>JAVQMF010000054.1:49397500-49997500 GCA_032878935.1 Erythrophleum fordii | reverse complement strand
TAAAAAAAAAAGGCTATTTCTGCTAGTCATTTGCCTATAACTATGAGTGAGGCAATGCTATGGCACTATCGGTTAGAGCACCCTAACTTCCATTATTTACAGAAATTGTATCCTTATGCAATAAAACAACTATTCCATTCCAATGTGAAGTATGCCATTAGCTAAATATCCATGAAGTTCTTATTGCTCACCCTGTTATAAACCAACACAACCCTTTACCTTGGTTCATAGTGACATTTAGGGACCTTCTAGGGTCAAAAATATTTTGGGAGCTAGTTGGTTCATTACTGTCATTGATGACAACACAAGACACATTGGCTTACGTAATGAGAGAGAAATCCGAGGCTACCAATGTCTTTAAACAATTTAATTCCTTTGTCCAGACACAATTCCAAACCAATATCAAAATTCTAAGGCCTGAAAATGGAAAAGAATACTTTAATAATTTCTCTCTAAGTACCTTAAGCACCAATGTATTGTTCATCAAAGCTCACGTGTAAACACATCCCAACAAAATGGAGTGGTCGAGAGGTGTAGACGCCTCTTAGAAGTAGCAAGATTCTTAATGATTACCTTTAATGTTCCACAATACTACTGGGGGAAGCTATTTTCACATTTTTTAATCAATAGAATGCCTTCAAAAACACTCCATCCTCACTGCCCAATTCTGTCCACCATACCCCTAAAAATCTTTGGTCGTACTTCCTTCATTCATGTCTATCATAGGGGCAAATTAGATCCTAAAGATGAAGTTTACATGGAGGTGCCACCTTGATTTGAAACCAAGAGTACAGCTAGTACCCTTTGTAAATTTCATAAATCTCTTTATGGCTTGAAGCAATCCTGGAAGGCTTGGTTTGAAAAATTTACAAAGGTTGTGTTAAGCTATAGGTATATACAAAGTTAGGCTGACCATACTTTCTTTACTAAGTTCTTACTAGATGGAAAGCTAGCTGTGCTAATTGTGTATGTAGATGATATTGCAGTCACAAGTGATTACTCTGAAGAGATAAAGTTGCTTTGGCCTGGGAATTTGAAATAAAAGATCTTAGTGAGTTGAAATATTTCCTGGGATTGGAGGTAGCACTGTCAAAAAAAGTTGTATCTGAAAGTATACACTAGACTTATTTGAGGGGACAGGCATGCAGGGATGCAAACTAGCAGAGACTCCAATAGAGTCTAATTACATACTTGGCCTCAAACTTGCGAGTGCTCTGGTAGAAACAGGAAGGTACCAAAGACTTCTTGGTAAGATGATTTACCTCTCACATACAAGAGTAGACATAGGTTTTCCAATGAATGTTGTAAGTTAGTCTATGAACAAACCAAATGAAGAACATCTAAAAGCTGTGTACAGAATTTTAAGGTGCTTGAAGATGACACTACGTAAAGGTATCTTCTTTAGGAAAGGTACAAACAGGCATATTGAAGTTTATAGATACACTGCAAGGTATTGCACCTTTGTTTGGTGAAATCTTGTCACTTGGAGAAGTTTGAAAAAAAAAAAAATTGGTGGTTACTAGAAATAGAGCTGAGACTGAGTATTGGGCACTAGTTCAAGGTGTTCGTGAAGGTCTTTGGCTGAAAAGACTAGTTGGAGAACTTAGAATTGGAGTTGAATGATCTATGAAAGTGTTTTGTGACAATATGACTAGAATTAGCATTGCTAAAAATCCTGTATACCATGACAAGACAAAACATGTGGAGATTGATCGCCACTTCATCAAGGAGAAGTTGGAGACATGGGTTATAGACTTCATCTATACTCCAACTAAGTCTTAAGTAACTGACATTTTGACCAAAGCTGTCTCAATGATCAAATTTGAAGAATTGACATCCAAGATGGGAATGCTCAATATATATCCCCCAGCATGAGAGGGAGTGTTAAAATCCCTTGATTTTAGCACTTTAAAGGAAAATATTCTGAGATTTTTTTTCAATTATTATTGTGATTAGGTCAACTTTATCCTGTAATTTATTTTGCTCCTTTAATCTCGCCTGCCTATCTTAAATTATTTTGAATGTATTCCGTTGCTATTTTTCAGGAGTGGTTGGCTAACCATTGTGTCTAACATCTCCTATTTTATGTATGCTCTGCTCTGTGTTTTTGAATAAGATGAATTCAAAGAAATATTATCTCTGAAATTTTCACCACTTGATTGGATTAATGTTTTACCACTCTAATGGTTGTTTTAGTGTTATAGCTAGATTAAACAAAAATAGAGTTCTTGGATGAATTATCAAAAGTTCTATATTGACCAATGACGCATGAAAGTAAGAGCATGTTGTTTTGGAGATTTTTGTAGGTACGTGATGGATGAACTAGGTTCAGCCTTGCGGCATAGTGATGAGCCAAATTTCAGAGTGGCTCCTTTTCTTTTCATGCCAGAGGGGAATCTGGCATCAGCTGTGAGGTTAACTTCTAAATATTCTTATTCTGCTTCTTTGCTTCGCTGAAGAAGTGATGTTCTTTTATTCCACAAATGAATCTGCTGCTTTACTGAATGATTGAACTTTATGGATCATGTAGTATTCTTTTGTGTATAAAATTTCCAAAACTATATGGCTTTTTCTCAGTTCTTAAGGCCCATTTGATGGAGACTTGTATGTTCGCAATATATCCTCTTTTTTTATTTGGGATAAAATGTTTGCAAATTATTATAACCTAACCTTGGATTATGAAATAAGTCAACATTGCTCATCAATCATTATATAGTACTGACCCTTTTATTTTATTTGTCCCCAGCTTTTCTATATTATGGCCTGCTCAGAATGTTCAGAAAGGTGATGAATGTACCCGTGATTTTCTTTTTGGTATTGGGGAGGATAAACAACGGTCTGCCAGGCTTACAGCCTGGTTCCACACGCCAGAGAACTATTTTGTTCAAGTATTTTCTTCTTTTACTATAATAGATTGTGACTTGTGATTATTAATCTTTAATGAGGGTTTCCAAAAAGTTTGAAGCTAATCAGTTCACTACTTTCAGGAGTATGAAAAGCACTATAAGAAATTGCAATCCAAAAGCTTAATACAACCTACTATGCGACCTTCTGGGGCTAGAACTATCGGTCATGATCTTGATGGACGTCCTTTACTTGTTTATACTGATATACCTCAAGTAGAGGAATTTCTGACGCATCCTGGGTTTGCAATCAGTAAGTGTAGTGGATAAATGCTACTATAGATGCTTAAATTTCCTCGTAATCTTTGTTCTTCCCCTTCAAGAGTCACTCACTAATATATAGACTATCATTTAATTTGAATGTATTGTATTAATCATTGGTTATTACTTCTTAGCATGTAACATGCTATCTTTTCTTTATTGGAGGGGTCTCTGGTTTTTGGTTGCCAATAAATTCCCTGAGATTTGATTTTCTAGTTGCTTGTGTTTAAATTACTTTACTTTACTTATGCTGAACTTCTCTGTCTCTCTGTTGCTTTAAATGTTTGTATGCATACAGCAAAAGAACCAAAAGATGCGGATATAATATGGATAAGTGTGCAAGTAGATGAAGATATGAAGAAGGTCACTGGAATAACAGATCAGCAATACATTAATCAATTTCCTTTTGAGGCATGTCTTGTCATGAAACATCATTTAGCAGAGACCATTCAGAAGGTGATAACTGTTAACTAGCTCGCATTTTAAATTGATGCTAATGTAATCATTCTAAATGGCTGAACTGTCTCTACTACCAATTTCTAGTGAAATACCATGCTATTTGAAGAAATTGTGCACTATGGCATGCAACATTTTTACTTTCTTGATTTAGCCAAATTTATTAATGATATGAGATGTATTAACTTAAGATGATTTTTTCTTCTCTGAGGTTTCATTATAACTTTATCATTTTTTTTTTTCATTGGGATTGTCACAGGCACATGGATCTCCTGAATGGTTGCAGCCTACTTATAATCTTGAAACACATCTAGTTCAACTAAGTGGAGACTATTATGTACGCAAAAGAGAAGGACTAAACAATCTATGGATATTAAAACCTTGGAACATGGCACGAACTATTGACACTACTGTAACTGATAATTTAGCTGCAATAATCCGGCTAATGGAAACTGGTCCAAAAATTTGTCAAAAGTACATTGAGAGACCTGCTTTGTTCCAAGGGAAAAAGTTTGACCTCCGTTACATGGTACTGGTTCGCAGCATGAATCCTCTGGAACTATTTCTGTCAGATGTTTTCTGGGTATGCAGATTTTATCCTTTGGTCTAATATGTACTATAAGTTAGCATGGCCTGCAAAGAACATTCTATTCAACTTCTTACTGTTTTAATATTTCCATTATAAAATTCTAATGCAAAGCAGCTGTATTTTTTATTTACAGGTTAGGTTAGCCAACAACCAATATTCTTTGGAGAAAAATAGTTTTTTTGAGTATGAAACCCACTTCACGGTTATGGTATGTTTTGAGTACCCTGCGTTTGAGCAATAATAAAATCTTTTGTTGAAACGTCATATTGAATATTTCATTGCTTTCTCTTTTCCAAATTTCTAACAGCCACTTTATATATCTCAGAATTATCGTGGAAGATTAAATCACAAGAACACAAAAGATTTTGTGAGCGAATTTGAGGAAGAACATCAAGGTAATGGAAACTGCTGCACATGTTGATCTGATGATGAGTGAATATTCAGAGAATTGGAGGCTTCTAGCACATGCTTTACGTTTTTTATTAATTATTAATTCCAACACCTGTCTCTTGCAGTTAATTGGTTGGATATACATACAAGAGTAAGGAATGTGATTCGATCAGTGTTCGAGGCCGCGGCTATTGCACATCCAGAGATGCATAACCCAACATCGAGGGCCATGTATGGAGTAGATGTCATGTTGGACAGCTCTTTTCAACCTAAGTTACTAGAGGTTTGTAACCGAAGCAGTGGCCCTCTTCCGATTCTCCTTGTTTCAAGACCTAACAGTTTTTAATCTGACCCTATATTGATGCCATGCTATATTGTCCTGTTTATCATACAGCAATATCCGTTGGGATGTTTTGCTCATGTGGGTTCTGAAATTATGTATAATTTGTATTTCCTTTCATGCAGGTGACTTACTGCCCTGACTGTACAAGAGCATGCAAATACGACATGGAGGTTGTGTTTGGAGAGGGAGATATTGCCAAAGGCTGTGACTTTTTTAATGATGTTTTCAGGTGTCTCTTTTTGAATGAGATGTCACATGTCAGCCCATTGTAACCTAGTCTTAGAGAATTTTAATGATTAATAATAGCCAGTGCAGCCTTTAATGGATGATACCATAATCCGCCCTTTGTTTGAATGATCATAAACTTTTTGAAGCATCCTAGGCTCAACCAAAATATAAGGCGGAAATTGTTGGGTAAATTTTGTAACATCGGCAAAAATGGCTAATTTATCCAATATCGTTTATTTTATTAAAATGCTTCTATCAATATGAGGCCAAAGTTTGATTTAGGCTTTAAATTTTTCTAATTGCTAAATCGGTATTTTCTTCTCTTCCTTTTAGTTTAATTTTTCATTACACCACACTCTTGAATGGTGAAAGAGTACCGAATTTTGCAACGGCATCGAGGTCTGCTGCCAATCCGGAGGAGCCTATTGATATATTGATTCTTGGATGGCCAAATAAAAGGAAAGCCTTACGTAAAATTGCAAAACCAAGATGTATCATCCTCCTCAAGTGTAACACAATAAAGGCTCGTCCAATCCCATTTACAACAGAGAATCAGGTATAGCGCAAAACATGAAGTGGGGATTTTGATGGGATCAAAATTCCATGCATTTTCCTGGCAAGTGATTAAGCTCCATGTTCAGACGGTTCAGCCGATGTATGTGATTGGTTTCCTAGCATAGAAATCTTCCTTTGCAATTCAAGAGTTGACATCCGCTCCGCCTCCAATGCTCGCTCAAGCTTCATTATACCATAAAGGCTATATATATTAAGGAAAACCGAAGCCCAAAAAGTATACTAGAATTTATGAGACTGGATATTTCACTATATTTCACAATTATGACTAACGTTATACCTTCGCCGCCCGGGTGCTCCATTCTCCTAATATAGCTCTGAGTCTTTCATTCTCCTCTACATACTGTTGGGTATTTAGTGAAAATTTTGCTGTAAGCACCTCACAGTCAAATAACATTTAATTTAGTTGAAGACACTAGTTCACCTATAAGATACCTGATTGTTGGTAGTGCGAACCCGCTGGATCTCTGAGTCCCTCTCAGCAATCAAAGACCGGGCAAGCCTTAGTTCAGACTGCAATTGATTCATCTGTCATATAGATTTCCTGGTGAGGATCCTCCAGTTCAAAACCGTAGAGTTAATAATCTCTGATACTGTATTGTAATCCCTAAACTTGAGTTTTTGATTCCCATATATGTTATAATATTGAGAGGCTGAGGCCATCAAATGCTCCATCTCAGCACGGGATTTCACCATGTATAAAACCTCGTACTAATTATCAAGTTCAAAACCCACTATGAATTTCAGGCCACTAAGGGTCTGTTTGGTTTGAGGGGTTTTGGGGGGGACGGGAGGGCAGGGGAGGGGAGGCCCTCCCCTTGTTTGGTATGGAAAAGTTAGGGGGGAAGGGAGGCAAAATACCCCCTCCCCTCCAAAAGTGGGGGTTTTTGGAGGAGAGAGAAAATTTTTAACTCCATTTGACTAAATTGCTCCTCACTCTTATTTTTATTTAAAACATAATATAAATCTTATTTTTTTTAATGAGGTTTAAGATAATTTTTTATAAAAATAAAAAATATTTTTTGAATAAAAATAAAAAATTATTTTTTATAATAAAAAGTAAGAAAGTCTTTTTTTATAAAAATAAAAAAAAATTAAAAATTCTAATACAATAAGAATATAATTGTCTATTTAATTTTATCTCCCTTCCCCTCCCCTCCCCTCCCCTCCCCTGAACCAAACACTCTATAAGGAAAAATACCAAATCATCATTATTATAAAATTCAAACAACTTGAACTTAAATATTGTTTCGTTCGTGTCAGAAAACACTAGCTCTTCATTTTTTCTCCCTCTCCAATGACTCCAATCCTTTCTCTAGAATTGTCTTCATGTTGATGCTATATTATATGTTTGAATATGACATAATGTATTCTCCAACAAACAGGGACAATTACACCTAACCGATCAACTGTAAATAATATCCAAGACTTAATGAAAAGCTTCACAGCTTTAAGGGCAGAAATTAAAATAACCACCATAATCTGCTAAAAGAATAAAGCATAACTCATCATAAGAGGCATCATGGACATTTCATTTTGAATTTTGTGCTAGATGATTAAGGCAATTATATGAATGTGACTGCATTTTGTTGTTCATATTAAAACATTGAAATCTAGGGCAGACAAATATTACCTCAGCAGAAAGTGTCCGTAATTCTTGATCGCGAGCTGCTAGTAAATGGGCAAGATCAACCTACAAAAGAAGCAATTTATACCATAATGGAAAGGCGCACGTGATTTCAATGTTTACTGAAAGTTTGAACCAATGGTTGCAACCAATCCTCCATCCGTGTGCTTAAAGGGATGAGTAGTGCCTTCAAACTCAGGCCAAAATTTTCTATTTTTATCAAATTAAGCATCCTCCTCCCCAACTATTTACTTAGAGGACCACAAGGTAAGATCTGCCAAAAATCTTTATTAAAATCCTTTTGGCCTATTCCAAAAGGGGATGAAGGATGATGGAACCTATTTTGGAGACACCCTTCTTGTGTGATGTGTGAAGTTGACAAGCATGTACTAGTTTATGTTAACTGCACTTCCCTACTTGTATCACATGACCGCATTAGTGACTTTAATCCGACAATGCAAATCAAGGTAGACATCCTAAAGAGTCAAGTTTTGTGTCACTACTTCCAGTATATACAGATTAAAGAAGATTCTTTAATTCTACAATAATTTAAGAATAAAAATACTTTCCATGTAAAAGCTACAATTAGCAGGTAAGGTTTTGAATAAAAACAATGTGTGCCATAAAAATAGTATTGTTAAGTTAATACACCTGGTTTACATCCCGTCTTTCCAGAAAAGATTGCCTAAATTAATCCATATTACAACGCAACTCCACCAATTTAAAAACAACATTTGATATCAAATGGCAGAGAATTAAATCACTTTAGAATCTCCATTATTAAATAATACCATATTAATTGTTCTGACAGGGAAGGAGAACCTTGGTGCAACGGTAAAGTTGTCGCTATGTGACTTGAGGTCACGGGTTCGAGGCGAGGAAACAGCCTCTTGCGAATGCAAAGTAAGGCTGTGTACAATAGACCCTGTGGGTCTGCCACTTCCCCGGACCCCGCACAAGGCGGGAGCTCCATGCACCAGGTTGCCCTTTAATTGTTCTGACAAGATATGACCAGAATAGCAAATGCTCACTAATAAGATACATAAACATAAGTTTATAAAAATTTATAAATTCAGACGGAAATAGTAAAGTGAAATAGTTTATTCACGGTCATTGTCACCTGTGGCGTGCTCCCACCATCAGTTCTTTCATATTTACTTAAACACTCTTGTAGTCGAAGAATCTGCAAGACCAAAATGTTGATGGAAAACTATTTATATAATTCACTTTAAGTGAAAAACATACAGGAATATCCACTATCAGTCAAATATATATAATCGTTAACCACTGTTAAATGAACGCTTCAAATTATCATATACCTCCTCACTCAAAAAATGAAGATTTTCACGCTGATATTGCAGCAAGGCCATTTGCTGATCAGAAAGCCTACCACCATCATGGTACCTATTGCACCAAAATATTCTAATTACAATGTTTACATGCTGCATGGTACAACACACAATTTTGTGCTTGTACATGTGATTTACATCTGCTGCCATTGGCATAACATGATCTCCTTTATGTTATGCATGAAGCGTAGGTCACCATGCATAATGCTCCACAAACATAGTTTGATGATGAAAAGTTTGTTCTCATTCTTTGTTCAAAAAATTTGATCCAGAGTCATGAAGTAAAACAAGTAAAAATCAAAATTATAAAATGCTTGCCTTAGACCCTCCAAAGAACTTGATGGTTGAAGCGGAGAGTACAAAGACTTTAGAACATCAGGCTGAGAGTTCAACGAATTGTACTGATGTATGTAACCTGCATGCACCATAAATGCACATAGGGATGTATTAGGTGAAATAGTCACAATAAACGTGAAATATAATCTTCAGCAAGATATATAAAACAGAACCCTTTCCATTTGGCATTCAATGTTAGTTGTCTCAAAATTTAAAGGGAAAAATATTTTCGAGAAGCTGCTAAAATCATATAACCATATGAAAAGGAGAGACAATATCTTGGATGATAGAACTTAGGTGAACTCAAACGTTAAAAGATCTTCATTTAATTGGTAGGGTAGAATGATAAACCCAACTAGGTTCTTCATTCCCCATTTATATAGAAGCATGGCTTCATCCTCTCACACCGCTACTTGAGATGCTGAAGAAAGTGGTCCAAAATTCAAAACCCATCACCAGCTGTTGGGGCAGCAAATGTGTTACATCCTGGGAGGGCTATCACAACTGGCAACCCCTTCTCAGCCCTTTTTTCTTGGTAAAGTAAGGAAAAAAAAAGGAAAATGCCAAAGCAGGAATTACTGGAACACAAAAACTATTTAAAGCTTAGGTTTCGAATAGAAGTATATTGAAATTGAAACTTTGTTGCTAAACCATGTTTTAGCTTCATTTTCCCTTTTGTAATTTATTTTCTTTCTACTTTATCTTAGAAGTAATGCGAAAGGGTTATCACCAAGGCACATTGAACAGGCAGACAATCAATGAGTGAAGGAAAGATTTCATCAGTTTTAGATTTGCAGTACATATTTCTTATCAAGCTAGCAAAACAAGGCATGTACTTCTAAAATAAAACAAAGGAAGCTCGTTGCCCCAGTTTCAACTTTAAACACCTTATATCCAACCATTGCCCCAACCTTGCACTGAAACAAAGAGAATATAAATGTAAGCTCACCGATATAAAGACTCATAAAAGATCCAGCACATAGTGCTTCTAGTACCATAATAATCCTGTAGAGTTTTAGAAGCAGCCAAAAAAAAAAAGCCATAAACACCACGATGAAGCAAAAAAATAAGAGAGAAACTAATTTTCAGTTATGCACTAAAGAAAGATAGCACAGGCCTTAGAGGGAACTACATATGCCATTTATGGAACAAGAACTTGATAATGATCAATTCTGTCATTAAGTGATAATCAACAAATAAACCATGGTACATTGGGAATAAGAAAGAGAAGTATTACAAATTACATGTATTGTATACATATAACAGTTGTAAATGATGACAACAATTATCCATAAGGAGAAAAGAAAAAGACAAACAAAGACCTGCAGTGACCTAAGGCATATATTATTTATGAATGTTTGAAGTGAACCACCACTGATTCATTCATTCAGAGTATCATTTGGTGTATCCAGGCTGTATCTGAAATTGAAGATCTTATATATATATAGAATACAATTCTGGCATATGTATCCATCCGTACTGTACTCACATCAGTGTCATACACAGGTGTAACATATTATATTTATACCCAAATTCATATATATTTGCAATATATTAACTCCACAATCCACCAGCAAAATCATTCTTATGATGATCCTCGACCCACTTGATATAAAAACATATGAAGAAATAGTATTATATTTAAAGATTAAGTATAAGTATATTTATTAATCAAAATATTATAACAAAGAAGAAGAAGAATGCCATGAAAACAGGAAACAATTAAAAGAGCAATAAAAACCTCAGTCTCTTGCACATCATGTTATTACACAATGTCTGCAATAAAAGGCAATGATAAAAAAATGTCATAGCCTTAAACTATCAAACAAACACCATTACCCTTCTTTTGTTAATAAGATTTAGACTAAAAAATAGTCCTTTTCATATTGATATTCCTTCTTAACTCAATTTAATCCATTCCAGTATAATATCTTAGGATAATGAACATAGACGAATGATGTGTATACCTCAAAATTGCAGAGATCGAGAGAAAACTTATATGGGGTTTCCAGACCATAACAAGTAGCATTGCAGCAGTTCCTGACATCAAATTATTGAAGACATTCACATTAGTAATTCAAAGAAGACAAACTATTTATATATCAATTGATTTTATATATTCAGCATGATATGGAGATTAAAACAGTTCCAAGTTCAAACACAGAAATACATACCATAAGCAGTGATGGCAAAAGGTATGCGAACAATATATTTCAACTTCTGACTGAAACTATAATAGCCCTGCAAAAGATTTATGTAATTGCTATTTTCACAATCAAATAACATGTGAGTGAAAAAATTTCTTAATTGGACATCAAAAGATCAGCAAACATATCAGAAACTTTTGTAGCCAATTTTTTATTGGTAATTCTGTTGTTTTCTCTGTATCACTGAATTGATGAATATTCAGCGTACATATATTTGAAAATTCCAAATGAATTCCACAACAGCAGAGAGAGATCTGAAAGCCACAACAGTGATAAGGTACCTTTTATAAAAAGAATTACCTGCAAGCGTATTTTCTGCACTTGGTAAACCAGATATTGTTGAAAAATTCCTGAAACAGTTAAATGTGACCTTTATAGCCATTAAAACTAGGTGCATTACATAATAAGGTACAAGGAACACTAGGATTAACAAAGGCTTATAAAGTTTAGTGAAACTACACTAATATTTGTTGAATTCTCTACAACATTGTTAGTTAACACAGTTATGATATAACCCTTTAAAGCTTTGTCTGTGCATGGGTTTAAATCCATCATATTATATATCTGTCCCTATGTTTTATAAAGCTAGAAATAGATATATTGAACTTTCATACAAACAAGTAATGATATATTAATACATATAATGTTGAAGTTTCAACAAGAAATTAAAGCCTAAGGAATTTAGTGGTCTAAACTTTAAATAAGCAGCAAGACTATATACACATTATTTATTAAGTCTTTAAGTATCCACATCTTCAAAGCCAAGCTCTATTTTCTGACTTATCCAATGAAAAGTCCACAATATATCAAACAACACCCGTCAAGACTCATACTTGCTAGAAATGTTCCATAACCAGTCTTATATGAAAAACAGTTTCGCAAGGATTCTTCTATTAAATTGTAAAATGGGCATGGAAAGTTGAAAGATATTATGAGTAAGCGCAGTGCAAACATTTGTTTTCTCACATTATGATCAGCAAGGCACATTAAACTGAAGGAGGGGCATTGTCACATACTTAGTTCATTTTAACCATTAGAAAATGGAACAGCCCTTTGAAATTTGTAAAACTTTATTGCCAAAAAAGAAAATTTTTTCTGTGGAAGTGAATCGACAAGGTTATCTTCTATCCTTGTACCAAGCATGAAACGTGCATCACAAAACTATTTTCCTCCTCCTTGTCCCTACCCAACAACCATCTCAAATATAAATAGCTGCAATGCACAGAAGAAGATTATTCTTTTAGCCCTTAGTCAAGGACAAAGAACTGCAACCCAACATATCACATACAATTTCATCCAAAAGTCGGAATGAACATAAAAGCAGCGAAATGGGGGTGAAAGAAAGAGTCAAGAAAAGAATTTACAAACAAAATTTCATTCGCTTGTATGTTGGAAAAAATAAACATTGAAAAGACTAGTACAAGATAAGCATGCACTTGATCTGTAAACACATACTAAACAAAGCATTACACTCATTGGAAAATATGCTCATGCGAAGATGAGGAAACGAAATGCAGGGTAGTTGTAGGCCAAAACCTGTGATTAATAAAAGAAAAACATCGCAAGTACAAAGCATTGGAGAGATCAGTCCATGTATGGGGCGAAGTATCCAAGGAGCTCCTATGGCCAAAGTCGCATAACCAGCCTAAATTTGAAGAAACACAATAAGCAAATTACTCCTTAATATAAGCAAATAAAACATAATTAGCTTGCAATTCAATTAAAATCATCCAAGGACCCATAAGTTCCCATGATGTGAATTCTACTCGCCAATAGTAAACAATAGAAAACGCTCCCAACGACTCTCGCAGGCTTCCGATGAGCAAAGAGAGGAGCCTCATGCAGTATATCAAGAAACCTACAGTAGCAATAATCAACCATCAGCATAAGAATAAAGAATCCAAGCAAGGTCGCTGCTCAACAAAATTATGCACGATCACTGAACAAAATTTCGATCCATGAGGCATTGTATTTTTGCAAGCGGAAACACCGTCAACAGAACGACATAGCGAAATTTGAAGCTCAAAAACAAAATTATAGAACAAAGGCACATAAATAATCCAGAATATTGTTGCTCACAGAGCGTTCTCTTCGGGCAAAGCTGCAGGCGCAGAAAAGTATCTCTCTGTCGTCATCTTCTAGATTATCTTCTTAAACAAAATTGAAGATAAAATTGATTTGGGGCGCGAATCGCTGCGCTTGATTACTTGGTTCAGAAAATGGCATGGTACTACGCTGCTACTTCCCCAAACATTGAAAGATGGCGTAGGATTTCAGTAAATTATGTAAATTTTTAAATTTTTGTTGAAATTATGTATATTTCACTTTTATTTTTAAAATATATACTTTAATTTAATTTTAAATTTTTTAATTAAAATATTTCTCTATAAAAATATATAAAAATATATTTTAGTTAAAAATATATATTTAAGTTAATAAAAGTGTTTTAATAACAAATTTAAAATTAGATAAAGATATAAATAATAAAAATTTTATTTTAAGAAGGATTTGTAAATATTTTAAAAATATAAAATATATATATATAATTTTAATAAAATTCAAAAAAAATGTAATTTATGTTTTTCTTGGAGAAATTCTCTAAAAACATCTAATTTATCCCTTTTTTTTATAGTGATGATTTTAATATCTTATTTTTAAATATTAAAAATGGAAGAGAGAAATGTTTGGTTACATGTAGGGCCTAAAGAACCCAAAACCTAGCAGATGAGATAGGAAGCCCAAAGACGTGCACAAACAATTAAAGGAGGAGGCAGGGAATTTGGCGAGGAAAAACATGGAGACAGCAATGAAGATTGAAGAGAATGGGATGAATAGGAGTGAAGATGGTGGTGGCCTGGATTATGTGCATGTTTGGGAGTCCAGTGCAAAACCACGTTGATGTAGAAACGTAAAATCGGAGCTTTGTGTGAAACGTGATTTTGAGGGGCAGTAACGCGTTTCCAAACACACCATATATAGTGCATGTTTGGTTCTGCTTTACAAAATCACGTTTGTAGAGAAGTATCAATTCTTTGCTTTTTACAAAACGTGGTTTGCTCTTTGCAAACCATGGTTTACTCCCTGCAAACGGCCATCCAAACATGCCAATAATGCATAAAAGGCTGATAGAGAATCAGAACCCAATGGGGCTTGTGTTGTGTATGCCCATTTCCAAACAATATCCTCCCGAGTGTTTCCTTAGGCATTCATATCCATTAGTCTAGACAATGAATTCTACTCAGCTGTTTGTCATTTTCATAATTAAGTTGGATAAGCAAATTAAATTCGGTGTTATAAGGTTTTAAAACCCACAAAATTTACAGAAGAAGTTAAATTTTGTCAAAACCATGTTTGCCCCTTTTCTTATATTATACGTTTGTCTTGATTTACCTTGTCATTATTATTCATTATATCAATATGATTTAATAGGAAAAATATCAATATAGCCATACTATTTAGTTTCATGATTGTTAGAGTAAAATATGAGTGAAAGTGAAAAATATGTTTTACATTCGATAAAATTAAATTAAATGAGAGATATATAAGTAGAAGGTATTAGGATATTATTTTTAATTTACTTGTTAAGTAGTCTGTTACCATTGAGTTAACAAATTCTTATTATTTAAGGGTATTTGGTTTGTTTTGATTTAATCTTACCATGTTATTAGGAGTTATTAGACATAGGTTTTTATTTTGCTATTTTTCATTTGCTCTACAAGGCTATATTATAGCCAAGTTTGTTCTTATTCAATTAAGAGATTTCTTTCAAATTTCTTTGTCTTTCATTAGCTCTTTCCTTTTTTACATTTGATATCAAAGCTTGCAAGGACTGATTACATTAGAAGCAACAATCTTTTACATGTGCTATACTTAAAGTATGACAACAAAGAATTCGTTTATGTAGCTAGTAGTTCCAAAATTTGATGGGTACTATGATCATTGAGTAATGCTCACGCAAAACTTGTTATGTTTTAAGGAGTACTGGGGTTTGGCGAGACATGGAGTTCCTATAGTAATAGAAAGTGATGCTCTTATAAGTGCCCATTGCAAACTTGAAATTGAAAGATTTGAAAGCAAAGAACTATTTATTTCAAGCATTAGATCATACCATTCTCAAGGTGATTCTTGACAAGGACATGACAAAGAGTATTTAAGATTTTATGAAGCAAAGATATCAGGGCACATCATGGGTCCAATGAAGCCATTTGCAAGCTTTCCAAAAGGAATTTGAAACTCTCCAAATAAAGATAGGAGAATCTATGAATGACTACTTTGCTCACATTCTTACCATCATCAGCAAGATGAAAGCAAATGGTGAGACTATGGAAAATCAATATGTTGTTGAAAAGATTTTGAGATCCATGACTTCCAAGTTTGATTATGTCATATGTTCTATTGAGGAGTCTACAGATATTAACACCTTAACTATTAATGAATTGCAAAGTTGCTTGCTTATGCATGAACAACATATGAGTTCTCATGTTGAAGAAGAACATGCTTTGCATATTATTCATAGAGATTGGTTAAAAAAAATTCCACTCACAATTGTCGGTACCAACCAAGATTAGTGTTAATTCACTAGTTTGCAGTATAATGCCCACTAAATCGTTTCCCAATGCGCTTTTAATTAAATTAATTAGTTCAAGAATCCATAAAATTAAGATTAAAATAAATGCGGATTTATGTACAAAATGGAAATAATGAGTAGAATTAGAAGACAATTTACCAAAAACTATGCAATTAAACAAAATGTAACTAATATAGAATTATTCCCTTGATATCTTCCTTAAGTTTGATTTTTAATTCTTTGGTTATTAATGTTTAATGCTCCTAAACTACCGCCCAAGATTTTAATTAATTCGTATCATTAATCATAACACAACCACACTTAAGCCAATAATACAAAACAATTATGTTTTGCACATAACTAGAAACGCACATAGAAATCTTATAATGGTTCAGAATGAATTTTGTTCATTTAATTAACTGATTAAATCAAACTAGACTCTCAAATGATATTAACGAATCAATAATCATGCAACCTAAATCATCTAACTAAAATAATATAGATTATATGAAAATAGAGAGAACAGAAACGAAATTCATCTGACATTAAAACCAAACTAATTTGTATTATTAGCACATGAACTCTAGTACAATATCAAGTTCAAATCTAGGATTGATTACAAAAAAGAAATTTAAAAAGTCATTACAGAATATTGCCCAAAAGAATACAACCATACAATCGCGTAAAATGCCCTATAAAATGATGCTCCAAAAGAATAATCATCTGACTAAAGATGACCTAAGGAAAATTTAAGGACTTAGG
The DNA here is from genome assembly GCA_032878935.1 of Erythrophleum fordii. Lineage (NCBI taxonomy): Eukaryota > Viridiplantae > Streptophyta > Magnoliopsida > Fabales > Fabaceae > Erythrophleum > Erythrophleum fordii. The sequence goes on along the minus strand of JAVQMF010000054.1, from coordinate 49,980,909 downwards.
TGGGCTAGGTATATCTAATGGTCCAAAATTTTTAAAGGAATACAATATTAACTCTGAAAAATAGCCCAACATCCTTAGCCCAAATTTAGAAAATCTAATCCAATCTACTAGCTCATCTTATCTGCAAAAACAAAAGGCATGAATTAGGCCTTTGTTGGAAAATTTATAACAATTTAAACCCAAATTTAATAATAATACAATTAAAACTCATTAATCTTGTTAGCAAGAATATCAGACCAATGGGCCCAATTTATTGCAGATTCTTATCCTTATTTTATTTTATTTTATTTTTCAGATTTTATGTTCTCCTGATCTTTAGGGATTTTACTTATCAAAATAATTAATTTTGATTCCCTATAATCACTGCATTTATTTTTGGTCAAATTCTAGTAATCTCTCCCAAGGTTTCTCCTCCTATAAATCATATACTGATTAGAATTAATAAAACATATATAGTTTCTAGCTTCATTCTTTTGTTCATGGTATCAGAGCCGCATGTTTGATCTGCCATGATTTAGTTCAACTTTAGCCTAAACACTATAGGCCTAGATTATAGGAGTTTATCGTCCAACATAACCATCCCTGTGTCATTGGTGATAAGTAATCCAGGTTATTAAGCGCCAAGCAAAGCCAGCTTATAGCCATAACAATCCATTGACTCAATGGGAAAAATTACCTTTAATGATCGACTAGTGTACTGCTATATGTACCTAGAAAAGGTAAATATGGGCTATCTCACTAGTGCAATCCTTAAACCCTTTGTCAATGACCCAAATACCTAGAATGGGAAGTTGAGAACTCCTTGATTCAAGTATGGCTGGTCAACTCGATGATCACTAAAATTAACTCTAATTTTTCTCTCTATAATATGGCTCATGATGTGTGGGAAGCAACAAGGGATATGTTTGCATATCTTAAAAACAAAGCAACGATTCTGGAAATTGAAGGATTTCTTTATAAGTTTCAATAAGGTAACCTGAATGTTACATAATATTATACTAATTTGGTTGTTAATTAGCAGTAATTAGACCTTTAAGACATAACAAAATGGTTGTGCACCATGGATGCCACAAGCTATGCAAGGACAAAAGAAGAGAAGAGAATTTTTTAAATTCTTACTCAAATTAAATTCTCACTTTGATGAAGTTCATGGCAAAATAATGAGTCTTGAAACACTATCATCACTGAAAGAAGTATTCTTTATTGTTAAACATGAGGAAAGTAGGAAGAAGCTTACCTCCAATGATCAATCTAAAACCAATGAACAAGATTCAATAGCACTTGTGTCTAAAGGGACCCCAAACAATGAAGGTAAGAACACAAAGAGTGAAAAATGGTGTGACCATTGTCAAAAATCTGGCCATACCCGCGATAATTGCTAGAAATTACATGGCAAACTAGGAAATACAAAGGGAAGAGGCAAATAAGACAACAAAGGTTTTGTGACTGCCACTGAGGGAAAACCTGAATTTGATACTAGCAAATTTAGCAAAAAAGAGATAGAGGTCTTCAGAAATTTGCTGAAAAAACATGAAATGAGTACACCTCAACCAGAAAAGGTGGTTGCAACTAGTAATGTTGCATGTAAGTAATGTTATTCTTTCATTTAAAGCTGAGGTTCATCACCAAGACATATGGTTAATCAATTCAGGTGCCACAAATCACTAATCACATGTTGCGTAACAAATCTCTTTTAAAAATTTGCATCCATATGGTTGTATTATGAACATTAAGATTGCATATGGTACTTTCACTAGAGTCCTTGGGATTAGAATTGTTTATATCTCTGATGATATTATTCTTAAAAATCTTTTAAATGTACCCGGACTCAAATGCAACTTGTTATCTATTAGAAGAATTACTACTGAACGAAATTGTTATGTTGACTTTACCCTTATTGAATACTTGTTTCAAGAATTGGAGTCGGGGAAGATGATTAGCACTGTAAGGATTATAGAGGGTCTTTATTGCCTAGAAGGAACTGATGATAACAAGAGGAGAAATGGCTTGGTTAGACGTAGAGAAAGGATAGCTTTTTCATCAACTATGAATAAAGACATATTGTTGTGGCATTATAGATTGGGCCACCCTGGTTTCAATTATATGTTAAAGTTATTTTCCAATTCTATGAATAAAGATGACCTTTCTCTTAAGTGTGACATTTGCCAAATTTTCAAACACACAAAAAGCACATATAAACCCCACACTCACAAACCAATTTACCCTTTCTCCATGGTTCATAATGACATTTAGGGACCCTCACATGTTGGATCTCTCACTAAATCCAAATGGTTTATAACATTTATTATTGACCATACAAGTCTAGCATAGGTATTCTTGATGAGGGAAAAATATGAAGTGGTTCAAATATTTATAAATTTCCATGCTATAATTGAAAACCAATTTCAAATTACCATTAAAGTTCTAAGAAGTGACAATGGGAGAGAATACATGAATGCTACCTTACAACAGTACCTTAAAGAACATAGGATTGTCCACTAAACTAGTTGTATAAACTCACCTCAACAAAATGGGATAGCAAAATGAAAGAACCAATAGCTTCTTAAAGTCACTAGAGCTTTAATGATGACCCACAATGTTCCCAAATTCTTTTGAAGGGAAGCCATTCTTACAGCAACTCATTTGATCAACTAGATGCCTTCCAAAATTTTAAACTTTCAAACACCTATATAAAAATTGACAAAATCTTATTCCAACACCTACCTTGTTACTAAAATCCCTGAAAAAGTGTTTGGTTGTGTGGCTTATACTCATAATGACAATAGGAGAAAACTTGACCTAAGAGCCTTTAAATGCATTTTCCTAGGGTATTCACCAACTCAAAAGGGTTACAAATACTACTTCCTAACTTTAAGAAAATTCTTTTTCATTATCAATGTTACCTTTACTGAAGATCAGACTTATTTCCATAAAAATCCCATTCAAGGGGAGAAGGATGAAGAATAGGAGTTTCTTATTCTAAACAACACACTTAACAGCCAGTAAACTTTACTTTCAGGCCTGGATACCTCTCCTCACATTTCTGTTTAGCTCATCAGACCCTTTTCTGAATCTGTCTAGCCTACTAGAATCCTTCATGAACCTATTATAGATCTCCCCTCATACCAAAGTAACAATGAAACCACCTAGACAAACCTAAACAATCATGAAAATGAAATTGAACTTATCACTACTAAACCTAGCCAAATAGAGTAAGGTCACATTGAAACAGAGGTCGCAAACCAACTTGCAGGAAAGGATCTTGCTATCTACTTAAGGAAAGGTCAAGAAAAGACGTAGGAAAAGGTGCTCGAAAGAGAAACTCTTGAAAATCCTATGCAGGACTAAGAATCAACCCCAACCTTAATTCTTAATAACCTTAACTGGCCCATTACTCTAAGGAAGGGGGTAAGAAAGTGTACTATACATCCCATAAGTAATTTTGTTATGTATAAGAAATTAACTGGGAATTTATAAAACTTTGTAACTAGTATCTCCAATGAAAAGATACCAGTAAATTTTGAGGAGACAGCTACGGATCCTCGATGGAAGAGGCCATTGATGAAGAATTGAAGGCATTAATGAAGAATTAAACCTGGAAAATTACAAAGCTACTAGAAGGCAAGACATCTGTAAGGTACAAAAGGGTATTCACAATCAAATATCACCTATATGGCACCATAAGTAGGTACAAGGTCATATTAGTGGCAAAAGGGTTTACACAGACACAAGAAATTAACTACTAGGAGACATTCACTCTGGTGGCAAAATTGAATACAATAAAAATCCTATTGTCTCTTGTAGCTAACAAAGACTGGTCGCTCCATCAATTAGATATGAAGAATGCCTTTCTCAATGGAGACTTAGAGGAAGGAGTTTACATAGACATCCCATAGGGCCTTCTAGAGTATAATAAGCCCAACATGGTGTGCAAACTTTTTAAATCACTCTGTGGATTAAAACAATCACTGAGGGTATGGTTTGAGAGATTTACAAGGACTATGAAAAATCTAAGATATACCCAATGCCAAACAGACCATGCCTTATTTGTGAAGCATTCATATGGTAAAAGCTCTATTCTCATTCTCTATGTAGATGACATTATACTAACAGGTGATGATATAGAAGAAACTCAGAAACTCAAGAAGTCACTAGTAACAAAATTTGATGTGAAAGATTTAAGGAAACTAAGATACTTTATTGGGCTAGAAGTTGTTAGGTCAAGAAATGGAATCATTGTATCCTAAAGAAAGTACACTCTATACTCACTAAAGGAAACTGGCATGTCGGGAGCCAAGTCAGCTGAAACCCTCATGGATTCTACAACCAAACTAGGTTTGAGAAGAGATACATCACCAGTTGATACTGGCAGGTACTAAATGCTAGTTGGCAAACTTATTTATCTATCTCACATGAGACCTGATATAAGCTACCCAGTAAGTATGGTAAGCCAATTCATAAGTAAACCAAAAGAAAAACATATGGAAGCTATATACCAAATCTTAAAGTACTTGAAGATGACTTTAGGAAAGGGACTTCTCTTTGAAAAAGGGAAGTCTAGAAGCATAAAAGTCTTTACTGATGTTAATTGGGCATGATGTCCAATAAATAGAAGGTCCACAATTAGATATTGTACATTTGTTTGGGCAAAACTTAGTAACTTGGAAAAGCAAGAAACAACCATTAGTTGCCAAGAGTGATGCAGAAGCAAAATATAGAGCCTAAACATTGGGCATATGTGAATGGATGTGGATAGTCTAATGATTAAATGAATTAAAAGTCAAGGCATAATCTCCCATCAAGGTGTGGTGCAATAATATGGCTACTATTGGCATTGCAAACAATCTTATTCATTATGATAGGACAAAACATGTAAAAATTGATAGAAATTTTATCAAGGAAAAGATTGATACATAAGTGATAGATCTTACTTATGTTTCATCAAACTTATAGTTTGCTGATCTTCTTACTAAGGCACTATCTAGAATTAAATTTGAAGAGCTAAGTTACAAGTTAAGAATGATAAATATCCATTTAACAACTTGAGTAGGAGTGTTGGCGAGAACATCAAACCAGTAGGCCCAATTTATTGTAGATTCTTATCTTTTTTATTTTAGATTTTATGTTCTCCTGATCTATTAGAATAATTAGTTTTGATTCCTTGTAATCACTGCATTGATTTTTGATTAAATTCTAGTGATCACTCCCATGGTTTCTCCTCTTATAAATCATATACTGATTAGAATGAATAAAACATATATAGTTTCTAGCTTCATTCTTTTGTTTAAATCTAAATTTAGCCCAATTAATATAAAATAAGTTCAAAGTCATTAAATTAGTCATAATAAATTATTATTATGACTAAATATGAGAGATATAAAATATAATAATGTCGAATTATCATATATCAATATAGAGCAAGGGGTTATGGCTATAAAAATTATCAAGGCAAAAAAAAGGGGTGAGGTGAACAAACCTTTAACAAGGCCACGGTGAAGTGTTACAATTGCTAAAAGCCAGGACATTTTCAATAGGAATGTCCAAGCAAGGAGACGGAAGTCAACTATGTAGAAACTTAAGAAGAGATGTTTCTAATGGCGTACGTGGAAATGAACAAGGCTAGTAGATAAGATACATGGTTCCTTGACTTGGGATGTAGCAATCATATGTTTAGAAAATATATATATATATATATATTTTAGTTTTCAATGGGCCTTTTAGAGATTTTGTGAAATTAGGCGACATCTCAAGCATAGTTATGGAAGGAAAAGGTAATGTAAGGTTGCAAGTGAATGTGGTACTACAAATCATCACAAGTGTTTTTTATGTACCAAAGTTAAAGAACAGTTTATTGAGTGTTGGACAATTACTAGAAAAAAGGTTTACTATTCTATTTCAACATTAGAAGTGTCAATTGTTTTATCTCGAGAGAGACTTACTCATAGATTCAAAAATGTCTTTAAATCGAATGTGTGTAGTGCATGCCATATCTTAACCCATAGCATCTACTTGTTTCAACATAATTACAAAAGATATATTGCAGCTTTGGCATTATACATATGGACATTTTAGTTGTAAGGGTTAACGACTTTTAAGCAAAAGCAAATGGTGAACGGCTTAAAATGGCTTACCCTCCCTCAAGGCTATGTATGGGTTATTGAGTATGAAAGCAATAAGGGGATGCATTTCCAAAAAAAAAAGCACCTAACTAAATTCTTCAATTAATGTATGCAGATATTTGTGGTCTAATTCAACTTATTTTTAATAGAAAGAAAATGTATTTGCTTACATTCACTAATGACTTTAGTAGAAAGACATGGGTTCATCTTTTTAAAAAGAAATAAAAAGCATTTATTATTTTCAAAAGCTTTAATATTCATGTTAAGAAGGAAACAAGCTCATGTTTTAAAAGTTCACATATTGATCGTGGAGGAGAGTATGCTAGTTTTTATGATGTAAATGATATACCAAGACAATTGGTAATTACATATATGCCACAATAGAATGGAGTTATAGAATGAAGGAATAGAACCATCATGAATATTATTTGTAGTATGCTTTTAAAAAAGGCAGTTCCAAAAACTTCTTGGCTTAGAGCAATAAACTAGATGGTGTATGTATTAAGTCAAAGTCCCATATTGGCAGTAAGAAATATGACTCTAGAAGAAGCTTAGAGTGGAGTCAAGCCTTCAATTGAGTATTTTGGAGTTTTTGGATGTCTTTCTCATGTTCATGTGCCAGATAGTAAAAGAACTAAGCTAGATGATAAAAGCTTAAGTTATGTTCTGTTAGGAGTTAGTGAAGAGTCAAAGTCTTATAGACTTTATGATTCACTTTACAAAAGATCATAATAAGCAAAGATGTGGTATTTGAAGAAGACAAGAATTAGGATTGGGATAAGAAGTAAGAAGACGACATTGTGTGCAATTGAAATAGGATGATTTTTATTAAAAGGAACAAGCAACTATAAGTAATGAAATTGACGAAGGAAATGGATCTAATTCTGTTAATATGGAAGAAGAACTAGAGGAAAATGATGTAGCAACTAATGTTTCAACTCAAGAAAGCCTTTTTACCTTAAATGAAAGCAAGAATAGAAAACCACCTATCTGGATGAAGGAATATTCAATAGGAAAAGGACTGTTTGCTAACAAAGATAATGAAGCTTTATTGGCTATGTTTACAGATACTATTCTTATTCATTTTGCTGAGGCTATAAAGAGTGAAAAATAGAGGAAAACCATGGACGCAGAAAATATAAGCAATAAGGAAAAATAGCACATGGGAGTTAAAAAAATTACTTAAGAATGCAAAAAAGATTAGAGTAAATGGGTATATAAGCATAATATCCTACATCGGATAGGAGGATCCTCGGCTATATAAGTGGGAGTAGTACTCTTTTTTTGGACGAGGCCTTTTCTTGGGTGATGGGAAGATGGTTTAAGAAAAGTAAAACCCTGGGCCCAATCGGAGAAGCGGTACCATCATAATACGGGGATAATATCTTTGAGAGTTCTGTATGGAAGTGGTATCAAAGCCAACCTAGCCACATGTATAACTCGAGGACAAGTTGGTCCTAAAGAGGGTGGAATTTAATGTCTCACATTGGATAGGAAGATCCTGTGCTAGGTCCATATAAGTGGGAGTAGTACTCTTCTTTTTAACGAGGCCTTTTCCTAGGTAATAGAAAGATGGTCCAAGAAGAGCAAAACCTAGGGCCCAACCAAAGAAGCAGTGCTGTCATAATACAGGAGTAATATTATCAATAGCTCTTTATGGAAGTGGTATTAGAGCTAAACTAGCTGTATATGTAACTTGAGGGTGAGTTGGCCATAAAGGGGGTGGAATGTAATGTCTCACATCAGATCAGAAGATCTTAGGTTAGGTCTATATAAGTGAGAGTGGTACTTTTCCTTTCGACGAAACCTTTTCTTGGGTGATAGGAAGATGGTATAGGACGAGTAAAACCCCGAGTCCAACTAGAAAAGCAGTGCTATCATAATATGGGGACAATATTAGTAAAACCTTGGGCCCAACTAGAGAAATGATACCGTCATAATACAGGGACAATATCAGCAAAACCCTGGGTTCAACCGAAGAAGCATGCTGTCATAATACAGGAACAATATCAGCAAAACCTCAGGCCCAACCGGAGAAGTAGTGCCGTCATGAACAAATAATAAATAGATATTATTTTTTCATATTAGCTTGACTATTAGGCCTTTGAGACTGCTAGGTTTAATACCCAAATCATGTTACATTGGCATCAGCAAGCTCAATACACAGATCATGTTGTACTGCCATGACTTAGTACGCTCAACCTTGCTTCCTTTACTGAGGCATCATTTAACGGATACCCAAAGAAAATCATATCAAAACATCACAATAATATGTCATCTAAGCCATTGTTTAATTAAAACATAATGGCATATTTAGGAAAGAACTAACTTGCATAACTTTGTGCATCATAAATAATCTTGATGGCATATCAGTGTACTGACGTCTAGAAAAATTATATTTAAATATTAAAGTTATCTTTTTACTTTTCTAAATCTAAATTTGTTTTGAGTCCCATAAGGTGTCTAGAATAGTCTATAAATCAAGCTTTAAAACTAAAGTATAATAAAGCCATAATAGACTTGTCTAGATACAAAGAAGGCTCAATAAGGCCTAATAAGTCTAAATAGGTTTAACATATGCAAATGGCTCTCACCAATTCTAATTAGTTATTTTAAATATTTTAAATATCTTTATTAATTAAAATTAGACATCCAATAAGGGCGTACACTAACCCATTAAGCCTGAGGGGCCTAATCTTATTTGGCCTATCAAGTTAGTTTAAAAATGAAAATAGATGAAACTTTGATAAAAACTTTATTTGTATACCAGGCTAAACCACAAGCAGAACATAGATTCTACCCGATCCGGCCCAATATATACCTAAAAAAAAAGTAGTGGATCCTTTTTTTGGCATACATCATTATTTTTTTAATTCTTATATCTTTTGTCATCCAGTGTTACCCATCCACTCTCTTGCTTCTGCATCTAATGCTCTGGCCATCTACCTTTAGTCCCTCATAACCACGGAGATTGAGCCAATTTGCCACCAAGACTAAGCCACACCTAGCCCATTATCCATGACATTTTGCTTTTGTCAGACCATGCCTACCAACTGTTCTCTGCTCTGCCTTAATTTAATAGCTCCCTATGTCTCTTAGTCTTTAGTCTCCCTCAGCCTCTCCTCCACCGCACCGACAAACAAATTGGCTTCAAGTTTGTTTCATCCTTCTGAATTTTTTTTCCTCAAATAAATCTCTCTTTCTCACTCTTTCTTTTCCCTCTAATTTTTTTTCTTTTATTCAATTTGTTTCTTGCTCATATTTTTCAATTTGTTGCTTGGATCTAAATGATTTTGATGTTTGTTTTTGTTAATATTATTGTTGGAATTCATGCTACAAGGGTAGATTGCATATCTATTTGTCTTTTTTAAAGCTAGGTTTCTTTCTTTCTTTCTTTTCTCTAGCTTTCCTTCATAGATATTAAACTTCTAGTTTTATTGAGGAGTTTTTCTATTTTTAATATATTGACTTCACTTGCTTGATTTCAAAGTAGCGAGATTTAGATACTATGCTTAGTTTATGAGAAAAGAGAAAAGGTTTAAGAGAACAAAATTTAGGGTTTAGTGTTATTTCTAATGTTAAACTACAATTTAGTTGAAAAGAACTGCCTAGATTTAATTTGCCTTAAACACTCATAGAGGAAATTTTAGGGGAATTAAGTTTTGTGTTTTATTATGGCCCTACACTTGCCTTGCTATTTTTTAAGTCCAAGTGTGATTATTGTATTTCCTTAAGATGCAAGAAGATTTCACTGTTTTTACAAAGATTTTAATTTAAAATTTTGAACATATAGGATTAAAACAAGGCTCTATAACTAAAGCTTCATTTGCTACTACTCAAGTTATCTATCATAAAATTTGTTTGCACTTATAGTACCTATATTTTGGATATTTAGTAACTAGTTTTATCTTCCAAAGTAAAATGTAAAACTTTACAGCCATTTTAAATAGAATACTACAATTGTCCACTTGCACCAAGGAAGAAAAAACTAACTCTTTTACCAACTTTGTCATATTCAATTAAGAGATTGCTGATAGCTGAGTTCACTTATTTGAAGACACAAACCCAAAATGGCATCTTATCACATATCACAAATTTAGTTAGAGCCCTTCGACATTCATTTAGACTATATATGTGAGGGACCAAAGTTCTTGTAACCCCCTGCATTGTCTCCCTCGAAAGGCTAGGTGTATATTTTTTGCCCTATGAAGGTTCTTAATAATGCTTTCATATGCCTATTCAAGGAATTCGTTCCATGTTTGGTAGGGTGATAAGCATAGAAAGTCTCACAATATTTATATACAACCCTATGTTCCCCTTTAATTTTGTTTAATGGAAGTTTTATGAAATGCTCCCAAATACTAGATTTGTTTATAGGGGGTTTTCTCTTTCCACCCTCATTTGTAAAAGATGTAGTAGCAGAGGTTACAGTAGTAGTACATCTAAAGTAAAAGAGTGTTAGGTGGGAGTACTACTAGGTTAGGGTTGGGGTTAAGATTGGAATTGGGATTAGCTTTAAATTTGTTTAATACTATGACATGCCATTGGTACCTTTATCCCCTAAAATATGATTCACGTCTACAAAAAGAAAGTTTAGATAAAAACAAAACATAATCAACTATAACTATCAATTCAACACCTTTTATTCTAATAGTGTTGAAACTCTCTATACATTAAGTTACTCATACTTTATATATCTTATTTTTGTGAAAAATTTTGAAGATTAAGTCTTAGAATTTTCTTTTCATCCTTATAACCATTGTAAGTAACTTAAACAAAAACTTAATACAAAGTTCATCACAATATCTTTTTGAAAAGCTATATATGACCTAGTAACTTAAAGCAATTGTTTGATCAAACTTACAATTGTAAAATGAATACCCTTTAGAACCTATGGATTAGGATGTCTTATCACATTATCTTATGAAAGTAGATCATGGTGTGTAAAAGGATATCGATCTAAACAAGGATATATAATTTAATAAAGTTCATACAAATTCTAACTATAAATTGGTCAAATAAATATATAAATAAACTATTAAATAGCTAACTAATTACCAATATCCATTTTCTTTTGATGTTAATATAGAAGATATGATACAAGGAAACAACCAAAGAGAACCACAAAAATATTAATAACATGAATAATTAATATATCTGAGAACACCCAAATTAAAGTCCACAATTAATAGTATAATCACCAAAAAGATTAAAACTTGTATATACTCGTATATGCCCCACTATAAATACTTAGTTCTCACTTTAAAATTTTAACTACATATGCTTGATAACTCATTTCATTGATGAGTATTGGAGATTACAAAAGCAAATTTTATGTATAGTTGAAAAGCATAAGGGTGACATAATATTAAAGGTAATTAAAAAGTGTTTGTTGGAATAAGGTATTGAAAAAGTATTCACTTTAACTATAGATAATGCAAGCTCTAATGACACGACAATGGTATACTTGAAAAAATGATTGAAAAATTGGAATGGGTTAGTGTATGATGAGAATTATTTACATGTGAGGTGTTATGCTTATATTCTAAACTTAGTAGTGAATGATAGGTTAACGGATTTATATGACTCTATCTCTACTATTTGAAATACAGTTAGATATGTTAGGTCATGTCTTGCAAGATTACAAAAATTCAAGAGTTTTGTTGAAAAGGAAAAAATAGAGTCCCAGAGTCTTTTATGTCTGGATATTACGACTCAGTGAAATTCCACTTATATGATGTTGAAACAAGCCATGAAGTTTCAAAAAGTATTTGAGAGAATGGAAGATGAAGATGAGGCTTATAATGCATGCTTTAAGGAAGATGATAATCGAATTGGTCTTCCTATGACATATGACTGGAGTAATGCTTCTGTATTTATTGACTTTTTAAAAGTCTTTTATAATATCACATTGAAATTTAGTGAATCATTGTATGTGATATCAAATGCATACTTCCATGAAATTACTCATATTTAGACTATATTACTAGCAAGTGCTGCATCTACAAATGCTCTTGTTAGGGATATGGTTAAGAATATACAAAGGAAATATGATAAGCATGGGGGCAAGTTAGAAAACATGAATCTTTTTTAATAATAGGGGTGGTATTGGACCCCAGGTATAAACTTACATATATAAACACTACTTTTGATAATATATATCTTGATCATGATGTGTGTGTAGCCATGAAAAGAGATATCAAAGATGTCTTGTATCATCTATATGAGTAATATTTTGTAGGGGTTGTTAATGAATCAATTGAAAAAAATGATGATCACAGTAGATTTGATGGAAGGGATGTAGTGGAGAGGATACTAACATATGTTGATCCAAAAAAACAAGTAGATCACATGAAATAAACTAAAATTTACTTGTGATAAAAAAATAGAGTTAGATAAGTATCTTGAAGCTGACTTAGTTGAGGAACAAGGCTCTTTTGATATATTGACATGGTGGAAATAAAATGTTGGAAAGTATAAAGTGTTTTTTATAATTGCATATAATGTGTTAGTCATGCCATTATCTATAATAGCTTCTAAATCTACTTTTAGTACTGGTAGGTATGTGCTTAATGCATTCAAAAGTTTGTTATCTCCAAAGATGACTAAAGCACTCATTTGTACCCAAAATTAGCTGTCCTTCAAGTGCTCAATTTTAATTATCGTGACTTTAATCAATTTAAGGTGTCTAAGAATATGATTGAATTAGGTAAGCTCTATACTTTGATAATAAATTGGCTAGGATGCATTTTTAGCTTATGATTTCAACTTTCTAATTTTCTATTATTTTATTTATTTATTTATTTATTTTTATAGAGGTTTCATGAGAAACAAGTGTCCCCAAAGATTGATGTGCTTTTATTTAACTTTTCTAATTTGCAATTTTTGCATTGTATTTTCTACTTATTTTATGACTCATATTACAATATATTTTGGATATTATATGGTCTCATTTCATTGTTATTCGTTAGTAGTTGACTACTTGTAATCACAAGAATTTGCATATATAATGTGCACTGCCGAAGGATATTTTTCTTTTATTTTGGCTATGTGTTCAAGAATTTTTTTTTTTTTTTATTTGATTCTCAATTGATTGATTTGGTACTGGCTGAAAATGATGGTAATGAGCACTTAAAAGATGATGGTGACTTTACCAATGTAATGGTGCATAATTATTGGTTGTGTGAGGTAAGTTAAATATTTTTTTTTTTTTTTGGTGTCTTAGTCTAAAATTGAATTTTGATTTTCTTATGGTTGATTTGCTACTTATTAGAAATGTTGGAAATGTGCACTTTGACAAGGATGGTAACTTTGGTAAGGCAATAGTAGATAATTACTTTTATTTTGATGTATGTGTATTGTTTTAAATCTTTATAATATTTTTAAACATTTGTCTTTTAGATTTTAGTTTGGAATTGATTGTTTGATAAGTGCCTATGTTTGAGAGTATTAACTTTTGTTTTGAGTGCATTTATTTTTGTTTAGAATTAACCTTTGATTCTTGAATAATTGATTTGTTATTTGTTTAAAAAAATATTTTCGTGCTCATTAGGATTGACCCAGCCTACCCTAGAGTTGGGCTTTTTTACACTAGGCCAAGTCACGGGTATAAAAATAAACTTAATGTTTTAATCTATCATGAGTTAGAAAGCTCCAAATAACAACAATAATAAGTCTGTAAAATTTCATAAGTATTGAAATTCATTTGACCTCTCAATACATAAAAAATAAAAACTAACCAAATGAACAATGACAAAGCAAATATGCATTTTTTAGCTAACTTTGAAAAATCATAAAAAATTTTACAGAGTTCTAAAAATTTTGTTCTTTGATGCTATAAAAGCTCTCAATGAAATCTAAATGTCTACCAAATTTCATGCCAAAATTCATTCGGTCTAATTTTAGTTTAGAAGTAGATTATGGTTTAAATTGGTACCAAGGTAGCATCAAATGGTCTAAAATAACTTTTTACATAATTTGTGCCCATTTAAGCATGTTCACAACATAAAATATAGCATGTATGACCATTCTATGAGGTCCCAAACACCATACATCTCAAAATGATCTATCCACTTGGCATTATACACACAACTCTCATACCACATACATACCCAAATCACATAATCTTGCATTTTCACCATTATAATTGACATTTACAATATAACCTCATACTTTTACATATGTTGGAGCTTTTACATTACAAAAATATCAATTACAAATTCTTATAAACAATTAATACATGAAAACCAAAATCATTGTCAAAGTCCCACAATTCATGCATGTTAGCTTCTATTCTTGGCCTCTTGAGATTTCTCTAAACATGATTAGAAATAATATGCCGAAGAGTGAAATTCCAAGAATCCCAATAGCTTAATCATCTTTCAAATATACTTATATGGCATGTTATCATGTCAAAGAAAGTAAACATGTATTATATTTATCCAAACATCAAACATAATTATATTCATGAAATCAAATGGATCAATGAAAGTCAAAATTAAACTATAAAAACTTTTGGTCTAGTTTTACCCAATTATGTGAAACTTTTGGACTAGCCTCCCCTATTTTGTAGGCTTTTTACTTAGTCTCACTTATTTTATAAAACTTTTGGCCTTATCTCACCTTTACTTAAGGACTTTTGGTTTTATCTCATCCAATTCAAAATACTTTTAACACAACCTTACCCATTAAAAGTTAATCACATTCCAAATGCATTTTATGAAACCTAAGGATGCCATATCATCAAACTAATAGAAGTGGGCATATTTCATAATTCAAATGCATATACAAGTAATCAATAACAATCAAACAACCAAGATAAGCATATAAGAATGGATGAAGAGCTACATTTCTCAAGAAGCATAAAATTTCCTTTTTGGTTCATACTTTCTTCCCTCAGTCTTATAAGCATAGTTAGGAGAAGCTTGATTTCCTTAGCCTAAGTATATCAAGTAAGACACAATGATATCAATGGAACCATATCTAGCCTTACACAAATCTTATATAAGTTACTTCTAGTTTTAAGCTTCCATATGGCTCCATATTGTAACATAATGAAAAAACTCATATAATTCATCATCTTGGCTTTAATTTCTCACTCAATCTAAATCACATGACTCTATTTAAACTCATTTGAGTTATCACAAACTCAAATTAAGGAGCCTGACACTAAGTAGTTTCTTTATACATAATGGAACCTTAAACTTTCAACTTTTTAAACTATGGTTCATAAATTCAAACCAATGGTTCTTTAGTATTTATAATTCATATATAGACCAATCATAACTTTAGAATCAAAGAAAACTCTCCCTAAGTATTCCAATCTTAGCTTGGCCAAGACAATATCTAAGATGGTCTTTCATGGAGTTTTATTTCATCTTTTGAGAAATTGGCACCTATGTGAGTTCCTTAGCTTTTTTTTAGCTCAATTATACTCTTACATAAGGTGAAATATCATTTTAAGGCTTCAAACTTCCTAAGGTACAGTCAAAGCCATAGGTACCAAAATTTATATTCTTTAACTTCTTATTTGCTTGCAATTGCATTATCATATTCTAAACCCTTTAAAATCTTTATTTCTCTCAAGTTTTCATTAAACAAAAGCTTATAAAAACAAGTTTGATATTTTAATCAGGCCGAGCTTTGTGCTCATTAAATACCCGCTCTATCCTTATCCACATACACCTTTAACATCCAGCATAACTGCAACTTGTTAGTGCTAACTCTGACACATACAGGGCTCATCCCCTAATCAAAGCAACTCTGTCATAATTCATACTAGGCATTCCTTTATTAAATAACCCACAGCCATATAAACATGAATTCAAGCAGCATATTACTAGAACAAGTATTCATCGTTTAATCAAATATTAACATAATATTTCATAAAATTCTAAGTTTCACAATTAGGCTCCAAAAATTAAAAGATAAATATCAACAAAATTCAAACAGCATATAAAATATATCAGACAACACATATCATTCAAAAATGCCGCTAATAACACAATTAAAAATTCACACAACTCATGGTTAACACTTTCATACAAAAAGTTAGCTTTTATATAGTTATTTATAATTCACTAAAATTTCACTATAGGCTTTATTTTTAGTGTAGATTAACCTAATTTAATTAGGTTTTGAAAAGCTTTTTCCTAGATACTTCAAGTGAGTTTGGCCTAGACATAAGTGTGTGAGTGGATGTGAGAATTTTTTTCTTTTTTTTTTTTTTTATGCCAAATGCCCAATGATACAT
Source organism: Erythrophleum fordii (assembly GCA_032878935.1). Classification (NCBI taxonomy): domain Eukaryota; kingdom Viridiplantae; phylum Streptophyta; class Magnoliopsida; order Fabales; family Fabaceae; genus Erythrophleum; species Erythrophleum fordii. The sequence goes on along the minus strand of JAVQMF010000054.1, from coordinate 49,964,538 downwards.
AATCAAAGTAGATAAACAAAAATCACAAATCAATTTCTACATAATCATGAAATTTCCCAAGCTTCCACCAAGATAAAATTTGAGGTACAACTTGCCATAATCTTCATTAAAATCAAATTTATATTAATCAATCTCCCCCTTAAGCCTTCTTCCATCAATTTCCCATTTATTTTTTTTCAATTCCTTCCATGGTTTCTTGGAAATCAAAGTTTCATAAATCATAGGAAAGTCTCCAAAATTTAGGAATTTTCTTAAAGTAAATGAATTTCGTTTGCTATATGTATAAATTCTTTATCTTTTCTCAGCATGGATTCATGAAACATTAAGAACTCCCTTTTTGTTTTTGCCATGCCAGAAGCATGAAGGAGAGAAGAAGAGGAAACTCATGGTGAAAAATTAAAAAAAAAAAAACTAAAAAGAAGAGGATTAATCTATGTTACCTTATTTTTTGCAACTTTCCCTTTCTTCCTTCTTATTCCTTTCTTCTTCTTCTACTTCTTCTTCTTCTTCTTCTTCTTCTTCTTGGTCGAGCTTTTCCTCCTTGTTCTTCCCTTGGCCAAGTATGTGTGTGTGTGTGTGTGTGTGTGTGTGTGTGTGTGTGTGTGTGTGTGTTTTAGTGAATAAGTATGGCATGTGATGTGTGTATGTTTTTAAGTGAATCTTGTTTCAAATGGATGGTCATAATTTAATGTTGTTTTATGATGAAAGATCCAAGTCATTAGATTAAATGGATGACTAAGATTAAATCTTGAATTTAAAGATTAAATACAAATCTTTAGATGAAGTAGATAGTTGTGATTTAATTTTTAAAAAGTAAGAAAATTTCTAAAATGTTGGATCGTTTCAACAGTTAAGATTATATCTTTTGTTAAGGATCAATATCTACCATTGGATCTTTTTTTTTAATAATTTAGTCATAATTTAACTGTAGTTATCTTTCTGTTTGATTAAAGTGACTAAATCAATTATTTTAGAATTTATTATAGCTAGTGTCAATGGCGACATCAGCGATTACTTTTCCATAAAATAAGCAATTACAATATTTTACTAAGATTTGTTAATATAAGCATCATCATTGCTCCATAACACATGTAGTCTATATAAATTTTCCCCTGCACATGGTGCCACATTATCTCTTTCCCTACAAATGGCACTACATTATCTCCTTTTTAGTTAGAATTTATAAAAATGCCATCATTTCACCATGTGTCTTTTTGTGGTTCTTTGTAATATTTTATTCGGTCAATGTCTTTGTATTCTTTGTTATATTCTAATATTACTTATGCCTATACAGGTCTTACTTGTATTATTTAGTCATATATTTTATTATCTCATTATTTTATTATTTTAAGGTTTAAATGACCATTTTGCCCTTATGGGAAGGGTGACAAATAAATATTTTTGTTTATTTTTCACTTATATCTCCATTTAAACCTCACATTTTCGGATTCTATCACTACCATCCGGTAGCTATTTCTATACTAGACCTCCTAAAGCAATTAACTCGAGCTTTGATGTCCAATCTGGTTCTATATAAGTTTTTAATTGTTTAGTGCTAGTTATGATCCTAACGATTTAAAAAATTTATAGAATGAATTTTATAATTTTTTCACGTTATTTCCTAACTAGTGATATATATGTATATATTATGCTAGTTCTTAATTCTTTACCCTTCCAAAGAAATTATCAAAGTCTATTCAGGTGATAAATGACAATTTTGTCCTTAGAATTCCTTTACCTTCAAAAATTCCTATGGGCCTTATTAATCTTGTACTTCTCATATATGAAGTTATTTCATTTTAATTCATTAAATTAAAGCTTAATAAATTTATTTAATAAAATTTAAATAATTAAAAAATCTTAATTTTTAGAGATATTACACTTAGCTCTTACTTGAAAAGAAAATGCTTCTCTTCTTTAACAAGACTTAATTAAGCCTACAAAATTTGAGTGAGTTCGCCAAGCATTTTATGTTAAAAAATATTAAAATTCAAAAGAAGAAAAAAGAGGTTAATAATTGATTATAAACCTTTCAATATATTTTTACAAGATAATAAGTTTTCTCTCTTAAAAATAAACTCCCAATTCACTCTGCTTAAAGATGCCTTAGTATTTTCAAAGTGATCTTAAGGCTGGTTTTTGGCAATTGGGAATAGATATATTAGAATGGTACAAGACCACATTTTGCATTCCATATGCACAATATTAGTGAACTATCATGTCATTTGGACAAAATGTTGCTCCATCATTGTTTCAAAAGGCTATAACAAAAATGTATAAGCCTTTTCTACATAACGCTCTCATATATATGGATTATATTCTTCTCTTTTCAAAAAATGAAGAAAAGCATAAGAAACTCTTTTAACAATTTATTGATATAACAAAAAGTATGGGATTATATTATCAGCCCAAAAAAGTCAATTAAGCCAAGTCCATATTAAGTTTCTTGGTATGCAAATAGATCATGGTCAATATCAACTAGTCCACATATTGCTCAAGACTTGCAAAAGTTCCTTGATGAAAACCTCACAGTAAAACTTTATATTCTTTGGGATAATAAACTATATCAAAAACTTTATCCCATATGTCTCAAATCATACCAGCCAATTGTCCAAACTACTTAAAAAAGAAAGAACCCTAACCTTGGGGAAAGGATCAAACAACTACAGTCCAATATCTTAAGAAGATTACACAAAATCCTATGCCTCTACAAATACTAAGCCAAAACACAAGGATTTTGCAAACAGATGCCAATGAAGACTATTGAAGAGTAATACTCATAAAAGAAGTTGATAGAAAGCACTACTATTTGAGCCATACTAGCAAATCATTTAAAGAATCTAAAAAATACTACCATAATCTATAAGAGGATCATTGACGTGAAAAAAAATATTGAAAAGTTTAGCTTTCATATTAGTCCTTAACACTTTATTGTCAAATGGATAACTTCTTGTTCCTAAAGGTGCTAGACTCTAAAAGTTAAGTTATCAGGGTTCATGCCAAGATGAAAAGTCTTGGTAGGGTTAATGTCTTCATTCCATTTAAATGGAAGTAGGATAAAGAAATCTTTATTTTTCCATAATGGGGATAAATGCAGGAATGAATCATGGCTCTCTAGGCAAAACTTTATAAGCTGGTTTCTAATCTCTTCATGTTCTTATGGAATTTGTTGGAGTTCATATAGCTTTAGAATACTTAAGTAAGAGGAAATGAAATGCTTTAATCTAATTCTTGTTGGGAGAATTTACAATTTCTCAGCTTTATGATGACATCCATGCTAACGAAAATATCTTTATCTAGCAGCTCACTTCCTAAAATTTTTGACTAGATGACACAATCAGGAAAGAACTTAATTCCAATTCTTTTTTTAGAAACTAAATTGACTTTAGAGATTTTTCCATCAACAACACTAAAATATTCAATGTGAAGCTTTCATATTTTTTGTGAAAAATTGCTAGATTCATTATGGTCTTAGATGTTCTAGTATCTATATAACTAATTACAGGAATATGTATATGGCATATGCTTTGTAAAACATTGATCTTAAAGTAATGAAGAGGTGGTTCCACCTTTTGGCTTTGAAAGTAGTGCAAAACTAGAGAGCTAGGCTTATCAAAGAATTCATTAGAGCTACTTAAACTTTGAAAACTAGTTTTAGAACTTTCTTATAAGGCAAATATTGTATCTTGATTTGCATATTCCTATTTAGAGAAAAGATCTTCAATTTCTTTATTTTGTTAAACATATGTAATTGCTTAAAGATGTTGAAGTAGTCTGATAGTCTTTTTTTGATTTATTAGGAAATTCTTTTGCAAAATGTTTTTTTCCTGTAAATGTAACATCTATCCTTCTTCTTGAAACCAAATGCTTTTCTTTTGAAAAATATAATATATTTCTTTTAAAATTTCTTCTTTAATCTATTGGGCTTATAAAGGCTTTTGGTAATGCAATTTTTTCTTCGTAAGATGAGAGCATCTATCTTGTGCTTTGCACTTGATTTGAATATAAGGCTTCTTAGAAGTCTTTTGAATGGATATCTTGTATTTTATCATTTCATCAAGAGTCTTGTATGTTTCATATAACTTCTTAGGAGTGGTCTTAGCTAGTTGATGTATTTCTCCTAAAAAGATTTTAGACATATCTCCTCAAAAGGTATGTATGTTACGTTGGAGTTCTGGCATAAGCTCTTCTAAAAGAGAAGCTATGAAAATATGGCAAAGGCTAACATCAAAAAAATTATTGAGTATATAATACCTTTCTAGTATTTTTTTTATATTAAAGGTCAAGATCCTTTTTCTTCAGTGTCATTTCAAAGTACTCTTGGCACCTCTATTTGTCAACGAGATGAAAATCTCCAATAATTTTTTTATAAATTGCTTCAAGGATAGAACATGCATATGGGTTTTTAGTAATTTATAGTTAATGATACTCTCCTAAGCTTTGAAGCCATTTTCAAAGAGTTCTAGTAAATCTCGAAATAAATTCTATAACAACTGCTTGGATAGTTACTCTCGACTTTGTCATTTGTAAATCTATCTATATACTAAGCTTGAGTATTTTGTCCCTTTACTTATTTGGAAGAATATCATCAAAAATAAACTATAGCCAGTTATTGACTTAGTCTGATAATCAGCTAGCTAATGTTGATATTAAAATGGCTTTTAAGATGTACTTCATCAAAATCTTGATTGTCATCTTGGTCTTCAACTGTAGACCTAGATGCTAAATTGAAGACAAGATCTTAAAATCTCTCAAAGGAGGCTTCACAATCTTATCTAATTTAGCTTATTCATCTTATGATAATGAACTACAATATTATAAAGAAATATATTATAGTGTCTTTTGCATTCAAAAAATAAAGATCTAGGATTAGGTTCAATACTTTGTTTACGAAGAGTATAAAATTCTACTTGGTATTCCAATTATAATTAATAGAATCTTTTTCTTGGTACATCTAAATAATTAGCATCTCTTTTTTTGGGCTTTTGGCATCTCTTAGTCTCTTAAGATCAAGGATTTTATTAATCTTCTTAGAAACCTATTTGAGATATGAACTCATAGATAAGATAATTTTCTCAGATAAATATTATAATCTACTATCAATACTTTTTAATGTATAGGATCCTCATATAGAGGCAAGTGTGTAGCATACTTAGGCAAGACAAATGTAAGAAAACTACTAAGAAAAGATTTTAGAAGAAGAAAGCTTTTTTTAAGAAGAACTCAATTTGAGAACACTCTAGTATTATTAATGAATGCTTAGATACAAATCTAATTTGGACTAGCTTAAGAATAGACTTAGACAAGATTTGGTTATATAGCCAGAGGAAAGCACAAACAAACAAACAACATCATTACATGGGTTTTACTTTATGAAAGTAACTTTAACAAAGCTATACAACTTGCCAAATAATTTAAAAAGATAGAAATAATACAGACACTCATAGTACAATAATAGAAGGATATCAGGGTCTACCACTATTCTTTGTTGCACCTGAGGATAGGCTTGTGATCTAAAGAAAGATTATTATCCTCATCTCCTAAGCTGTAATAATCTACTTGTTTCTTTTCAAGATTCTTTGTAATTTAGTCATCTATGTCACATTCAACATAAATATCTTGGGAATCTTCCATTAGGATATTTTGAGATAGAATTAGGCCTTCATTAAATCATTGGACTTGAATAAAAACTTTGGGCTTGGATTTCTTAGAATAAATTCTCTTAATAACAATTTAAGAAATGTATTAAAAATATAATTAATTGGGCCAGGATAGTTGTTCGCTTCATAAAGAAAACATATTTAAATTTTTTAGTGTATCAATCCTTTGAGTAGGCCAATCTATAAAAGTATTCCAAAGATAGGCTTGATTTTAAGTCCACAAAAAGGTGTCATTGCCAATATACAAACTGCTATGGAGAGGTTACTATGCTAAATGATAAGTCATATGATTTTCTGAAGCTCTTTGCACCACCATGTCAATGGGGAAAACTATTCAAGGAAATTCCAAAGATTAGAATTCTTGTTTATAAACTGAGAGAGAAAGTTATAGGTAGCTAGAAGGTGAATGTTGATAGATCTTGAATAAAGTGTTGTTTAGAACCAAAGGCACTAAAGGGCTTCATTAGGAAGTATGGAATGGATCTTAAAGAGGATGAGATAAGGAACTTTCTTGTTAAAGTACAATGGGTATTAAGGGATCTTAGTGTTTTGAAGATAAAGGTGGAGTTTGAAGAATAAACATTTGTCTAGTAAAACTCTTACTTAGGAATGGTTGGGATTTTTAGGTAAGGAAGGAAGTATTTCTTTTGACTAGTGGCTAGGGTTGAAAGAGGGAAATGGGTATAACTTGGGACTATATGTGCTATGAAGAATAATGCGACTTATTTATGAGAAGTGATGAGATTAATGGTTGGAGTTTTGAGAGGAGATCTACAAGGATATTCTAGGTTCCTTTAATGTGTTGCATTGAAAATTTATAGCAGGAAAGTCATTCTTTACATTTGAGCAATTACTTGTATGAAATAATTTTCTTCTTGGAGTTTAGCACCCTTGGGAACAAGGAGTTATCTATTTATACAATAAAGTGATAAGAATTAAAATGAAAGCTAAACTTCTTAATCCTTATTTTCACAGTAAGGATTTTCTTATAGATTGTGTAGTATTACTTTTCAAACTCTTTAAATTGTCCACTAGTATGACCATAATAGTAATGCTTTCTATCAAGTTCTTTTACGAGTATTACTCCCTAATAATCTTCACTGGCATCTACCTGCAAGATTCTCATACCTTGCTTTGATATTTTTAAAGGCATTTTATTTTATGTGATCTTTTTAAGATATTAGACTGCAACTATTTGATCCTTTCCCCAAGGTAAGGGTTCTTTCTTTTTAAGAAGCTTGGACAACTAGCTATTATGATTTGAGACATGTGGGATAAAGTCTCTAATGCAATTTACTATCCTAAAGAATTGCTGCATTTGTTTGACCGTGAGGTTTTCATCAAGGAACTTTTACAATTCTTGAGCAATATATGAACCTAGCTAATATTGATCATAATCTATCTATATACCAAGAAATGTAATATGGGCTTGGCCCAGTTGACTCTTTTGGGCTAATAACATAATCCTATATTTTTTTGTTATATCAACAAATTGCCATAGGAGTTTCTTATGTTTTTTTTTTCATTTTTTTGAAAAAGGAAGAATATCATCAATGTATATGAGAGTATTATGCAAAATGGGCTCATAAATTTTTATTATAACCTTTTGAAACAATGATAGACATCTTTAGTCCAAATGGCATAATAGTTTATTGATATTGAGCATTCAGAATGCAAAATATGGCCTTATACTATTCTGATGGATCTATATCCAATTGCCAAAAGTCATCCTTAAGATTAAAATTTGAAAATACTATGGCATATTTAAATAGAGAGAGTTGGGAGCTTATCTTTGGAAAAGGAAACTTATCATCTTATAAAAATGTATTGAGAGGTTTATAATCAATTACTAACATCTTTTTTTCCTTTTTTAAGTTTTGATCATTAGTAAACCCATTCAAATTTTGTAGGCTTATTTAAGCCTTGTCAAAGAAGAAAAACACATTCTTCTCAAGCAAGAGGTAAGTCTTCAAAGTTCATGCCAGGATGAGAAGCCTTGGCAAGGTTGATGTCTTCACTCTGTTTAAATGGAAGTAGGATATAGAAATCTTTGTTTTTTTCATAATGGGGATGTATGTAGGAATGAATCATGACTTTTTGGGGAAAACTTTATAAGCTAGTTTCTAATCTCTTTATATCCTTGAAGAACTTGTTGGAATTCATACAGTTTTGGAATATTTGTGTAAAGGGTAAAGGAATGCTTGAATCTAATTCCTTTTAGGAGAATCTACAATTTCTTAATTTTGGGGTGAATATCCATACTAATAAAAATATCTTTATTTGGCATGTCACTTCTTAAAGTTTTTGACTAGACGACACAATTAAGAAAGAACCTGATTCTAATTCTTTTTTTAGAAATTAAATTGACTTTGAATATTTTTCCATTAGCATATTAAAATATTCCATGTGAGCCTTCCATATTTTTTATGGAAAATCTGTTGGATTCATTATAATCTTAGATGCTCTAATATCCATATAACTGATTATAGGAATAGATCTATGGTATTTGCTTTACAAAACATGCATCCTAATGTAAGGAAGCGGTGGTTCCACTTTTGGCTTTGAAAGCAAGGCTAAATTAGAAAGCTAGGTTGATCAAAAAATTTATTAGAATTACTTGAACTCTAAACGCTAGTTTCAGAATTATTTTCTAAGGCAAATATTGTATCTTCATCTACCTATTGCTGTTCAGAGAAAAGATTTTCAATTTTTTCATTTTATCATAAAATTGTAATTGTCTAAAGATGTTGCCTAATAACCTTTTATTTAGGATATTCTTTTGCAAAAATGTCTTTTTTTTTTTTGCAAATGTAGCATATGTTCTTCTTGAAACCAAACACTTTTCTTTTGAAGAATCTGACATGTTTCTTTCAAAATTTCTTCTTACATCTAGTGGACCTATAAAAGGTTTTTTTTTTAGTAATGTGATTTCTTTTTTTAAGATCCTACTAGATGTATGGGTGAAAACAAATATCTTTCATTCTTTAAATTTCCAACCATTAAGTAAATTTAGATTGTCTACACTCTTTTTTCAGATTTTTTTTAATGAGAATTAGGAAGATCATTTTCTTTTTAAAATGATCTTTTATAAAACACCAATTCTTGTAGTGATGTTTTGTAAAGTAGTTTTTGTGTATTTTTTATTTTAATTAGGTTTAGGGATGAGTTGGAAAGTTAAAAATTATCACTTTGAGACTGTAAAAAAAATTATGTTTTAAAATTTTAATTATCATGACCTTAAAGTTATAATTTTTGCCTTTTATATTTATTTGTATACCCAAAAAAAAAGAAAAAAAAAAAGAACTTGTTACTACACCTTACTATATGAAACTATAATTATAAAGGATTCATGTTTATTTTTTATATTTTTGTTATTAAATTTTTAATTAAAATATACTAATTATATAATTTTTAATTAAATTATATATTTATTATAGTATTAAAATTTATATATTTATTATATTTTAACTAAACAAATTTGATTGTAAAAATATGAGTACGGATAGATAAGTTTATTCCTTAAGGCTATGTTTGAGAGTTTAGGAAGGAATGGAATAGAATGGACATTAATAAAATATAATGGAATAGAACGGAATGAAGTATAATTTAACGGAACATACCATTGTTTGGGAGTTTTACAAGGAGATAGAATGGTTTCATTTGACCATTGTTTGGGAGTTATTATAAAATGAATGGAATGGAATGGATAAAAATTATTTTTTTTCAATATTACCCTTATAAATTGCTTTAGATAAAAAGTGTGAATAAATTTTTAAAACTCTTCTCATATTACACAATAACTAGATAAAAAAATATTTTAATAATAATGATGATGTGATAAAATTAATAGTATATGAATTTTATTCATATTATTTTTATGTTTGTACAAAGAAGAAAGTAGGGAGAGATATTAGAACAAGGCAGAAGAGAGAGAGAAGATAGAAGAAATTAGGAAAATGTAGAAGAAATAAAAGGAGAAGAGGAAGAAGGGAGAGAGAGATGCAGATTTTTGAAGATATTTTTTATATTTATAGAAGTCTAATTCTAATCTTAATGAAAGATAACTTCTAATAATAAAAGATAAATATATAAAATCTTAATCCTATTAAAAGTCACATACTTAATTTTAAAATAATTTAAAAACTAACAAAAAGATAAAAAGAAATATTTTATTCATTTTTCTAGAATTAATGTTTTTTAGAACTAATAATTTTAATATATCTATACTAGAATTTTTATAATTTTGTATCAGTTAAATATGATTAGGATAATCTTATAATTTAAATATTTAAACTTGGTCATTCCATCCTTAACCCCAAAATTGGGGGGACAAAAAAAATAAGTTTTGGATGGTTTGGGATAGCTTGAGAAGCTATCTCTTACCATTTCACTCACTCTTTAAAAAAATTTTTAAACAATAATTTAATTCTTAAATTAATTTTATTCCACTCTATTTCTCTTTAAAACAAACTCTCAAACATACTCCTTTCGATCCAAAATATAAGGTACTTTCTAGAAGGTTTACTTGGTCCAAAATATAAGACACCATGTAATATTTTGTATTGACTTTTCAAAAATATCTTTTTTTTTTTTTTAAAGAAATGTTAGTTTAACTTTTTTTTTCTCTTTCTTTCATAAATAAAGGTAAAATTAAAAAAAAGTAAAAAATTTAAAAAATTTAAAATAATTAAATAATTTTATTAAATTGTGTGAAGTAGTTAAAAGTGATAATATAAACAGAAGGAGGGAGTAACTTAAATAATAGGCCTCGAAGTCAAATAAGCTTTTATATTTCACTTCCATTGCCGATGCACGAACTTGATGACTTCTGTATGTCATCAGAAAAAGCAGAAGAGAAAATTCCGCAAGGGATGGATTTGATTTCACACACTGATAATATATTATATATTCATTCTAGAAGAATACGACTGAACTGATTTGCATGCGAATCCGATGAGGTCTAGGTGCCATCCTCAATAAATTAATGAATGACACACAGCTTTCCTCCTGTACCGCACTCTCCTAGAACATGATAAAAACTACAGTTCATAATTATAAATTAAAAATATTTATTATAAAAAACATTAATTTTTAAAAGTAAACAATTAATTGTCAAATTAAAAATTTTATTATTAAAAAATTACATTGTATATTATAAAATTCATATTTTTTTTATTTATTTAATTTTTTTATTTTTATTCATTAGTAATCAAGAAATAAATAATAAATTTTATTTTTTAAGTTTTCAGAATAATTATAATTTTGTTAAAATATTTGGAATTTGGCTTTACCGGCATGTGAATCATTATTAGTGTGTCTAGGCGTTCTTTTAGTCAAATCGCTTAGCTGTTTTCGACTGCGTTGGAAACAAATAGTTGTTGGTACATTTTCCTTTTATCGAATTGGTCATTTGAGGATGCAATTATCTGCTCCTGCAAAAACAGGAACAGACGGTGCTCTTATTTTGCAAGAACATCTAAATTGTCCAGAATAAAATCTGAACGATTTAAATTTTATTTTTAATTTTTTTAATATTTTAATATTTTTTTAAAAAATAAAATATAAAATAAATAAAATATTTTAATTATTAACTTATTAAAAAAATAATATTTGATATTAAAAAATTAAAAATTAAAAATAAAATCTAACCCGTCTAAATTTACTCTGAACAATCTAGATGCTCCTGCAAAACAGGAGCATCGCCTGCTCCTATTTTGCAGGAGCAGAGAATCTGCATCTGTCTTTTGATGTATTAACAAGAAACCTTCATTCTTGTACTGACAAATTCAAATTAATCGACTTCCACCCTTCTGATTCAAAAGCACTCAAAATAAATAAATAAAATAAAAACTGAAGCAGGTTTTTCATGCGAGGACCATTAACAATTCCCCCTCTTTTCTTTCTCTGTTTTTTTTTGTTCTTTTTGGGGGGGGGGGCGCGCTAGAACGATGCTTTCAATTTACACTGAGCCTAGTATTTGGCAGAATCTGCAACTCTGAGCAATTTTCTGTGGATATCTATATACAGAATGGGATTGATGCGTTACTATAAGCTAAGTTTCCTCGCCATTGCGATGCAAAGGTGGAGAGTTAGACCCACTTTGTGTACCATTTTCGTGTATATGGTTGGGTGGCTTAAGCTTATGGACATTACTGAGATGACGGCGATTTTGCTTCTTTCTTTCACTGGGTGCTTCACATTCCTTTGAATCTTTGGGCAGTTCATGAACAGTTGGGACAGTGTAAACGAAGGGTCCAATAGGAAGATCATCAAAATGCTGGAGGGGCTCCAAAGTCTTAACCACCGCAGACATAGAAGGCCTGCTCCTAGGCCTGTGGCTGAGGCATTGATAAGCCAAAGCAGCAGCTTTTCTTGCCCCCATTTCTGAATATTGGCCTTCCAGTCTGGGATCCATTATTCGCCCAAGTTTTCTGGCATCATTTAACATTGGCCTTGCCCATTCTACTAAGTTCTGCTCTCTTGAAGGCCTGCTTTTGTCCACTGACCTTCTCCCTGTTAGCATCTCCAACAGCACTACTCCAAAGCTATACACATCACTCATTGATGTCAAGTGACCTACGCAACAACACAACTATTGAATTTCAATCACCTAAACTCAATTCCAATTATTCCTTATAAACCACAAAAGTCAGATTCATCACATTCGATAATTTTACCTGTCATCACATATTCTGGGGCCGCATACCCTTGTGTGCCCATAACCCTGGTTGAAACGTGGGTGTCATCTCCTTCAGGACCATCTTTTGCCAACCCAAAATCCGAGAGTTTTGCATTGTAATCCTGGAACCACAAATTGAATAATTATAAACTAATGAAAGGGATTCTATTAAACCGGGGAGGAGGACACTTAAATGACGCTTACCGAGTCTAATAGGATGTTAGAAGCTTTGAAGTCTCTATATATGACTGGTTTCTCTGCTTCATGAAGAAAGGCCAGACCCTTTGCAGCTCCAACAGCAATTTTCATTCTTGATGACCATGGCAGCGATGCCGAGTATCCTGCGATTCCAGCAGAATCTGGTGAGTAAAAGAAAGAGATAATCATGGCTATTATAATTTATAAAGAAGAAAGATCTAACATTTCATTTCAACATGCAGAGAAATCTTACTTCTAAATAGTTGATTTTCTAAGCTGCCTCTGGGTAGATATTCATATACCAGAAGCCTATGTTCTTCTTCACAGCAATATCCTATGAGCTTTACAAGGTGTGGGTGTCTCAATTGCCCCAGAAAAACAACTTCTGTCTGCCAGCAGAATCAAAAAACAAAAAGAGGGTCAGAATTGAAGAGCACTTAGTGGTGATAAATAGATGTTCGTGGGAAAAGTACGTACCAACCACTCTCTATGGCCCTGGGAGCCATCCAGGTCCAAGAGCTTAACAGCCACAGGCTGAGGCTCGAGACCAGGCCTAAGCTTGTCATCGATAAAACCCTTGTGCACAGGTCCGAACCCCCCTTCTCCCAGAAAGTTACTGGAAGAGAAACTCTGTGTGATAATCTTTAGCTCAGCCAGTGTAAAAACATGTAGATTAGATCCCGCAAGGGATACCGACAGATCTTCCGTAAGTGTCAGGCTAGGATTACTCAAATCCGATACAGAAATCCTGCTCAAAGAACTTTGCTTTGTACTTGTATTTTTAGCCACCGTTTGTTTGGGCTTGTTGGAGGGATATTCACCCTTATAACAACTGGGGAAGATTGATTTCCATGTGATTTTCGTCACAGTCATTGTTGATCAACACAAAAATGCAAACTTGACAGGGATTTCTTGAATCTGCGATCTCATAGATGCTCTGCCCCTAAAATGCTTGAGATATATATATGTATATATGTGGGGAAGATTGGAAAACTAGGACTATTAGGTAGGAAGGAAAGAAGTGGAGGTGGAAATGAGAAAGGGCTTTGATATTCAAAATCTGCAACTGCTCAGAGAGAAAGAAGGGGGGGGGGGGGGGTTTGCAGCTCCTTTTCCCCTGCTTCTTGTTGATTAGTTGGTCGATACTATACACCATGGAACTATTCTACTTTGCATATATAATATGGAGGTATTAGTTGATTGACAAGCGAAGAATATACCAAAGATCCGAGTATTTGTTTAATATTTGATAAATGTCGGTTTAAAGCCAAATGACGACAAGGCTACACCTCATTGACTTTCTAGCATTACGGTGATAAATTTGAAAAAGTAATTTGGGCTTGTGATTTTGGAACTTTTTCTATTGTAAATGCTCCTTTAAAAATGTTTCCCTTCATTTTCTAAGGGTTGGGATATAAAGTCCTGCATAGCAACAAAACAACTCATAATTAGACACCCTCCCCTGCTTTTTCTGTTGGTTTTGCTGACTTTTGGTGGCACAACTTGTTATTTGTTTACGTGCGTACCATCATTTTAAATACTGCATGTTTGGATTTTCGTTTGCAGCCCTCCAAACTACGTTTCAAAAGAAGCAAATACTCAAAACTTCTACATGAACGTGATTTTGTAACTGACATCCAAACACGCTAATAACAAGTTTCAGTAAAAGAAAAAAAAAAAAAAAAAAAAAGAAACTCTAGTTATAGAAGAGAGGAAATACATAAATAATATTCCTGGGTGATCTAGTCAGAGGGGCAGTTTCGGTCAAACAATGCGTGTCCAATTCGGGCTATTGAGAAAAGAAATTCGGTTTGTCTGCTTTGCAATAATGGCTTCGTGGAGCTCAAACATTAACCCATTACAAATTTAATTAACCAGATCAACCTATATATGATCAATGACAGAGGGGCATGTTGCATTTTTTAATTATTCGAATTAATCATATGTGAGTAAAAATAATACGAAGGACATCATACAAATATATTTATGAACAAAATCGAAGTCGACAAAGATGGATGAGTTGGACATTAATTGAATATTTAAAAGTGGACCAAAGGATAGTGGTTCAGGACTCATTTCCTCCGGCCGGAAGGATCTTAGTGGTGAGCTTGTCCACACTTTGTTCTTTGGGTATAGATGGGAATCTTTTTTCTAAACAGGTTGGTATGCTCCAAAGAACTTTGTGAATATTGGGAAGTGGGAAGCTTCATACTAGAAGATTTTTTACCTCGTTGAATCTGGGCATTAGCAAAAACGAAAAGGGCATGGAAGAGGGAATAACGAGTGAGGGAGCAGGTTATATATGTGAGCCATCAATGCTTGTGATGGTCACTTCATTCACAGAAAAACTAACCACCGCGTCAAATCGATCGGAAAAGCCAGCACAATGCATATCCAATTCCGATCCCTTGACATTTAAGTGAAATTTTTTAACCTAAATATATTTTTATTTTAAATTTTTATATTCAATTGTTTTTAATATTTTGATAAATATATAATAAAAATTATCTTTTTAATTTATTTTTTGTTAAAATAAATTATCTTTTTTTATAATATGAAACTATTATTTTATTCTTAATATGATGGTAAAAATAATGAAGTAATTTTATTTTTTAAAAAACATATATTATATAAAAATTAACTTTATTAGCAAAAAATAAATTAAAAGAGGTTCAAATATAATTTTTAAAACTAAAAAAATCTACTATAATTCAGACAAATTTCAAAAGAAATTAGTGTAATTTATTTAAAAAAAACCCAATGTCCCAATAAATCGTTTACTTAAAAGTAAGAGATATAAAGAACCCCAAAAACTTAAATGGTCTCAAAAGTTGAACATGACCGAAATAAAGATGGAAGGAAAAGAAAAAGGCATGGTGAGACCGATGAGAGTAGATCTTCTACAGTTAAAATTTTTGTGCTGTTGTATTGTAACGAGAAAAGTAGAGGGTATTTTGATTTTTTTTTTAAATTAAATTCACTTGAATCTCTCTTCTTTTCTTGAATCTCTCTTAATTGCAGGAACAGCAAAACAGTAGAAGATCCATCTTCTGAGACGGAGACGAATGTAAATGTATGTGCATATGATGGTGAATTTTTCATAGTGCATTTTCTATTATTAATTATATTTAAAGCCCTTACTTAACAATGAACGTGAAATCTTATTATCAATATATATTTATATATATAATATGTGCATTTGTATTCAATAGTTTTGTGAGTAAATAAAATAACACCGAATAAAAAATGAAAACGTTAAGTAAAACTACTTAAATATTTATATATGTCAATTAAAAAAAAAAAATCTAAATGCCCCACCGTAAAAATATTTTCTTGAAATGCTTAATTTTTTTTTTTAAAAAAGAGTCACGGCATTACAAATGCCGCGACTCTTTTTATTATAAAATATTTTAATGGGTCGCAACATTGCAGGAAATTTTATAAATATTTATAAAATACTTTAATATATATATATATATATATTTATAAATATATATATATATATTATATATAATTTATTATATAATTTATATTTTTTATATTTTTTATATTGTATTATTTAAATTATTTAGAATGATAATTAATATAAATTTTATTAAAAATATATTTTTGTAATATAATTAAAAATTTTAATAATATAACAAGTGTATGCTTTTTTAATAATATTATGATAAATATATAGTTTTTATAAATAATTATATAATTTTATAATTAATTTAAATATTTGTTATAATATTATTGAAAAATTATATGCTTGTTATATTATAAATAAGAAAAATTAATAGAAAAAAATGATCATTAAGTTTAATATTATCCAAATAGTTAAAAAAATTTTACACTACGATAATTCAATGAAAGAAAAATTATTTTAAAATCATCTAGTTAATTATATTTTCTCAAACATTCTATTATTTTTATTTTTACGTAAAGGTGGTTTATTAAAGGACATAGCCAATCCCTAAAAATTAAAAAAAAAATTCTTAATAGAAGAAAAGAAGTCGAGATCTTGTATCAAATTTTTTAGAATAAGAAGACAAGAAATTAAAAGAAAATGAAGAATAATACAATGTATTCAAAAAAGATTAAAAGAAATTATGAGTAATATATAATTTTAAAATATTAATTCTTTGTAATATTTATATTTCTAGTAAAGAAAAATTAATCAAGCCACTCCCCTACTAATTTTTCTCTTTTTTCAATTAACAAAGAAAGTTAGAAAGTCCAAGGAAAATACATTTATTATTATTATTATTATTATTATTATTAAAAAAATAAAAGTACATGGTTTTAAAATTTTATTTTTATTTTTTAAAAGTAATAAATAAAATATTTAACATTTTAATATTATATAATCAAACTTGTAATTATTTTTTCAAAAACAAAATACATCTATAAGAAAAAATACTAAGATTTATTTTTGAACGTTATTAAAATCAAAGAAATTTATATACAAGCACTTATATACGTTAATTATTTTTTTCTTTCGCGTATGACAGTGAAAAAGTCGGTCACATGAGTTTAAATAATATAACACATCTGAATAACTATTTATACCAAAATTTCTTTAGTTTAATTAAAGTAACGCGTTATACTGATATTATATACTTATAATTTGAAGCGTCGATATTAAAGTACTTTACTGTACACAAAAAATGTGTAACTATTAAAATAAAATAAAATAACTGAACATTTTACCCAATATGTCATCCAGTCCCACATCTAGGTCTTCGACGTAAGTGTCGGGACGGCGCTGAAGTGGCTTCTATCCTACTTCTTCTACTTCTGCTCTTTCTTCACCTTCATTCTCATCGGTTGATCCATTATTTGGTTGACGATTAGGTTGAGGGGATTGAGCAGGGGGAATCTGTTGATCAGGAGTGAAAAATCCTTGCTGAAAAGATGCGCTCCATAGTTCAGAGCGTGCACCAGCAAACTCTGCACTGAACGCGAACCGATCGAAAAATAGAGTAGTGAAGGAGATACCTCTAGCATCCATAGTTTGGGGTGGTGGGGTGGAGAAGAACGGTTGAGGAGCTGGTGATGTGAAGGACGACGAACCATTTCTAGGAGCAAAAGAAGGACCAGCACTCCCAATAGATGAAGAAGACCTAGGTGCGCCAAAGGATGGTACATCAGAAGATGGACCAACACCTACATAGTCTGCAAATGATGCAAAAGGACATGGCTCTTTAGTTTCTTCGTGCACAGGCACTGGGATGTAGGAGGATGATGATGCATCTGCCTGACCTCTATTACCATCGATGACATCTACTAATGGTTGTCTAGTAGATATAAAATCATGTCCCCGCTTTCTTGGGCGAGCCTCTGGCTCTGGTGGTCTCTATAAATGAGAAGCGGGCGGAGCAGGCTAAGAGACCAACATCTCTCGATGTTCACCCAAAGCCTGTAGCATCGTCCTAACATCTCCACGGGTCCTCTCCCTAAATCCCGCATAATCAAGCATCAGAGGATCGGCAATGGAAAGCATATATAGGTTGTCCAGTACATAAGTCTGTGAGAAAAAAAAAATTAGTCGTTACGTAGTTGAAGGAAAAACATGCACAAACAAAAAAAAATAAAAGGGAAGAAAATGTCGTACCACAAAACCTTGAGAGCCACTCTCTGGATGGATCCACCGTCGCGTATGGCGCCAATACCAACGTATATAATTAGATGAGTGATCCAATGAAGATACCTTTATATCTGCTTGGGCAACAACCTACTCCCACATATTCCATGCAGAGATAAATACCATGTGTTCTTGACGCCAATCTTTATACGTTTTTCCTCTTAGTTGCAGAGTATGCAATGATCCCACATTAAACGGTGTTTGAGGGATATGCTGTTGTTGACCAAATTGGCGAATAACACGGTCTGCATGATGAAATTCAACGAGCCAAAAGCAAATAATAGGTACAGATGCACGCCATATATTTGAACCCACTAAGCAATAGTTTGGAATTAACTGTTGGACACTCGGACGGTCATATGGCTACCAAATGAACTCATCATCTTTCATCTAATCTAACAATATCCTATAAGTCTGTAATGTCTCATTGGTCAGACGAATATGGTGGGAGACATGCCTCCATCTGAAACTCAGCGGTGGTCCTAAGGGATATATTTCCATCTGAGGATCTGCCTGAGCAGGGAGAGGTGGAGCCAAGCACGGGAAACAATCTCATACCCACAAGTGTAATAATGTTAGACAACCACCAATATTAACTTCAGCATAATTAGTTATACCACACAATTCTCTATACAAGTGGGTCAAAACTACAGATCCCCAACTATAATAACCAGCCTCATCAAAATCGATAAGTAGTGGTAAATACATCAATATCACCCCTATGCCCAGTCCGATCCTGCATCAAGTATCCCCCAATCAATCTCATGATATATGCCAGAGTAAATCGCTGTATGGTCTCATCATCGGCATCATCTGGTAAGGTCGCAAATGTTTGGGCAAGCCATGGGACACTGAGTCGCTGTCCATCCATAATCTCTGGAGGTGGAACCACTCCAAGTAACTGTTGACACACGGTTGTCCAATTGTAATTTGTTCGGCCTGAAACAACTTGTCCAGCGCAGGGGAGCTCAAACTGAACAGCAACATCTTGTAGGGTAATAGTTACCTCTCCCCTAGTTAAGTGAAAAATGTAGGTTTCAGGCTGACATCTCTCCACCAGAGCTGAAACTAATGCTGCGTTAAAGTCAAACTGACCAAGTCGAGAAACTCTAAAAAAACCAGATCAGAGCAGGTACGGAACAATGGTAAGTGGAGGATCAAAGATGTGATCCTCCTGTGCTATCCGTCGTATACGCAAAATGTGATCAGCCTCCAATACGCATTTATGTTACTAACATATGATAATATAGAATAAGTTAAACATAATAATTTTATCTATGTTATCTTACTTGTCCCTGCCATACGGCCTGTGAAACATGACAAGTCTGTAAATACAAAAGGGAGTCATCCTCAGGTCCCGGGTCGACAACGCTCCGATGACTAGCCATTATACTGTTACAGTATTAGAATCATAAGTTAAAAAAATTATCGTCAAATCTATATAGTTATTATCTAAATTTTGTTTAAATTGAATTATGAATCTAGAAAGAAGATTAATAAATAAATATTTATTAATATTGTTAAATTTTGTAATATTGTTACGCTGCGTAAAGTTTTAAAAATTTATTTAGTGCTTGGTGGATCTTGTGAAGCCACTAAAAAATTTAATATTACTCTTGGTCGCACCATACAATATACTTTTTTTCATACAATTATGTGAAGCAAAGTAATTGAAATGAGAATAAGAGTTGTGAAGAATACGATGTTTCAAATATAATCTGAAAGAAGTTGAACAATATTGCTATTGAAGTTCATTGCACAAAATAATCATAAAGTTTACAATGCTTTGATGCCAATCAAGTAAAGGATGTGACAAATTAAATTATATCAACTTCTAGTCGGTCGCTGCGATGGGCAGGTTGCTCGGTTATGACCCGTTTGTCGACACAACTTGCATCGTTGTTGTTCTCTCGGCCCCTCACGTCAATCCATCTCATTCCAAATTCTTAAGGATTTTGGCCTACCCCGTTGGCGAATCATAACAGGATTAGATACTAACCGTGGACCTACAGTTTGTGGCCAATAGAACTCTTCTCCCATCGTTTGGAACTCCGTTTTGTATGCATTGATGATGGCATCAAGTCGAAATAATCAATCCACGTACTGAAGTGGATCGATTGAAACTGAGGCGCATGCAGTGAATACGTGTTGGCATGGATACTTTTGAATTTGAAACTCACCGCAATCACATGTGCGACAGGCCAAACTCACCTTACAGGACTGACCATATTGCTTGCTTGATGGATTGTATGGTTTCTCAACTTCAAACTCCGATGCTCGCCTGTCAAATCTACGAACAGTTAAAGCAGATGCACTCTGTATCAAAGATGATAATTTCTTCATCAGCTCCTCTGAGAAAGTAGCACTAGCCTCAAGTTGTGCGGTGATCGTTTGTGAACGCTCCACCCAGTATCTGTTCAATCGATACATAGTAGCTTTTACTAAGCTACTGATAGGTAAGAACCTGACCCCCTTCAATACACTATTGATACATTCAGCCAGGTTTATAGTCATGTGGCCCCAACGTCGGCCTTCAACATCATAGGCACGAGACCATTTACTCCTGAGAATATCCTCGATCCAATTTACAGCTTCCGCATGGAGTTGTCATATTTGGGTCAATTGTTCATCCACCTGATGCCGCTCATGCAAGTAACCTGCACCAATAGTTATCCATTAATACGCAGTCTTTATCTATAAAATAGTATAAAAAATCAATAAAACCTACCGATATTAATAAACCTCTTCTTCAGTCACTTATTTCTAAACGTTGTATTTAGATTACTTGCAATGTGTCTTAAACAAAACACATGATATGCATGCGGTGGCTGCCATCCAATTTCTAGATTAGAGACAACAGCCAAAAGTCCTAGATGTCTATCAGAAATCAAGCAAATCCCTGTCTTATTTGGCAGAACTCGGCGTCAGAGCAAAGAAAGAAACCATGCCCATGACTCTTGTGTTTCACCCTCGACAATTACAAATACTAGGAGAACAACTCTATTGGCCCCATCTTGTGAACTTGCAATTAGTACTGTCCCCTTGTATTTTCCATACAAAAAGGTTCCATTGACTTGCACCATTGGTTTTAGGGAATCAAACGCATCAATGCACAGTTTGAAAGTCCAAAAAACGCGATGAAACTTAACCAAATCTTTAGCTGAGTTACTCTGTGGCAATTCCCTATGAACAAACTCATAATGTGACCCAGGCATGAAGTAATTGACTGCTGCCAACTATTTTGGCAAGAAAGCATATGATTGTTCCCAATTTCTGAATGCAATGCTAATTGCTCGGTGCTTTGCCGTCCATGCCTTTTTGTATGTAACAGTGTAGCCAAATATACTATGCACTCTTTCAATTATTTGCCTAATTGACACTGATGGATTCTCGGCCACCATCGACACAATATGCGATGAGATGACGTCAGAGTCAAGCTTTGGATGATCTTGTGATAATGATAGAGAAATGCATGTGTGTGGCCCATTATATTTTGTTATTTTCCAATGCCTGTCCCTCTCATCTCGACTTGTTCTAACTCTCCAAGTGCACTGATCACCATATTCTGGACAACGATATTCTTCGTATTTCTCTTATGAGTAATGCACTCTAAAAGTGTGGTGTTTGCGAATGGAGTATATCTTGAACGCACGACGCATACACTGTTTATCTAAAAAGCGCATACCAATACATAACTCTTGACTGCTATTCAGGTCAATGTTCTCAGTCATCTCAAGGATCTCAATAGAATTTCCATCATCTGAACTAATCTGTAAAAGCATGGCATATGTTGGGTCCACATATTGAGCTAATGGAGTAACCTCAGCCTCATCAATATCGTTGCCCTCAGAATCATCATCTCCATAGTCATTGACATTAGGCCGAGCATCATATTCATCCTCATTTTCAAAATCATCCATAATATCTTTTATTTCATTTGGGGGCGACAGAAGACTCGTATTGAAAATAGGCTGATGTGATGAGCTTGGTTGGCATGTCAAGTCGAGGGTAGGCTGAGCGGCAAAATGACTAACATCTATCGTGTCAGAATCAAATTGTGAGGCATAATCACTGGTACTTTGGAATTGGCCGATCGACAGAAGGGATTGTGGTACATGATCCTCAACTTGGGACTTTAATAAATTTGCGCCAGTAGTTGATATATGCGCATATATATCCGATGCACCCAATTGATTGAGAAATTTTTGGTTGGCTTCCCACATGGTTTGGACATTATCATCATCTTCCAAAGTATACGCCAAGTACCTTGTGGGATTACGCGAGTGAAGGTACCTATATACTCATTCGATCACAAATTGACCCGGGGCCAGTCGAAGCTTTTCACCCACCACCTTCTTCAATCCATTCAGAGTAATAGTTGCATCAACTCTTAAGATTTTGGGTCTACCACAGACAAATGTTGCACCTTCCTCACTGTCATAAATTTTGCTATTTGCATATACGCATATGATTTCTTTTTTCACACTCATTATGATTCCTATCATAGAATAAGTATAGTGACACGTGAAACACAGTCATCAATATTGGTTAGATACATATATCAAATCATATATCATTAGCTATTCATTATCCCATTTACTGATAAAATTGTATGACACACTTATTGGTATTTTACAATTTTTAATAAAATAAAAGAAACAAAATAGACTGCCTAGAGTTTGAGATATTTAAGTACGTTAATTGTTGTTCCCTAATTGATGAATTGGGTCCCAACAAGCAAAAGGAATCTGCGTGGAATAAAAGAGTTAACATGAAGTGGTGTGAGGGTTCAAGTTCAATAACATGGACGTAGTGAAAGCAACTGAGTGTGGAAAAGAAAACTGCGTCATCGCATGAAGCTGTGTATCACCATCCATATAAAAAATTTGTGTAATTACATATCGTTTAGTCATTCAAAGAAATTAATAATATTTTATTTTATAAAATTCTTGATGAGACAATTTTTTTTCTCATTTAAATCACTTGAAAAGATTTAAATATAATTAAAAATATAATCTTTTTAATAAAATCATAATTTATAAAATTTATAAGAAATTAATAATATTTTATTTTATAAAATTCTTAATGAGACAATTTTTTTTTTCATTTAAATCACTTGAAAATATTTAAATATAATTAAAAATATAATCTTTTTAATAAAATCATAATTTATAAAATTTATAAGAAATTAATAATATTTTATTTTATAAAATTCTTAATGAGACAAAATTTTTTTCCATTTAAATCACTTGAAAAGATTTAAATATAATTAAAAATATAATTTTTTTAATAAAATCATAATTTATAAAATTTATAAGAAATTAATAATATTTTATTTTATAAAATTCTTAATGAGACAAAATTTTTTTCATTTAAATCACTTGAAAAGATTTAAATATAATTAAAAATATAATCTTTTTAATAAAATTATAATTTATAAAATTTATAAGAAATTAATAATATTTTTATTTTATAAAATTCTTAATGAGACAAAATTTTTTTTCATTTAAATCACTTGAAAAGATTTAAATATAATTAAAAATATAATATTTTTAATAAAATCATAATTTATAAAATTTATAAGAAATTAATAATATTTTATTTTATAAAATTCTTAATGAGACAAATTTTTTTTCATTTAAATCACTTGAAAAGATTTAAATATAATTAAAAATATAATCTTTTTAATAAAATCATAATTTATAAAATTTATTATTATTAATTATATTGTAATATTTATATTAAAAATTAAATAATATATTATATGTAAAAATTATAATATAATATATTTATTTCATATAATATAAAAATATAATATTGATTATATAAAATATATTATATTATATTATATATATTATATATAAAATTATCCCCTTAATATTTCTTCCTCTCCCTTACATTGTTTTGAATCCTTGAAAGTTGAACGCCGGCTCCCTGAGTCTGCGTTTGGTAAAGAAGACGCAGACTATGAGGGTCCGCGTTTCTTTAAAAAAAAAATTATTAAGCATATGAGTTAATAGTATTTGCAGCGCAGCATCTGGGTTTTTAGTTTTTTAAACTAAGGGAACAATGTCAAAAAGCCTAAATATGAAGATAATACATTATCTTTAAATTTACTTTTCACCTTGAACAAATTTTTAACTAACCAGTAATGCAGTTTATAAGGCCTTTTCCTTCTATTGAATTACAAAATACTCCCGTCCTTGAATATATAAAAATATGACATATAAAAAATACAAACTAAATATATGTAGTTTTAAATTTATTTACAATTATTAAAATATTAATTACAAGTTACATAAAATTAATTTAGACTTCTATTTTTCATATAATATAATAAACAAAAAATTATCCTATAGGAGTCTAATATTTTTTTTTCACCATATTTCAATTTAATTTTTTTACTTGAAGGTATTGAAGATTTTTTTAGAACTGATGATATAGACCTTTGTTTATTCTAACCTTGTTCTCTTTCTTGTTAACTAACAGAGTAGAGTTTACTTATTTTTTTACAGTAAACATAAAAATAAAAAATTAACACTAAATAGGTGGAGAAACAAAAGATCAGAAAATAATATATGCAAACAATAATAGAGAACCAAAGATGAGATCAGAGAGAGAACTTACATATATGTGTATGAAGCAAAACTAGAATAAACTTGATAAAGAAAGATAATGAAACAAATTAGAACTATTGCAGAAAGAAGGAAGGTTGGAGATAATAAAGGGGAGAGCAAAATTTGCAAAGAAGCGGGAGGGGAGGAAGAATGGAGTTTGGGGAGGAAGAACATCTGAAGAAGAAGGAGGGATAAAGAGGGAGGGAAGGAGAAAGGGCGACCGGGGGGTAGCTGCAGCTACAGCTAGTCATAGGTCAAACGACCCGTGACTAGTCAAAGAGGGTCGCAGCATTCCTGATGCCGCGACCCTCATATAAATTTTTAAAAAAATATGGGTCGCGTGATGCTGCAACTCATGAATTATTAAAAAAAAAAAGTGTTTCTGGCAATGGTTTTTGCGGCAAAGGATTTTAGACAGAAATTTTTAAATTTTACGTACGAATGTCAAAAAGCCATATCTGAGATGCTTTTCATTTAAGTAGCTAGTTGAATCATTTAAATATATTTTTCTAAGAAAATTTGATTTTAAATAGGTCTTATATAATATCAAAGCTCTATTTCCATTCACACCTTACTTTTATTTATTTATTTAATCATTTGGTTTAAAGTAAATTAAACTTATTTTTTAAAAATTTGATTAAATTACACTTATAATATTCCTCTTACTTAAATTTATTTTTAATTAGCAATTTCAACTTTTTGCACAAAATGATTGCAATTTTATTCTTAATATAATAATAAAATTAATTAAAGTAATGTTAAATCGAAAAATAAAGTTATAATTTTGAATAAAGAAACATGAATAAGATCAAGGTGCATGCACTTATCCAAAGGCTTGGGTTCTGTCGCAGGGTATGTGAATCGCTCATTTTGCAACTCTATTACTATCCCTGCGTGTGTGCGCGCGCCTAATTAATATATATGATTTATTTAAAATTTAAAAGCATGTACTCAGGCATACAAATATATCATATATAACAGCTTTTTGTTTCACCTGTTGATGCGATGAATTATACGCACGGTAGCCGGTAGTACTAGTAAGCAGGAAGTCCATGTGAGCCTCTCTAATCATAATCAAGGGTTTATTATAATAAGAGATTTATATTAAACAAAATGCATGGTATCACTATATATAAAAACTTTATATATAGATGCTGTTGAAGATTTGAGTATAACACTTTGCAGTATATAAAAAGCATCCATTAATATTAATAAAATGATTTTGTTATATATTATTCTTCAAGTACTTGTGATTATTTTCACCAATGCTATATATTAAGAATTTTAATAGTGGTAGGCGAAATTAAAATTGAGAAAAAAAAGAAAAAAGAAAAGAAAAGCACGTTTGTAGTGAAAAATATTGAATCATTATATATATATAGATGGTGTTGAGTGGTAGTTAAATGTTGCAAAGTATATATGAGAGTGAGGTATATGAAACATGTGTAGCAAAAAATGAAGGGAGATGGTAGAGGGAATGAATTTTAATAATGCAAAGGAAATAAAAAGATTGGCCTGCCCCACAGAGAGAAGATTGAGTGGTGTGGGGCGTGGTTCATTAGTCAAATTTGCTTTGCTCGGAAGGCAGAAGGAAGTTTCCATGATTGATGAAGACATACACTACTTCTACGTGTCAATGCAATTTGAAAGAAATTGAATCCCAATATTTGCCTAAAGGGTTAATGGGTTGAAGTTGGAGCCTCTGAAACCATGTGTTGTACAAAAGCATGTTGGACTCTTTGGGGTCTTTTTCTTATCAACACAACACAACTCGCGTCGAGAGTGGAGTCAGCGCCACCACCACTGCCACCCTTTTTTCCCCTCTCACTCTGTCCCTAGCTTCCCTCTTTCCACCATATCTCTTGTCACTTGTCTGTTCACCTTAACTTCAATTTTCTATTCACTTGTCTCAATATAATACATCTCACTAACACATTCACACCCTTTCATGTCATCCATTCTAATTTTTAAATATATATATATATATTTTATTTTATACTCTTTTTTAATTTTTCTGTACTAAAAAGTAATAACACATACCATGCCATTGCTACCTTTTATTCAACGTAATTAAGAGAATGTCTAAAGAGTCATTAGTAGTTCCGTGCACATATTCCTTCTAATATATCTTTTTAATATAAAATATGAAATGATTGTTGTATTCTTATTTTTTAAAAAAAAAATAATATGCCTCTTGGGCTTGGCAACCAATAATTGAAAGAATGTGAAAGGAACGGCTTTGTCGTTGAGCCCCAAAGCCAACACCCATGTCATACGTACATTATGCGTTGTGACTATCCATTTCCCCATTGCTTGTCAAACCAACGCTTGCCCAGGGAGTAGTGTGCAAGTTGAGCATCCTAGCAATATCAATATCAAACCTAACTTTCAAATATATGTAGTTGTAGAGAGATACAAATGAAAATAATGGCACATTATTTATTATTACTAAAACAAAATTTAGAGAGACAACTTCTATTTTATGTTCCCGTTCCTATTTCTCTATACGAAATCTACTCCATGTTATAAATAAATAAAGTTAACTTAGAAAATCAGAAGATTAAAAGTAGGAATACACATATATTTCTTTCGTTCTCAAGTATTTATAATTTGCTTGTTATCGGCAAAATCTGAATTACCATGTTGTTTTCTTATAAACTTGATTTGAAGTTCAATTTTAAATTATAAATATGATCATATATAATGGAGAAAACTACTTTAAACAGCAAACTAGATGAATCATTTTTGTTTGATTTTTCTTATGGTTAACTAAGTATATGATATGGTGCTTAAAAAATGTGTAAATTTATCTACTAACTTCTATGCTTAGATATCATGAATGGTGATTTGAACACAAATTAGTTGCTATAAATTTACATAGGAAATATCTATCATTGCAAATTGAATAAGAAATTTTTGTGAGATAAATTTTTATCCTATATTTAAGATAGAAAACATAGTGAGGGTTTGTTTTTTAAGTTATTAAAAGGTCATTAAATTTAACAACTTCATTTTGAGGAAAGAAAGACTTTTTATGGTGTTACACATATATCATTGATGCCATTGGATTCTCGAAGTGTGTACATAATTAAGTTTTAATGAAAGTAAATATATTTCGTAATTTAGAAACTACCAAAAAAAGGATAAGTATGAATTGTTGAAAGTGAATGATTATCCTAAGAAATATTGAAAGGAATATGAATTTAGAACTAAAATTTAGACACTTTTATACAATACTAGATGGATGAACTTTTACTAGTAGGATAATTAGTGTATATAGTTTACATTTTGTTTATGCTTGTCCATGTTCAAAGAGAGTTTTACTTCTAGATAGAAAGACGTGCTTACTCATTTTGCTACGAATAAGTCTATGAAGCAATATATCCAGTGTATTGTGAATTTCAACAAACATCTAAGTACAATAATTTGAAATATATCATGCTTTGTTAAGCATAATCACAATTCAATATCTAAAACTCGTAAATAACTTCAGAGATATACTTTTGAAGAGACTTAAAAAGGAATTATGAGAAAATTTTGAATAGAATGAAATTGAAACTCATAACATAAAGTCACCAATAATAAAAAAATTAACTTTTTCTTAGATCAAATGTAATCAAGAGATTCAATAAGTAACAATAATTTAGTAATAAGTGGTTGAAAACACTAGAGAATTATTAATTGATTCAAATATAATGTACAAAATAAAGGTTAAAAGGTAAGTGTTATATTTTTAAAGAAGTTAAGATAGATTTACAAGGTTTTAAGGAATTTCATTTATATAAAATCAAAAGTGCAATAACTCTTCACAAAAATTGGAATTAAATGTTTGAAAATGTTCATGAAATATAAGGTAGCACACAGACAAATACATGCTAGATTTTTATGAAATTTGTTAATGGTATTTATTTAAACTCATGTGCGTGATAATTCAAATTTTATTTGAAAAATTATAGCTCAGGAAATAATCTAAACAGTAATTTGTTAAAACTTTGAATTATTTATACTAATAGAAAGTATACATAAAAATATATATTTTTTACGCATAATTCTATAGGAACATAGAACAATTAGTTTTTTTTTTCAAACTAAATGAAAAAATTGTTGGAGATAATTTAAAAAAGATGTCTATAAAACAACTAGTTAATTGGTCAGAAAACTAAATTATAAAAGTTATAACAATTAAAGTAACAATTAAAGGCATGTTTGATAAGTCAATGGAAAGAAAATTGGAAAGAAAAAATTATGTAAAATGTCTATTTTGCTATTTTAATCATTATTCAATCATTATTAAATATTAGTTATTAATTATTATTTAATTATTAAAAGTATAAGTATTAAAGTTATTTTTTATATTTAAAATTATTTTTTTTATTTTTATTTTTATATTTAACTTTCTGTATATCAAATTAGCTGTTACTTTTTTTATTACATTTAAGATAAGTTGTTTAAGATGCAAGGTCCAAATATGACATGGCATTTTGCTGCCATATTAGCTTATCTAGTTATCTTACTACCTTGAATATTTAGGAATTCAAAAGTTGAATATTATGCTATGTCAAAGAAACAAATTTGTAGCTGTTTTCAATTTCCATTGTTTAATCAACTCAGACAAAGTACTAGCACGACTTTCTTTTTTATAATATTTAGAACAATGGTAAACTAACGAAATCGAAAAGAAAAACAATGAAGAAAGTAATATTGTAAATAGTTAAATTGATGATGTCTTTCAATGGAAAAATAACAAACTCAAACAGTATTACTTGACTGAGTAAAATAAATAACATTTTAATAATATCTTAATTGAGATTATCTATGAATAAATATTGTGGTTAGCAAAAAATAGTCATAATTTGGGAAAAAAAAATCATTGCACTTGGTAATAGGGAATATTGCATTTGGTGTCTGAAACCAATTTCACAGAGCCGCCACGGTACAAAGAAAAATTAAATGATATCAAGAAGTCAAAGCAGGATGGCGCTAAAATTAAAAAAGAGAAAAAAATCACACCAGGACAGTTATAATGATAGATGTTCAACGAGTAAGTCCAACACTCCACTTCCAATATGGAATTGCCACATAATAGTATTAACCAATTGTGATTTTTTGAATAAACTAATTTTATTATTTGTTTGATCGCAATTGTATAAATACATACGTCATTGTGTATGTAAGACTTACGGATGTGATTTCATACCATCTCGATGGAAATGAAATCAAACTCACATTAGTTTCGTTTCGATTTATCACTTTCACGTTTTTTCTAAATTTCTCATAAAACGTAAGTGAGAATATTAAATTTGTGAGGTCCAAAACATGTGACGTGGTGGAGGATAGTTTGGTCATTCCGTGCTTAAGAGATGGCCAATCACCAACTTCCTGCCCCATTACTAATACAAATGGAATGAAATCGACCCCCATAATAGCGGGAGTCCCGATTGGCGAAGCGAGAGAAATTGCGGGATGGCCCGGTTCTTACTGCTCTCCTGCGCACTCCTGCTGCTCTCCTGCGCCGCAGCTGCATCGACCTTCGACGACTCGAATCCCATCCGTTTGGTATCGGACGCCCTCCCTGACTTCGAGGCCCAGGTCCACCAGGTCATCGGCCAAACCCGCCATGCCCTCTCCTTCGCCCGCTTCGCTCACAGGTCCATCCATCTCCTTTATTGACTTGCCTTGTCTCTTTTTCGCCATTTCTTCTTCTTGGTCTTGAATCTTTTGATTGGAATATATGGTTTTACTTATGATCAGGTATGGGAAGCGGTACGAGACTGTCGAGGAGATGAAGTTCCGATTCCAGATCTTCTCCGATAATCTGAAACTTATTCGATCGACCAACAGGAAGGACTTGTCCTACACTCTTGGTGTTAATCGTATGTGCTAATTTTCACGATTATTTTTTGTTATTTTCCCCCTTCTTTTATGCATATTCAAGCACGCTAGAATGAATACCAGTATATGACTGGCAGCGTTAGTAGATGTTAACCTGGTCAAACCCTCCATTAATTTGGAACAAAACGATTAGAAACTTAAAATACTATCTGAATTGCAAAGGAGAAATTAGAAAAAGTATAAACAAGGAAATTGAAAATGAGTATTTTACTAGTCTCAGATTATGTGGGAGCTATAGTTTTGGTCTTGAAGAAAAAAGGAGGGAGCTTTTTGGTGGTTGTTTATCAAAGAAAGAAAAAGGAAAAAAAAAAAAAAAAGGAAAGAGAGAGAGAGAGAGAGAGAGAGAATGCGGGGAGACGACAGGGCAGGGTTTAGAAACACAACTTGTGAATGTCGTCTTTCCTTTCAAACAGATTTTGCTGATTGGACTTGGGAGGAGTTCAAAAACCACAGACTAGGCGCTGCTCAAAATTGCTCTGCCACCCTTGAGGGCAACCACAAGCTTATTGACGCTATTCTTCCTGAGACGGTATGTAATATTGACTCACTAAATATGTAGTAATTATTATTGCTTATCATTATTATATTTAATTGCGTTAACGCACGCAAGTTGCAACAAATCAGTCATTCATGATTATCGCCCTACTATTTAACAGTTGGTAGGTAGAATTCATTTTTGGCACTCCTACACCATTGAGTATGATAGTAGATACTGCTGCCTTTTATATATTGTCACTTAATCTAGTTTGCTTTTTTGATTAAAGCTAATTTAGTTTTAAATTATGATTGAGTAAGATCTTAAATTTTATATAAAAATTATTTATTTGTCAAAATATGAATAACAGGAGTACTCAATTCTAGTACTAATGGAGTATAATAATTATTTCCATACTCATAGTCGCTAGTAGTTATGGTAGCTACCAGCTCTTCATTGAAACTGTCTGTTTAACGTGGCACTCAGTTGGCACTAAGCCACTTACCCATCAGTTCCAAATAATATAATTTCCGCTGCTTTGATGGTTCAATGGCAGAGGACAGGCCCTCACGGAGTTTAGGAAATTGGGAAACGGTTAATCAGGACCTCGACGGGGGCTTGTCATCGTTAGCCTTTTTATATTGGGTTATTTGTGATAGCTAATTTGCTAGACATTGTCTGTGTGTCTCCCTTCCTTTTCCACATTGGAAATCTTGCTATCTGTAGAAACGTAAAGATTTTTCTTTCCATTTGGCTGGCTTTACTTGCAGAAAGACTGGAGAAAAGAAGGTATAGTCAGCCCAGTTAAAGATCAAGGCCACTGTGGATCCTGCTGGACATTCAGGTTATTTTTACCCTGAGAAAATGTTTGGAATGAATAAGGCATTACGCTATATCTGTTATCATGCTTCTGACCGTGATATACTAATATGTACCATCTGCAGCACCACTGGAGCTCTGGAGGCAGCTTACGCTCAGGCATTTGGAAAGAATATCTCTCTTTCTGAGCAGCAGCTAGTGGACTGCGCTGGAGCTTTCAATAACTTCGGCTGTCAAGGGGGGCTGCCATCCCAAGCCTTTGAATACATCAAATATAATGGTGGACTTGAGACCGAGAAAGCATATCCTTACACAGGAAAAGATGAAGTCTGCAAATTCTCAGCTGAAAATGTTGCTGTCCAAATCCTTGACTCTGTCAACATCACCTTGGTAATTGAACGGATAGGTTTTCTATTACTTTCTTATATGTGCTGAGATGTTTTCTAACTGATTTGTGTCAAGTGTTGATAATCATATCATTGATGTTGACTCAAGACAGACATGACAGAGTCAGATGTAATTTGGCCTCACACCTATTTAAGATTTTCTTATTAGTCTCTCTATTATATCTTGGGTGCAGGGTGCCGAGGATGAATTAAAGCATGCAGTTGCTTTGGTTCGGCCGGTTAGTGTGGCATTTGAGGTGGTGAGTGGTTTCCGATTCTACAAGAAAGGAGTTTACACTAGCGACACCTGCGGCAGCACTCCCTTGGTGAGTTCTAGTTGAGAAGCGAAAGACTAACTGACTCTATTCAGTGGAGTGTCTATAATGTAATTTCAGACCAAAGTGCATAGCTAGAAATTTAATGCATTGACATGAATTTAAGGTCTCACAAAATGCAGCTTGTTTTGTCCAGGCTTCCTATTGATTATTAACATCGTGAACTTTAATTATGTTGACAAGATCCGCGTCTCATCTAAATATAGAGTTACATGCATATGCACGTCTACGATGTTAATTTGTGAGATAAGACACTGATCCGACATTCTATGACCGAACCTGAATTACCTGGCAGGATGTGAACCATGCTGTTCTTGCGGTTGGGTATGGAGTCGAAGACGGTGTCCCATATTGGCTCATCAAAAACTCCTGGGGAGATAGCTGGGGTGACCATGGCTACTTCAAGATGGAATTAGGGAAGAACATGTGCGGTAAGTATGTGTAGGACCTCAGCCTTAAAAAAAGACCAACCCCCCAGCGGGGGGGTGGTGGGGGGTGACCCCAAAAAAGAAAAATGCACACACACACACAAGGGACCTTCGCTGGATTGAGTATTTAGTTTCCAGGCGAAAGTTAGTCTTGCTAGAACTCGTGCTATTTAGTTTAAGTTGAGTCTATATATGTAGCTACGACTGATTTTTGCTAATCCTTGGGGTTAAACTTTGATTAAATTTTAGGAATTGCAACTTGTGCATCTTATCCCATCGTGGCTTAAAGTTGTAATAAGAGAGATGTGGTGCCTGGGAGGCTGCCCTGATGACTACCGCTTCGTATATCTTGCTTCAGATTGTAGTCGTTGTCCACCATTAAGGATGAAGTGTTATCTTACGCTTGTAATTCCTGCTAGTTCATGTACAAAATAAATATGAAGTTGCAATGACCTTTGTTATCGGTGCTGTGTCTTGCTTAGCAAAAGCTTGTAAATCGTGTATCAAACAGAGACATAATAAGTTATACTTGTTCTCTCCATTCTGATTATCGACAGTTACAAGTATTCTACAAATGGTAACAGTTAGTTAGTTTGGTTGCTTGCTTATAGCTGTCGCCGTTTTGCTCGTATTAATCCAGAAAATGCATTTTCTCCCCGCCTTCACTAAATTTCTGTTCAATTGACCTAGCACCGCAAAATAATTTGCAAATTTGTCGATTGCAGCGGCTCGAAAATGAAAGAATAATTATGGTGTGTAACCTCAGTAAGAAGCTAGCATTAGATTCCCCTAGAGAGCCGATTGCTAGTAATACAATACGTAGAATAAGAATGAGCGGATTGCGGAGGGCGTTGATGAAGCAAATATTTAAAGCCGCATCGCGCATGGATGTGCCACGAGCATGACAAGGCAGCCGCAGGAGCCTGGAGCCCAAGGAAATTTTGATGCAAATGGTGAGCCAAGACATCCCATCTGCTTGACCAGGGATCTCTACTGATAGCCCCTTACTAGACGCCTGGACAAAAATTTTGTTTCCACTTTCTTTTTCTTCCTGGAAGAACTTTTTGAGGTTGATATAAATGCATCTTTTTATATGGAGTTGAGTGACAACCACATACACCACCATAAATCAACCACCCGAATCTCATACTGTATTTTAGAAAGTCAGCAATATCTGCAAACAATCCATCTTGAATCTCTTATATAGCTAATGTCATGAATCATCCTTAGACCTTACTACTATCTGAACAAAGGAAAAGGACACTTCGCAACCAGGCTAAACTCAATGTGTGATCCACATTTGTGTCACTTCCAAGATGTTAAAGGATGACGAACATTTACTCGTGCCTTTATCAAGTAGTCTTACGTCCAGTTTGGTTGGTAAAAAGAGGTTGCAGGAAAGGGAAAATGATAACTCATTCCTTCATTATTGATGTTTGGTTGATAGAAAAGCTTTTCATTCCTGTTCCATCAGAGGAGACCCAATTCTCTTATTTGAAGGAATGGGATTTGCAGCCAAAAATTATAGTAATGAAAGCTATTCACAAGAATCAAATTACAAAAGATAAAAGTATTTTAAAATTTGAAACTATTATTGTGACTACCACTATTATCATCACCAATTATACTATTATTATTATCACTATCATTGTTATCGCTGCTATCGCTACCAATTATACTATCATCATTATCACTATCATTGCTATCGCTACTATCGTTGCCATCACAATTGATTACCACCACTATTATTATTGTTATTGTTGCCACCGCCACCACTAATAATGTCGCCATTTTTACTATTATGGTAGCCACCACCATTTACACTCAGAGTATTAAGGTCATTTACTCAACTTTCTTTTCTATTAATCGATTATTTCTATCTAACCAAATTTAGTAAATAAATAAAACATCTATTCCATTCCATGTTATATTAAACATGATTATAGAATACAAAATTCTTTTTTTATAAAGCCCATTTTTAACAATCAAATGCACCTTTATAGATATGTATTGTCTCAAGGCCATAAAAGTAATGCACCACGGATTTACTTTCCTTTTCTTAAAAAATATTTAACATAATATTGAAATTATTGAAAAAATAATAAATAAACTTGTATGTGATATAGAATTTATATATTTATGGAAAAATATAAAAAAACAATATGTGAAGAAAAATCAGTAATTTAAGGGAAAAATATAATGTAACTTGATTGGAGCGCTTTAAATTTTCTCTAAAATTTGTTAAGATTATCATACATGTCATAGTTTATTCAAAGAGAAAAAGTTTATTGCATAAAGGAGAATAATATTTTTCTTTATAAACTTGCATTTAATTTTATAAAAATAAAATTCTAAATATAATGTGTTGATGTGAGCTAGTATGCTTTTAAAATCATGTGATAAAAAAAGTAGTTTTTATCAAAATTCAAGAGCACTTCTAATTATATATATATAATTTGTACATAATGAGAGGAGGATTTCTTTTGTTATTGTCAAAAGAATTTTATAAATAACATTAAAAGATCAAATAAGTAAAGACTTGTTTAGGATTATTGTGATTTTTGCTTTTGGTATTTTTTTATAATATAGGATAAATTTATGTTTAATTAATTTTTTATGGTGTTTTTTCTAGTGCATTTTAAAAGGTGGCTTTTGATAAGCACTATAGGAATTCTTTTAAAAATAGCTGGGACTATTCTAAAATTTAAATATTTAAAAGGACTTTTTTATTTTAATTAAATTCTAAATATATCCTTATTGTATCCAAATTCAACTATAAAGTATCCTTCCTTTAAAATAAATATAAATTTTAAACCTAATAAAATAATATGAGGGGATAGTAGTTTCCTAGGTTAAAAACCAAATTGGTAACTCCTAAAAATTATAAATTTATAATTATTTCAAATAATAAAATACATTTAAATACTAAAATTATTAAAATATTTATCTTGTCATCTTGCATTATATTTCTAGTGTGTATATACACAAACTAAAAATTCAGTTTTCACAAATAGTAGGTACACAAATCCCATAAGTAATTTTATTAGCTTGATATAAAATCATTTGGATTTTTCATATTGCAAAAAAATAAAAAAAGAAATTCTAGCATATATTCTATATTATCAACTTACACATTCACTGTAACTTTTAGAAATTATTACTCAATGTTTTATTAATTTATTATATTTTAAAAAATAAAAAATTATTTTTACCCCTTCGAACAGTAATTTTTACACAACAACTTTTAAGAAGTCATTCAATAATGTATCCTAATTCTGATTGTCAAATAACTTTCATAGGAATAGAGGCGGCAAACCAAAATTAAGATGGTTGTGGGAGGAACTTTTATACAAATTAAATTTTTTTGGGTCAGCATATAAATTGAATTAATTTAAATACATGTATTTAAGATTAAAACTGCCAAAAGATTATTTAATACGTGCGATAGTCCGTCTTTTGGTAAAGCAGTCTATATTGAGCCTTTGAATTCCTCTTCATTGCAGGGCTTTGAATCGGAAGACATTTGAGTTGTTTTGTGAAAGAAAGGAATGACTTCCATGGATATCGACGTCCCAATGGTGCAAGCCGGCGAGCCCTCCAGCAGTGCTGGCCCTTCTTCCAAGAAGCCTAAGCGGTTCGAGATCAAGAAGTGGAATGCTGTCGCTCTCTGGGCTTGGGGTACCTCTTCCCTTGTCCCTAACCCTAATTTTTTCTCCTTTAACCCATTCTTTCATTCGAGCTATTCTTTCCGTGCTACTCCTAATTGCAGATATCGTTGTTGATAATTGTGCTATATGCCGAAACCATATCATGGATCTTTGTAAGTATATCTTAACTGCGTCTTACAACTGGATGACTGCTTTATCCTCTTTAACTATTCCCTTTTTGTGATTTTGGACCTTCGACGTATACAAACTCTCTTCCCACACCCCCCCCCCCCTCTTTTCTTTTTTCATGTGATGCGTAGGCATCGAGTGCCAGGCTAACCAGGCTAGCGCCACTAGCGAGGAATGCACCGTAGCTTGGGGTATGTTCTAAAACCCTACAATAACCCCATCATGAATTAAATAATAAAAACGCATGCCATTGAATTGTTTTTCTGATTTAGTATTTTTCTTTTCTAGATACTCATTATCAATTCAGTGCGGAGTGTGGCTACTTTAAGTTTCAACTGCCTTATTTGCTAAATAGCTATATAATTTTTTTCATGAATTGTCCTGTCTGGTCGTGTGTATTTGTTTAACTATAGTTAATGGATGGTGTCGTGATCTTCTGGTGTTGTGTGCCCTTGCTGGACTTTGATACATGGTCAGTTGTTGCAGAGTGTTGGTAATAATTTTTTCCTCTGATATTTTCTGTTATGAACCAAAGATAGAGAAGTTTCTCTGTTCTCTCTGGACGCGGATTGTGATGTGACTTCTGTTGTATTTGTATGTAAGCATCATAGTAATATCAGTAATCCCTATATGGTAGATTGTAATTATGTCTTGTTCAGGGCTTGGTAACTTATGTCCCCATTGGCAGACCAGGCATAGAATTTAAATAGCCGTTAAACTACAGTTTGTGAAGAGTTAAAATACAAAAAGATGAACCACACAATTTTTTCACTTTTTTGCTTTCTTTTATGCATTAATTTTGACGGGGATGGGAATAACCTACATGGCGATTTTCCTCCAAGTGAAACCTGTGGAGACATGAAGAGAATTTTTCAAGATCATAAAACTCTGGAAATCTGGTTTATTTCATTCACTCACTTATTCAACAATCTTTTTGGTATATTTTTAATGACTTTTGCAGTTTGCACGTGTTCTACACTTCTACTCCTAACTTATATCTAAAAAAAATTTTTCTCTAGGGCTTGATAGATTTCCTTTTTGCTAGTTGGGATTGGGAATTATACTTGATCCTGTACTTTCAGACCTCTTTTTGTTTACCACAAATTTGATGTAACTGTGATTGTTATGCCATCAACCCTCTGTTAGTTGGCATATTTTCCCTTGAACAAAAAAGGTTTGAGGTTAAGGTTTTAAGTCTCAAACTTGTGTGGTATATCTTTGTTCTTTTACAATAAAAGTGGTGATGATATGAAATCATATTTATCTTTCTCACTATGATCCCGGATGTAAATGCATTTATAAGGATTAAGATAACTGTTTCCTGTTAGTGTCATTATTAACGACATAATTCCTTCTTATTATCCTATCAAATACACATATTGCTATTATATTATAGTTTTTGGGTGTTCTTTCTTTGTTTTTAGCTTTCTGGGTGGGTCATGGCTTATTTTCTGCTTTTGCTAGGTCGGTATTATTAAGTTTATCTTGCTACGATATTAGACGGATATCCAAATAATAGAACATTCTGCTCAACATGAGATAACTCTGCCAAATTGATTATCAATTCATCATAAAAACGTAACCTCTGGTTAGTTTTCTATTTCAAATACAGGAAACTTGTCAAAGATAATTGCACTTTCTTTGACATAAGGAACGGTAGTTTAAATAAAGAGATTGAGAAGCGTCTATGAGGATCACCTTCAATTTAATTCTTTATCCCTCTTGTCCTATTGCCCTGATCATTTTTCATCTGGTTGATTCTGGATTGCTAAATGTGACTGTACTTTTTGGATCCACGTGTTTATGTAGTTCACCTCAGCTTAGCAAATGCAGGATTACTCAAATTGTTGCTCTGGCTTTTTATTTTACGCAGGGGTTTGTAACCACGCCTTTCACTTCCATTGCATTAGCCGATGGCTCAAGACCCGTCAAGTTTGTCCTCTTGGTATGTGTGCTTAATCCTTTCCATCTCTCTTTTATTGGGACCTTATGAATTTGTAAGTGCTCTTCTCATTTGCTTGGTGTTTCTCTGCTGCTACAGATAACAGTGAGTGGGAATTTCAGAAATACGGTCACTAGAACTTTCATTTGGTTGACTCCTCGGACATTTGGACTGTGCATCTTATTTTTACTGTAGTAGTGTTGATAAAAGCTTGAACATTCACCTATCTGTGGGAACTCTTCCCTTATCTGCTAGTTTATTATGTTTTCAAAAAAAACCTTTTGGCTCTATATGACGTTGTAGAAATTGGGACCATAAAGAGAGTAAACCATCCATCGTCTGCTTCATTTTGCTCTCCGACTGTGTTATCATCTTCTGTTTGTGTTTTATCGTTCCATAGAACCAAGTGCATGCAACTTTTTCCATTTCATTTTACACGTTATTTTTAATAGATCGCTTTGTATTACACAAAGCGGAATTTGATCCCAGGTCACCCCATCTAGTGCAATACTCTGATCCCAAGTCATCATATCTAGTGCTAAACACTTTTTAAGCTGAGTTCACTGACATCTCAAATTATTTTATTGCTACCATCTAGAGTTGGGTTCTCTAGTAACTAAGATGTAAATCCAAAGCAGTACTTATTGGTTTTTTAATCCATATCTTGCTATTCATCCAAAAAATTCTTTAAATCTCTATCTATGCCTAGTATTACACCTATTTCCTATAAAGATTTAATGGAAATCGAATGTTATGGCATTGATTTCTTTAAGTTTTTTTTTTTTTTTTAATTTTACATACAAGTTGGACTAGAGTTAGACTTCAGCCGGTCATGGTAACAGGATATTGTGCATGTAATGCTTAGCTTCCATGGGAAGTCAAGTCAGGGTCTTTCTTTATCTTAACTGAACAGTCACGGGGGTCTTAAAATCAGCAATTTTTTAGACCAAAATCCCCCTCCGCGAAAAGTAGCATGTTAAAAGCGCAATGGTCCTCCTCTCCTTATTTCCTTTTCATCTTCCACACTCGGTAGCCTTCATTCTGTGTTTAAACTACTCAACTTTCCTTTTCTTCTTTGCTTTTAACATTTTAAAGAATAGAGATTAGTTAAATTAATTTATGTTACATGTATTTTTTCACCAGCATGTTTATACTCTATGGAAGTAAAGTTCTTTTATGCAACATTTAGTAATTTTATATATGATTGCTAGTTAAATTATATGTTTACATTTGTTTTTTGTTATATTTATTTTTTAATTTGATGGGATGTTTACATTTTGCATTTATTCTGTTTGCATTTTTTTATATTTATTTTGTCATTTTACTTTTGATCCTTATGTTTGTTTAACAAATTTTTTCTAGTGTAATAAATGAGTATTGCGATACTAGCAAAATTTAAATTTTTTAAATAGGTAAATTTTGAAAAAAAAAAATCTTATGTATAATGTTTAAATTTATAAAAGAAATAATACAAGAGTATGTGTGCATATTTGTAAACAAACGAATTTATGATAGTTTAAACGGCGTGATATTTAAGTATGCCAAAGTGAAAATGAGAGTTGATTTAGATATTACTTTGAAGAGGTTGAAGCAAGTTGTTGGGCAAAAATTATAACTTTTCTCAAATTAGTTTATGTTTGATTTATCATATAAGCACCTGACATCTTTAAATCCAACATGGTATTAGGTATGTAGTTTGGAAGACAATTTTGATGTTGAGGAGATATGGCAAGTGAATTTGCAATTCTTATTTTAATTGAATAATGCAGAATTATATGCATGTAACTCAACCAATCAAATGGATCTCAATCTTGAATCATAATTGATGGAGGAATATGTTATTTACACACTCTTGTTTGCCACTAATATCTACAAGTTAGCTAAACAAACATCCTTGTTTAGTTTATATTTTGGAGACATTTATCTACTTAATTTATAACCAAGCTACACTTAATAATATAACATCTTTTTCATCGACTATATGTCTTAACTAAGTTTATCTCATTAAGTGGTTGGTAATACTTTATCTTAATTTCTCCTTATTACAACAGAAGACTTCATGAATAAATTTAAAGATGAGGATAAATATGATTCTACTATGAATATAGATTATAACAAACAACAAGTACAATGAGAAAAGCAATGATGTTGGGGATGATCCAACAAACCCCACTTTACATGAAACTACAAACAAATACAATAACCTGATCACTACTTTCTTTTCATGGGTTAATATAGTGGCAGCAAGTGGTCCTAATTTCTTTAAAAGGGATGAGCCTATGAATCTATGTGACAACCAAGAGTTGAATGTTGGCATGAAGTATAAAAATGTAAAGGCATTATCCCATGCAATTAAATTGTATTATGTTCAAGTGCATAACATGTTTCATGTGTTATACTCATTTAAAAATAATGAAGAATAACAGTATATTAACCACAATTACAATTGTAGTTAGTGGGTCAAGGCATGCAAAAAAGCAAATATAACAAATTGAAAGAT
This sequence comes from Erythrophleum fordii, assembly GCA_032878935.1. Classification (NCBI taxonomy): domain Eukaryota; kingdom Viridiplantae; phylum Streptophyta; class Magnoliopsida; order Fabales; family Fabaceae; genus Erythrophleum; species Erythrophleum fordii. The sequence continues at coordinate 49,923,142 of JAVQMF010000054.1, read as the reverse complement.
TACAAAATACAAAGGACTACATACATATCTTTCTACGTCATTATCCTAATATCACCTTAAGTTGGATCCAATATTATCTCATCTTGTATTATGCCAATAGTGACTGACAAGACAAAGATTAAAGTTTCTCAAATTATTGAGTAGATGGAAAATTAGTTTGGCTAGATTGTCGCCTATGAGAAGGCATAGAAGGCAAAACATTGAGCCAATACAATTAGGGATCTATACTATTGGCTTAGTTGTATAGAAAGTTATGCAATACAACTAACTTTAAGGAACAAGACATAGGTGACTTTCTAAGCCTACGCCATGTCTGGGCATAGAATAGATTCTCAATATTAGTGCCACAGAAACCTCCTTAGCCAAATTCCTAAATGGGTATCTATCCAATACAACTCCCTTTGGGTTTCAGGTAAGACATGACAAAGAATTTGTTAGATAGTTTCATGGTCTCATTTATTTGGTTTTAATCTATTACTTTTTCCCTCGCTAATTTATTGTGATGTACTTGCTTATGCCTCACAAATGGAAGCATATGGGATGATCTCCCTATCCAAGTGTCATGGTGGCCTTGCAGCAGTATCAAATATTATTAGAAGCGATGTGAAACAATAAAGTGTGGTCTCTTTACATGAACAAATCTTTGGTGAATCACCTCTTATATATATTGTATTTATTACGATACTTTGATATATTTTATACATATCATTTTACAACTATACGAATTAGATAGTATGTGTGAGCTTATCCTACAATATTGCTAGGCATCTCAAGAGAGTTGACTAGCTTTGTTCTCATTCATTTGCCTTCATATAGTAGAATAACATCATCCAAATTACATGCTATGCTAGTTTGGCCGGTAGCAGCTAATCCTAGTTGCTCTAGTTAATTTGCAGGCTTGCTATATATTACAATTGTAAGAAAAAACCTCAATGGATTGGTGGGAAGAGCACAGGGCTTTAGTGAGATGTCGAGTACATAGCAAGATGCTCTAACATAGCAAGATTTGGCTAGCTTTGTTCCCATTCATTTGCTTTCATATCATAAAGTAAAACTATCCAAATTGCATGCTATGCTAGTTTGGCTAGCAATAGCTAATCTTAGTTGCTCTAGTTAATTTACAGGCCTACTATACATTGCAATTGTAACAAAAAAAAACTTCAAGGGATTGGTGGGAAGTGCACAGGGGCTTTAGTGAGAAGTGGAGTACATAGCAAGATACTCTAACTTAGGTGCCTATGGTTACAACACTCATGGATCATAGATATTGGACATGTACTTAATGGTGGATCTACCTTGCAAGTGATGCTACTAGTTTTGTAGTAATCTTTCAACGTTTGTCATCCTTGTTATTTTTCTTTACTTAATACATAATATCTTGTCATCCTTTTTCTAAGGTTGATATCGCTAATGGCCTCTGACTCTTTGTAAATGGACTATCAACAACAATAACAATAGGCATTTTCCCATTAGACGAAATCGACCATATGGATTAAATAACGCCATAAAATTTTATCATAAATTATGTCTTTAGTTAAACCATTTAAATTTAAATATTTCTTAATAATTTCACATATAGTTTTTTGTGGTCTCCCTCTACTTCTAATTATTAGGTTACTCTTCATTTGATCTACTCTTCTTATTGGGACTTCTATGAGTCTTCTCCACACATGTCCAAATTATTTAAGACGCGATTCTACTATCTTTTTTTTACAATAAGTGTGACTCCAACTTTCTCTCTAATGTATTCATTCCTCATTCTATCTTATTTGGTATATCCACTTATCTAACATAACATTCTCATTTTTGCAACATTGATCTTATTCTCCTACTGGCTTTTTAATACCCAACACTTAGTTTCATACAATATTCAGTCCAAATGGATTATCATGAACATAAAAAGAAAGGTTGAGTTAAGACCAAATGAACATCTTACTAACTTTTAAGGAACAACAATTTATGATAGTTTCCCAACCTGTTCCATCTGCACCTCATTTATCATGATCAGAAATTTCAAAATGTAAGTTAGGCAAGAGACATAAAGGTTACATGTCAGTCTAGTTGCCTATTGTTGTACAGGATAAACAAAATCGTGATGGCACTGATACTTTGAAATAATTTATGCTAGTTGGAGGCATTGCAACATATCAAGATGTTTGTGAGGTTGATCCATCTTCTTCTAATCTAGCTAGCCAATATGTAGATTTTGGAAGTATTGGTCCCTCTTATTATGTGTTTCTTTCATTGTTGTTGCAATTTGAATCTCTTAATCCCCCTAGTTGAAGTCATTCATGTCACTATTTGATGATTTGGCAATATTTAATGCTTAGTACAACAATCAATTTTTTTGAAATTGAAGGATCATTGCATTAAGGTTTTATGACCCCATAGTAACCAATTCTTTTAATGCATTACTCTACATTTAATTTAAATTATCAAGCAATTGATCTTATTAAAACCCACTAAATCAAGAGCATAAAAAACTTATGGGCCAAGGGTGATCGTACCATGAAAGGCAAAAGGCTTATTACGATATTGAAAGTTACTATTTTTAATGTATATGATCGAATAATTAATTTTCAAACTACACCTTTATAAAATTTTCTTCATTATCTTATCTTTATTTATTCAATACATAAATGATTGCTACAATTATTATTAGATTATTAATAACTATTATTATTCATTACCTAACTAACATTTGTTACACATAACAAGCATTTATTACATCTAATAAACTACTAAATAACTAACTCTTACTGACATTAATTACCAAACCAATCAATAAATAACTCTTATTAATATTTATTACATAAATTACAGCCCCTTACATTTTTGTGCACAATTAAACAATGATTAAAAAAATTGAAAAAAGCAAATTAGATGCTTAGCCACTGATTTGCATAGAAAAGTATTTAAAAGAAAAGATGAAAATTAGTGTCATAGGTTTCGATTTCCATAAAAAAGTATATGCTTTAGATGTTATTCTTTTGCTTAGTATAGATTTGCCTCATTTCTTACATGAATAGTAGCATTTGCCTTAAAAAACCATACTTATCCATACCAACTAGGGATGTTAATTTTCTTTATTTATGTAGGCTCTCGTAAGGGACTACCTTGAAAGAGGTAAGGAAGAGGACCCTGCTTTTTGCTCTATGAGGCTTGCTATTATGAAATGATTAGTATATCCATAATTTATTTAGTTGATTAATATGTGTGTGTGTATATATATATATATTATTTTGATTTTTTAGAAATTCACTGAAGTTTTATAAAATTTTATTTAATTTTAATAAAATTTTACATATATAAAATCCTCAACTAGATCTTGCATCTTTGTGGGTTTGTCTCTCATAATAGAAAATGAGATAAAAAATGAACAAGCAAAGGAGTAAGAAGGATGAGGATAGAGAATACCTATATGTCCTTGCACTCGCTCCTTGCCATTTCTAATATTGGGTTTTTTAGCATTTAAGATATAAGTGCAAAGCAGTACCTAGTATTGAATCATTTGGATGGAATTTAGTCTAGTTTTTCTTAGACATGCTAGTAATTCGACAGTTAACATTCCTTGCTGAATGATAACCTTGCCTATAAGAAAGGTGAATTAGTGCCCTAACACTCTGGTCCTACCTAATCACATAAGGATGGGTTGGGCAGGGGAAAAATTGAATAGACTAGGTCAAGCTATTTGACTCAGCCAAGCTAAGCATCAGGGTTGGCCAGTTTAACTCAGCCAGGCCTAGTCTTATATATTTAAAAATATTTATTTTATAAAAAATTTATATGAAAACTTATTTTTTTAAGGACAATATATAATTTTATAAAAATTTTATTTTATTTTAAGTCATTTTTTTAATTTTTATAAAAAATTTTAAAAAAATTTTTTAAAAAAAAGAATGACCTAGCTAACTCAACTCAATATTAAATTAAACCAAGTTAACCATTAAGTTAGGCCAAAATCTAGTTTAGCTTGATAAGTAAACAACCTTACCCATAGGGTCACCAAAGAGGCTCAATTGATTGCTTTCACATAATCTTTACAAGATTGTTGAAAAGTCAAGGAAGCACTTTGCTATCTTAGAATAGGCATGTCTAGCAAAAAGATCACATACGACAAAAGTAAAAACCAACCTTTTCCTCATATTTGAATTGTATGCTTTTTTGGATATCCTAGAAGGGAAAGAAAAAAAAGAACAATAGAAGGAAAAGATAAAAAGAGGAGAAAAATTGGATGAGTTATTTCTATACACATTTATTAATGTGTAGTTAGCAAAAGTTTTTTTTTTTTGGTTAAAAGTGTTAGTTATGATTAGACTTGATCATGGGTTAGATTCATATTGGCTCAGGGTTGAATTCAAGCCCGATTAAAAACAGGCTGAATCTAGCTAGACTTTTAAAAAAAATATTTTTTATATTTTTTATTTTATTTTAAATATTAGATATATTTATTTTATTACTTGTTAGGCATAATTTTTTATTTTAAATATTAAATAACTCAAAAAAAATATTGCAAGAAATTTAAATAACTTGAAATATATATAATATAAATTATTTAAAAATTTAGAAATCTATTATAATATACTAAGACAACAGCCACTTGCTCATGTCATCCAATTATGCACTTTAAAAACAATTTGCTTTTTCACGAAGAAAAGTTTCCTTTATTATTAAAAACAAATCCTTTTGTTGAAAGGATTTTTTGTAACGATCTTTTTAGACGTTGGCAACAAACCAATGTGTATTCCAACGGCTACAAAATTGGTCCCAAGTTTTAAGAGTTTCAGGGGTTCATTCTGAGGACTATTCCACCATATTTTCTGGCAATTTTGATGAGAAGGAGTCATTATATATATATATATATATATATATATAAAAGGTCTTTGAGCCTCGCTTATATAAGGTCTTTGAGCCTCGCTTTTACATGCCTTTGCATACAAAATTGATATGGGTCATCACTACGTGAGAAACAAGAACTTAAAAGCATTCTCATACTTAAATTTTTTTTTTAATAATATTACTGATTAATAATTTATTTTATTTGAATTATAATTTATTCTTAATAATATATTATGCAACAAGTAAAAGTAAAAAAATATAATAATCATATATGTTATATAATTTTTTTTACTTATATATATAGTTATAAATAAAATTTTTAATAATATTATTTATTAATAATATATATAAAAAATAATTATAATATGAGTGAATTTGGATTCGAGTCAAGCTTTAAAAAAAAATTTAAATCCTACTCATTTTATATTTGGATTTTTTTAAAAAGAACTCATTTTTTATTATATATTTTTTTTAACTTATATCCATTTTTTTTGAGTCAGAGTGGATTTTTTGACCATAATAAAGTTTAATAATGATACCTTGAAAAAGTAGTTATAAACATGATAAGAAGTTATTATTAATTATATTAATACATTAACGTGCGCTAACTAACGTTCTATAGACAAATTCTTGATAAAAGATTAAAAAAAAAAAAAAGAATCAATTTTACTGCTCCAGACTAATTTTACCTTTTGAGAGAATTGGGAAGGTCTAATTTAATACTTGAACCTTTGTTTCAAAAACTGCTTTTTGGGCAGCAACGCAAAATCACCAACCAGGGGGGAGACAGAAGACAAAAAGGAGTAGAAAGCTAAAACAGCAAGACGAGCAGAAAGCATTGGTTAGGAAGACAGGGGTCATAAGGGCTCATCCTCCATGAGAAATGACAACTGCTTAGGCTTAGTTACGCAATCTGAACGTTAATTTGGAGCACGAAAATGAATTGACCACAAAGATAGTTATGGGATTGCTGAGGAAACACTTGAGGGCCTTTCCTTTCGTTTTGTAAATGAATCAGCAAGCAAATGTAGGCAGCATTAATATAGCAGATGCAATCACAGGGCTTCCCCCCTTTACTGTCTTTTCCTAATGAAGAGCACCGATGCTCCAACTCTCCTTAAATATTGAATTATGAATATCTCGTCTACGCATAAACAGGACTTTCATTCCATGGGATAAAAATTAAAGGATGTCAAGTTTGTAAAACAGTCAGCACCTTCCTTCTTTCTCTCTCCGTTCAGCGGGCCCCGTTAATACAGGAATACCATCAGTTTTGTAAACCAGGGGACAGAAGGATTTAATGCCCATATCACAATGCACTATGATTATAATGGGTTTTCCATAAAGTACACTGCGGTATTGATTATTAGATTATGCATTGAATTTCTGAGATTGTACATTGTAATCTGAAAGTCAAGAAAATCGCCAACTAATAAAGTAGTCAGGGCAGGCCATACGAGATATTTTGGTGTCTTAAGGTTCCACCTGTTGGTTGCTTCCTCGTCCTGGTACTTGCATATGCAAGTTTAAATTCTGTAACTCGTTCTTTAAAACTCAAAAGGAGTACTGTGTTAATAGGGTAAAAGGGCATGGATAGTAATGCTGCAATTACCGATGCTTTTATCGGGGGAAGAGAGAGTATTTGCGCGAGCAAGGAAGTTTCTGATGGACTAGTATCCAAAGATCCTCATATACTTCATTTACGCTCTTTTTATCACGCCTTGAATTGAGCACACCCATCATCATCATATATCTCTCCACCAGCGTACGTTTCTTTTTTTTTAACTTTCCGTGACAAGTTCCTTCTTTTAAATCCTGAATTCATATATTTATTATTCATATTAGTTGACACCACCCACCAACTCTACTTTTCTATAATGTTGAATTTGATGAATCAAGATGCCAAAAAGCTTTTGAATTTCCCCATAGAATGCGGCCATTTGCCAGCCGTTAAGTTTGGAGATGTTTTCTTTAATACTGGCCAAATCTAAGCATTAATACGTTAAATTCGAGTAGGCAGAAAATTATGCCTAGTTAACTTGTATAAAAGGAAATAACACAGACTTGCAACCCATTATACTCACATATCATAATCTGATAAAGTTGACCACAGATTGTCCCCGCCCCATATATCATTCTCATTCTGGTTCTCTCTCCTTCCACTCCACTGCTCCCTTTCGACCATCCACACAACGCACACTCGAATTTATAAGATTCCAGGAAATTGATCTAGTTAATATTTTAACTTGTAACCACACATTTAGATCTAGTTCGCCTTAATTACCTTTCACATTGTGAGTAATCATTTTCTTTTGCTTTCTTACCTAACACCAAAGATTTCCATTCTTTTGCGATCATGACCTTACTCCTGTGGTCCATTAATAATAATCCAAACAAATAGGACGGCATTTCAAGATGTTCAAAATCAACATACTAACTCCTAGTCAGTTGATTAACTTGGCCAACAAAGAAACTGAAAGCAGGCAACATCATTCTTCTCATGATTATGAAAAGGGCATAGTCAAGGTGGAGGTGCGGTTATTGTGCAATCTTAACCTTTTCAGTTTTCGGAGAGGCAGACTTACCATGACCATTCATGTACAGCGTTTCACTGAATTGAAGATTTATAAGTTAATTGAAGACAAAAAGTTAACCCCTTTAAACATGTATCCAAAGAATCCTATGGTTGTGCGGTATGGCATCTGAAATATTCTAATCCGTGCATGGCGTAAAATTTTCCTGATATGATTGGATATAAATACAGTTGGCCAAAGTCCAATTGTGACAGCAGAGCTCTGGCCAGTGTGGTATGCAGTTCATGATTTGGTTGAAAAATAAACAACCAAAAGATGGCTTGGCAATTGAGCTCCAGCAAGATCCATTGTTAATTAATTGCATTAACAATTTAAGAATTGTGAAGATTGAGATTCTTATGCCAAAACATGGCTCTCTCGGCGGACTATCCCCCTTTCCATCTTCACATATTTGATTCTAGTAACCCCATATGATCACAAGGATATATTGATAAAGAATAATCAGTGACGTGGATGGATTATTATAATTTTTCTTAAATGAATAAAATATTATCAATATTATTGGCGGTATTGGTAGTGAATTATTTTGGTTAGGATGGATGGCAGTAGAACCCATTACCATTAGCCACGTAGCCACACTCTCACTCCCTTTCTCTTCCATCCCCTCTCCTTTCAAAGACAGGATTAATTCACGCCATCCAAACCCTTGCCATGTTCTCCCACCACACCATGAAAAGCCCAAAAGATGGTTCAGTGAAACCCACAAACATACACACATACCTTTCTGTCCAAGAAACCTTCTGAGAATTGGGGCCAATTGACATTTCTGAGACTACACTACTATTTCAGCTTTAATACCAACAACGAAACATCTTTACTTTGTGTGTTCGCCTAAACTAATGTAACGCATACGCAAGTATACACCTGGCCATACCAACAATCCTAAGGATTCATTTAATTCTCTCCATTTTAAACTTTCCCAAAGCCCCTCTTATTCAACTGTAGACTTCATTTTAGTTAATGATCATTGGGTTTAATGTACCAACAAAAAAAGTCCAAATGACTGGATCATCAACCCTCAATTCATTTTGCATTTCACACTCAATTTATTGATGTACTAATAATTGTGCCGTGCAAGCATGCAACTGACAAGTATGAGATGCAGCAAATTTTAGTCCCTTAGGCTTTTTTTTTTTTTTTTAAACACGATGTTTCAAATGCTACATAAGCGATCATAATACTAGTTCATTACAGAGAACGCTACACGGATAATTTTGCCCTACATCCTCCCCAACTCCAATCATTTTAGTCGTCGTTTTATTTCGTTCCCTCTATCTTTTGAAATCCTGCATGGAGTGAATCAGGCCTTGATTTGCAATTTGTATTAATGTTATTTACGTAATTATATCTCTTTATCTTTTGAAAGGTTGGAAGGGTTTTTTTTTTTTGTGGGTTAAGAGTTTAAAAGTAAATTTTCAAGTTTCACCATAATGCGTAAGTTGTCAATTCTGGGTGAACACTTCCTTTGAATTTGCGATTACCAGCAACCTTGGGCCTGAATGGTTAATACTCTATGTAATGTAATACTCTATGTAATGTACTGAATGAAAAGACATTTGCTGTGTGGTGTGCTCAGTTTTGCAGGAAAAAAGGAGTGGATAGCAGTCGCACATGTTCCTGCCACTTTGATTATTTTCATCAATCATCACCTTTCATGTAGGACCACATCAATGAATTCAAAGTTTGAAAACGAAAACCATTTTTTATTTTTTCAAATGTTGATATCTATTGGAAGGGAAGCTGGGCAGGGCTGACAAAATAATATGTACATGTTAACCAGAGCCCAACAGGCTTCAATAATAAGGTTTTGCAAATGAAGATTAACTGGTGTCAACATTCAAAAATGGAACATATGAACGAGCTCATAAACGTAAAATCATGGGAGATCCCTATTCCATGCCCATTGTATTTTCTAGTGTCAGGCCTTTCATGTCAGATGGTGAACACGAAAGGGATATAGAACATTATCTAAGCTTGAGCCTGAGCCTGACCCATTGGGGAGCTATCATCCATATGTGTGAAAGAATAATAGACTAGCAACATAAACAGCAAGGATTCCAGCAGGACTTTGTACAAGAGCAACATGGGCGTACCTTTGGACAGCTAGGACAGGAGCAAGAGCAAGAGCATTTGCAAGTGCAGCAAGAAGGGCAGGAATCACATTGAATACTGCAACAACTTGGGGGAATACAACAATGCCTGCAACTACAGCTCTGTTTACAGCAATTTGATTTGGGACAGGAACAACTACTACAACAACAAGGCCACTTTGGTAAGGAGCAACAGCAACTCATGGATGGAAGGCAACTGCTTCTGCACCGTTTGCACTCACAACAGCAGCGTGGCCATTCTAGATTAGCACAGCAACACTCTTCACAACAGCAACACCACAGCCATGACAGGTTGAAACACGGCATCCCACTACGCACAACAAATTACCCATGTTCAGTGTATGATTTAGCACCATTCTAAGACACAAGTAACATGCCATTCTCTTTGATCATAGGCATTTAAGGCAAATTAAGTTCCAGGGTCAATCTGTTATTCATCAAAACTAAGTTTCAATCATGGCAAGAAATTTTATATCTTAAGTGTTTTTAGGTGCTTCCTGCACATTCATTATAACTCCCGTTGTTCAACCCAGACAGTTTCTAAACTTTCATTTGAATCACTACTTAACAAGTAGCAGGTTGTCTCCACGCAACAAGTTTTGGACAGCATTTATGCTTCCACATGGCAAATTTCGGAGCATTAGATCCAACTTCAGAGGCACTTCAGAGACTCTTCAATTCAGAGGATCCAATTCCGTATATACACTCACACATACACATAATATATCGTATAAAAGGACAAGAGAATAGTACCAGAGCCACTTCCAGAAGCGACATGTCCGACGGTTCTTCTTATTTCTGATTGAAAGAGAAAGGCATTAGAATCCAGATCTCTTTTAAACTAACAGAGGAAGGTTGAAGAGAACATTTCTTACGTAGGCAGCAGAGGATCAGAGTTTGCGACCACAAAATCGGCAATTCTGAAAGACCGTTGCATCCAATTAACAATTGAGTAAGCTAACAATAACTGAAACAGTTCATTACTACTCGCTCACGCTACTACGAAATTTACTTAAGAAAATATGGAAAATTTTTCTTTAGTTGAATTATTTCATTCATAGTGTTAAAGACAGAAGCCTCAGAAATAAACATACTCTTTGCAGCATCTCGAAGCTGGTTGAAGGGCTTCAACAGATTTCAGTTCCACCTGCGAGAAGCAAAATTGTCAGTAGCATCATGCTGCCTAGTAATTTATTTCTAAGTTTCTAATGTCACTAAATCTATTTTACGGTATTACACAACTATCTAGTAATCCACATCTAATAATTGAGAGAACAGGGGAGTCCGTTGCCTATGGTCCCCATTGACCAACCACCCCAACCCTCTCATGCACAAAGTTAGATCGTTCCATGTGAAGACTTATATATTACGTGAAGCATTACTAGAGGATATATTCCACAACCTCAGCAATTAAAAGGATAAGGCATATATGTCCCTCCTGTGTCATAATTTTCAAATGGGACAGTGAGTCGCTGAAAGACTCTGCAAGCGAAGAGACTGTTTTTAGGCTAACTAAATGGTGGGGGTTTGGAAACTCCTAGCATTGAACATGTTAATGTTGTAAACATTCAATCAAACGGTAAACAAGCCTCAAAAGCCAGAAGATTAGCGGAAGAGGCCATCAGTTAGTTGAGAGTGTCTAATCCTCGCAGCTAAATTGAGGCAGACTCCTGATTTTTGCTGTTATTATAAATTAGTTGAACGCCTATTGTCCCATACATCGGGGCAGAGATTACCGGTGAATAACATTTTCATTAACGCTAGCTCGTTATTGATGAAATGTTATGTCAAGACTCTCAAGTTCTAAGCTTCCCAATTCGCTATCTCGGATCGTTCAGTAATCAAGATCTGGGAAATGCCATGGAAGTATGACGCCGACATTTGCTCTATAATGAAACTTGAAACATTCAAAGTTGGGGTTTTCAAATACTCAGCTACTTAATTTGCACAACGGCATGTGAAGACAAGAACAATTTAAGAAAGTTGAAACCCACCTCAAGAAAACTGATCTCTCTCTCGAGCATTTGAACCCGGGCGGTTTCACGACGCTTACCGTACAAATCAGGGTACTCCGGCGGCGACTTGGGGGAGGGAGGCGGTAGCGAGGGAACGGAGGAAGAGCGGCCTAGTTGAGTAGCCATGAGAGAGGAAAGACAGAGGGAGCAAAAATGAAATAGACAGAGCAAGAAATGGGTGCAGAAGCAGCAGCAGGCAGTAATAGCGGCAGTACTTGTTGACGCAGAAGTGACAAAGGAGGGGGTACAAGTAACAGTAATGGCAAGTGACAATGAAGAAGCGGCAAATCAGGTTAGGTGTGAATACCATAAGAAATGAGTGTGGCAGGGGGCAGTAATTAGGGTGTCTGACAGAGGATAGTTAGGACCCAGAAGCTGAAGCTGAGAAAAAAAAAAATTGAAACTTTGCAGAAGAAACAGAAACTCAAATATCAAAGATCAACGGGTGTATGTTGGGGTTGATTGGAAGGGAAAAGGGAGTGAAAAGGGGCGATAATGAGGGTAGAAAGAGAGTCATAATTGGAGGCAGGCACGAGTGGAAATATAAGGAAAAGGGAAGAAGAGAAGAGACTGTGAGAGTCTCTGAGGGTCAGGCGGCACATCTTTTGTGCATGGGTAATAATAACAGTAGTAAAGGGTATTAATTATAAATAGTAAAGACGGCTGAGTGAAAGCCTGCAACTGCAAGTGTCTGTACGAACCCATTTAAGCAAAGTTGAAGGATTTTTGATTGAATCTTTGATTGAGATTTGAGGCCTTGTTTATAGAGTAATGACTGAGGACTGATGACACTGAAAGTCTGTGTCTCTCTCTTTCTCTCAGACTCTGATTTTGGGTTTTCTCCCTTTTTTATTTTTCTCTTGTTCAGGGGAGAGCAGTGAGCAGTGGGGTTGCAGTTGCAGAGCCGAAGCGAAAAGCACGATGGAAATACCTCAGGCCGCACGTGACCGCTGCGTAGGAAAGAGAATAGTTTGTGTTTGGGCGCCAACGACGAATTATCCCTGATTTTGAGGGAAAACTAAATTATATACCCTCCATTGGTGCATTTCATTTGTCAAGTAAACATTCAAACACAAAGGACTTGTTGGGTTAAAGGGATGTAAAGTATACATAGATAAAAATAGATAAAATCAAAAATAATTTTTTTATTTTTATTTTTTAAAAAATAATTTGATAATTAAAATAATAATTTAATAAATATAATAAAAAATATAAAAATATAATAGATATTATATAATTTATTATATAAAAAAAATGTGACCGAGATGCAACCAATTAAACAAAGCAAAAGTTTTCAAGTTTGGTCATTCACCTATTTTATCGTAAATAGAGGCCCTTATCAAACTAATGATATTTTCATGATTTCATTTTTTTAAAATTAGAGAAATATTATTTTTAATCTGTTCTTGTTATTTCATAACGCAACTGCTATATATGAGATGGCAGTTTACTTGCTATGGTGTCAACGATGTAGCCGTGAAATATACGAATAGTAAATGGAAGTCGGCGGTTTTATTTCAACAGCAGAATCGTAAAACTTTTGCTCTGGACAATATTGGGCTATGATGCTGCAAGCATTCTCCATATTTTTTTTATAAGGTTTTTACAAAAGTATGATGGGTTTATCTTTTCTTTTTTTACTTTTTTTTTTTTAATTTTTCTTTCTTTCCTAAACTTATGAAACTTTTAGAATAAAAAATTTTAAAAGATCCGAATTTGGCTTTAGAATGTTATGAGTTAGAGTACCGTTAGGGTTTCAAAAAAGTTACAACTAAATGTTGCAGCCAAATTTTTTCTTCGATTACGGGCAATCTTAAAAGTAACATTGGTCTAATATATCTAAAATTTTAATCCTAGTATGCTCTTAAAGCAATTAAACTTATTTTACTTACGTTTTTGGTTGCCCGTGGATTTTTTTTTAAATATTTCTTTCTATTAGTTTCGAAAATGCAGAGCATTTCCCATCCTTGGATCACATCCTTAATTTGTTATCTTCTATTGATTCTCTTATGCTGTACGAAGGAAGGCAGTGGAGACTATTATTTCTATAAGTTTCACTTTATAAAATTATTTCTATATTAGTTTTTGTTAACACTAAAAATTATGAAGCTACTATTAACAACTAGTGGCTAAGGATAATTAACAAGGATTAGTCGAAAACTTGGGAGAAATAGCCAATATAAAATGTTAGCAGATATCTAAATGCTAGCTAGTCAAATGCTATGACCAACCAAATTCCTATCACTAGTTAAAGGCTCACATTGCACATAATAAAATGTTGATAAAATAGTTCGCACAGATCCAACACAATGGCACTTCTTTTGAAGATAGCTGAATACTACAATTCTTACTTCCAAACTAGTAAGAGCAAGTTCAATGACATGAATGGAAGCATAGCATAGTAGAAGTACTTGTGCAACAAAGGAAGTTATAAATTGAGAGCTAAGACTACTATAAAAAACATATAGAAATATCTTTAAAAACTTATTTTACAACTTTTTTAAAATTTAATCCTTCATTAACTTTGTTTAATACTTATCTTACCTGTTTTATTTATAACTTTCAAGTCAATTCCAATCAAATTATGATCAGTTTTTCTTTTGAAATTCTTATGTTGTCAATTTTAATACTTGTTCAGTTTATACAATTTATTTTTATATTTATTTCTATTTGCAAAAACCTAGAGGGACTTTTTTTTTTCTTTTTTTTTCGTGAAATAATTGTATCCTATCCATTATTATTAAACTCACGAGTTAATTATTCGATTTTAATGAGTTTAAGTTTTTATTTAAAGAAATCGTGTTAACTTGTTTGTAAACTCAGATTCAATGCAAAGTTGGTTTAATTTGCCTTTGATTCAAATAAATTCAGTTAACTTAATATGTTTTAAACCAAGTTTGATGAATTCTTATATAATTGAGTCAAATTGAGTATAAAAAAGATAAAAATTCTTAAATTCAGTACAATCCATTAAAGAAGGATTAAAAAATAATATTTATGTATTAACTTTATTGAAATTTTTATATTAAAAAATATGAATTATAGAATATAAATATTTTTAAAAAAAATAGTATAATTTAAAATGTATTTAAATGAATTTTTGTTTATATATTATATTTTATATGTAATTATTAATAAATATAAACTCTTCTGAATTTATGATACGAGTTTACGTTATGAGTTTATTTTTTTTTTATAAATTTACTTAAATTCACGAATTTGATAACTTTGATCTTATCTGTTAACTTCAATTAAAAGTTAATTTTTTAAATTTAATTTCATACCAAAGTTATATCGACATTTTAGCTCCAACTGAAAAACACATGCCAGCAGTTTTAGTAATTAATTTTTTTTATTTTTTTGGCCACACTAATTAATAGTTGAGTGCATATGTAGAACAACTCATACGCAGTCCACTTATAGTACACCGATTTGATAATAGAAGAGATTAACTTCCCGTTTGCGGGCAAATTATAAATGAGGATTTTATTAAGCATTTAATGATAATTAATGTATCCCAATTATAATGTGTGTCCTATCGTCAATATGGTTTGCGAGGAAGCCATCTTGATTAATACGAGGGCCAGGAGGTATACTAAAAACATGTCTCATTTTGAAAAAATTTTCCCCATTCTTTTTTACTTTCCTACTTTACAGTTGTATAAATAATTTTATTATTTTCCATTTATCTATACTAACTTGTTTTGGGGTCTTTTGGTGTCATTAGCCTCAAATTTCATTTTTTTTTCGTAGATCAAGTTAGCCATATTATAAACTATACTTTATTTATAAAAAATCACCCCATCCCACAAAGATTACTACTACACACGCTAATGTCGTAACTGATTTCCTATCATTTTCCAAAGCAGTGGGATGACAACTTATGGTGTGTTTGTTTCCGCATTTGTAGAGTCCAAAATTAAGTTTAAAAGGAAGTAAAGATGAAAAGTTTCAACATAAACGTAATTTTGCAACCAAAAATCAAACATACGCTTAGACTCAACTCACAAGTACTCGACTTGCCTTGCCTTCTGCAAAATTGAACATGGCAGGATTTCAATCTAGAACATGTCGTGCAAATGCTTCGGCTTGACCATTGCTCAAAAACAGATGCCTTTGTTAGATTAGAACAAATTATTATATATAAAAGCATATAAATAATAATATGTAATATAAATATATTACTGACATTTATTACTTTATTTTTTTATTAACAATATATTTACAAAATATATTTTGTATAAATTTCTAACTATCTACCTTAATTCAATCATAATAAAATTAAGAATAATCAATATATTATATAAAAATTTGTACAAGTCACAATTTATAAATAGTGCAGCTCTAGCCTGTAAATAGTGTGGTCATGAGTTGCATGTCATGACACTGTTGATATCTGCATATGAATAGTATCTGTACGTGCAATCACTATTCACACATTTTTTTTTGGATTTTTTTGTTGGACACACAAATTATTTTTTAAATTCTCCCTACATTTTGCATATGAAGGACCTAGTTTTATTTATTTACTTATCACCAAAAAAATTCATATAATCTAAATAAATATATAATAATTAATTTCAAAATGTTGGAAGACTATATTGACTCCATTAAAATAAGATAATTAAATTTTAATAATAATAAAATTCTAAAATATATTTAACATATAAGCCATAAATCAAGAGTATTAAAACTTTTCTTGATTTCAGTAGTGCGTATGTAAGTTAATTTGAACCACTAAATAATTTAGTAATAGAACTATATCTTATTGAAAACATTTTTATTAACTATTAATACACTAATATTTTACATTTTAATATATATATAATAGTTTAGTCTTATTTGATTTGATTTTAAAATGAGTTTATCTCTTATAATTTATATTGTGTCATTCAACTCTCATAAAATGCTTTTTTGATCTTAAATTTAATATAAATAATTATGTGATGTACTTATAATAAATGGTTTTAATGTAAAAAAGTATATTTTAACCTTAAACTATTTCTTAGTCTTTTAAAATCATTTTTAGGATTAAACTCACATTTAAAAATTCAAAACTATCTATCTAAACTATAGGGTGTTGATATTTTATATATATATATATATAGTTGTAAAATTTGAAAGAAAAATGCAATTTAGATTACCCTTTATTACTTTATTTTTTGCTATCCATTATTTTTATTTTGAAAAACAGCTTAAATTTTAATTTAGTCCTTACAATTTAAAAATTTATAATTATATTCATATAGTTTAAAAAAATTTTAATTAATTTAGTATTATCGTTAAACTTCTGTTAGTACTTTGCTAAATTTTACTGATATAATCAATCATGTATTATTTTAATACTTTAAATATATGTTATTTGAATTAATTCACTTAAATAACTTAATCTATGTCAAATTACATAATATATAAGTTAATTTCGTTTTATTATATATTTTTATTTTTTTAAAATTATGTATATTTAGAGCACTAAAATAACATATAATATTGATGTCATCAAAATTTAACATAACATTGTCAAAAGTTTAATAATAAAAAATAAATTAAAATATGCTTAAGAATCCATTAAATGGACCAACTTATATTAAATAATATTGTCAATTCATGTTATACAAATACCAAAATTCAAATTTAAGTTTAATTAATTTTTATTTTAAAATTGGTTATTGCTGAAAACTATTACATCATGACTTTTGTAAAAATAACTTAAATTTCAATCTTAAATATGAAGTACTAAAAACAAGACTAATTACACGTAATATATATAAAGAGTTTTGCACATATATATTGAAAACAAACTTATAATTCAGTGGTGGTTAAATGTTTTTGAAACCTCTTTACATGGATTTGAAATCTTGGAGATCTCACTTGTTGGTATTATTTTTAGTTTGGAGGCGGTGCAGGATGAGTAAGGGGGGTAACATAATACCTATGTTTGAGGACAGGGTAAAAGTTTAAAAAAAAAAAAATCACGAAATTATAGGAGAGATAAGAGGTAGGGTAAAAGAGAATAGGAAAGAGACGGATGGTAAAAAACTCACCCTACTTGCTGCCATCCCTACAAAATAGGTGGGGCTCCTTGCATTTGCATAAGAATTAAGGAAGGGAGGAAGAGATTTTGTGGCTAAGAGATAATAAATAAAAATTAAAAGGAAAAAAAGGGGGCAAGTCAAATGGCTTGTGAAGTCGGAGGGAAGTTTTTTTTTTTTTAAAGGTGCGTGTATATATATATATATATAAAATATAATTTTAAAATTTTAATTTATTCTAATATAACTTTTAGAGCCTTTTGTGTCCTTAATCCCAAATTAGTTATATTAGTATAAATTATATTTTATTTATGAATAACCTCTAACTACACATACAAATACTACAAACTTTCACCATTTTCTAACTCCAGAATTAACATAATATAATTTTAAAGTTTATCTTTTAAATAAAAACTAAAAGAACAGATTAATTATGGACTGCAATACAACTCAAGTATAGTTTAATATTAAGCGCCTGTTTAAAATTGCTCTATATTTCTGCTAATTCTAAAATTCTCTTTAAAATGGAGTTTCATAAAAAGTATGGTAAAAAAAAAAGCATTTTATGTTATGCAGAATCATGTGATTAATGCTTTTATTAATATTATTATGTATGATAATTTTTTTTTAAAAAAAGTGCTTTTTACTCTTAAATTACTGAAAATAACACACACACACACACATATATATATATATATACACTTTACAAATAATATTCTTTATATGATAAATGATTCTAAATATTCATTATGATTAATTTTAATAAATTTTTTATTTAGTTAAAATTAAAAAATACAATAAATATAAAATAGGTTATTAATAAATACATATAATATATAATAAAACAAGTATATAAGTGTGAAAGAAGAAACGTGAATGAAAAGAGATATGACTATAAATAAAAATAATAATTAATAATATGATAGTTAATGTTTTTAAGGAAGAATATTTTTGTTGTAAAATTATTATTTTCTGTTTTTTTTTTAATTTCAAACGAGAAAAACATTTTTATTTCTTTTAGGGAAAAAATTATTATTTTTACTACTTAAGGGTAGATTTTAAAAATTATCAAACACTACAAAAAAAATAAAAATATTTTTAAAAATAAATTGAGCAATGTCAATGACTAATAATGTAGAAATCCAATCTGAGCATTTGACTTGTCTCAAATGAGTTATTGATGATTAAGTTACCCTTGTTGATATTTAAAAAAGGAAAATTGATATCCCCAGAAATTGTATTCATTAAAAATATAAAAAGGGGAAAGTTGTATTCACTGTGACATTAAGAAAGTGAAGGCTGGGGATAGACAAGGGATGGGGACGGAGCGGGAGCGGGAGCGGGAGCGAGAATGGGTAGAACTAGGCAGCAACGTGGCTTGGGAGGGCAAACCAAGTATGCACCCATTCACAGAACGTTGCCACATGTCACCACTGCACACCATATATGAAATTAGCCAAATTACACATCATCTTTCCGTACGAGTCTCTCTTCTTGAGAGTGTCGTGTAATTAAGATTTATTCTAACGTAAATCTCGTCTATGGATCCTACTAATATAAATTAAAATTTAATAATTAATTATATTAGTATATATAAAAAAATTTCTCTCCCTATTGGTTTACATGATATAATGGAATAACATTAAAAATAATAATTTTAATTAATATTCTTATTTTTTTTAAAAAAATAAATAAATATTAAATAATAATGGTAAAAATATAACACACATTACACACAATTTTTAATTAAAAAAAATAAAGTGTGTCCAAACGGTTCTCCCCTTCTTTGTCTTATTTTTTCAACTAATTAAAATTTAATGTAATAAAAATGAGTATAAAGAAAGAATGTAGGACCACGCTCGGTGAAGGCGCGTGGCCCAGGGGTAGACCGTGTTTCTGAGACTGACATGTCATTGTCATCGTTACCACTTTGATTCGTGTTTGTGGCATTGTCTTCCCGCTCTTTCCCAATGTACTGATTGGCCATTCCCACCCGCTGCCCACGTGTCCTACACTCATGCTTGCGCATTTTAGATTCCTCTTCATTAAACCATGCTAACCTGAGCATGGCGTGTCATCTCTCCTGTACCCCCCTTCCATCAATACTCAACAATTTATTTATTTATTTTTCTTGATAATCGGGGCCAGAGGCTCATTATTGTCAGGTTTCGTTCCCTGTTTCAACCAGCGCCCACCTCGTAAATAACCCTAAACTTATTCGTTCAATTCTATTTTAAATATTTTATTCTTTTTTTTTTTTCGTTTTATGAATTTTAATTCGAGAGTTATATATAAAATGAAGATAACTAATAACGGTGATGTTATGGTACACAACGTAACAAAATAATGGAAGAAGTTGCACATTCAATATGGAATGCCTGGAAGGGAAAAAAATATCACGTGAAATATGGCATGCCCTCATATGTAGTAATCCAGTTCCTTCAATTCTCTCTATTTATTTAATTTCCCTTCTTCCTTTCCTCCGAGCAGTGAAACTTCCCTCCCCAGTACTACTGCTGCCTGCTGGGCGAGGGTTGGGCTTCCTTACACGTAAATTTAAACCCAGCCTTGCTAGCTAAATTCACCTCTTCAATTTTAATAACACTCAACCCAATTTTTACATTCTTATTAAGTCTGTGTTTGGCTTCGCGTTGAGAAGGATAAAATGTAATTTTATTAAAAGTAAAAAATTATAACTTTTGAATAAATAAGATTGTAAATGCGATTTTACATTTCTTAAACGCGTAGCCAAACTTACTATAAGCAATGACATTTCAACTTAATATGTTCTTACCTTTTACTACAATTGTCTTCCCTATAGAAAAGAAAAAACAGGGACAAAGGAACTGAAGTATTGACGGGAAGATAGAGAAGGTTATTAAATCCGTGCGTCTCATGTTAGCCCATATATTGGGCACCACGTGTCATAAACACGTATTGGGCACCTTGGTCTAAAATTTTCGCGTGTTTTAGATTTGCTTCAACTTTTTCTAACCAAAAAAAAAAAAAAAAAAGAAATTAGACGTAAAAGATACAAGGTGCATTTTCAGATTTTTAATTAAAATATTCGTATCCGAAGCAGTTTAATATTGGCTCTGCCAATTTCGAAAGCTCCAAAGGGCAGCTTAAGCTTATATAATTCTATACTTGGTTTTAAGCTTTGCCAAATGAAAGCTTTATGCCTCGTGCTTTCAACCCAAAGCTGACTTCGCTGTAGTGTATGATAGGATGAGTATATGAAATCCCATCTAGTGAAAACTGTATTCAAATCCACACGCACGCCATCAACTGGACTGATAAGAGGCGCGTGAACCAAATATACAAATATTTGAATCCAAACTTGCTTCTATTCCACAAACAACCTCTTAAAATTAGATTATAGCTTCTGCTACGTCAAACTTAGCCAAAGCCTTCAACATGCAAAGTCACAGAAGGGTGAAACCACAAATCCATTTGTTTCCTTCAATATAATCATTAGAGTTGGGGGAACAGCTAGCAAGGAAACAACTTGCAGTCACATTCAGGGTATGCATGCGGTTAGGAAGAAGGACATGATGCCCATAATTAGTAAAGTGTAATGTTCAGTTTCTGAGAGCGAGAGGGTGCTTGTGGTTAGGAGGAGGCCACACGCGGTGAATGGAGGGGGTTTTGTGGTCACAGATTCTACTACCCAAAAGGTTGATTTTAGAGTTGATAGCTATGGTATTCGTCGCACCAAGCCTGATTTGATTCCAAGAGATGGTGATGGAGACGCCTTGCTTCTTGTACGGCCAAAGGTATATAATTGCTATTTACTCTCCCTCCGGTACTACTCAACCCTCTTGTTTCATAAAATCCCTATATACACACAAATTTAATTATATATACCTTCATTTAGATTGGCTGAGTTAATAATTAACATGTGTGTGTTATATCCAGCTAGCTATTACTAATTAACTAGAGATGGAGGTGTTGATGTTTGTGCAGGGAATGATGTTTGAGGCGCTGAGCAATTGCACGAAGTGGAAAGGTTACAGCTTAGAGTATGAAGGATCAGAGACGCAGTTGGTTTTCTGCTTAAAAGAACCCAACTCCTGTTTGTTTAAGAACAATTCAATTAGAATCTCTACTGAACCAAGGACCATTACCAACAAAGGCTGGGACTTTGACATCAGGGGCTATTTCCCAGATAAGATTTGCACCATAGTTGACTCTAGGGGCAACGTAGTAGCCCAGGTAGGTGTTCAATATACTTCTTTCTGTAACTCAAAATAAGATATCAAATTAATGTGCACATTTTTTCAGGTGTGGGTGAAGAAGGATGTGCAGGAATTGATGGAAAGCAAGGATCTATGCCATGTTGTTGTGAAACCAGGGATAGATCAAGTTATTGTCTTTGGAGTCATGGCCATCCTTGACTACATCTATGGCGAATCCACCTACTCTTAAAGTCAAATATTAGACGAGCTTACTCATGCTTTTTCTTTATACGTTAATAAACCAAAGGCCTTCACCTTTTCTCCTACTTATATACATGAACTTTATGCTTGCCAAATGGAACCTAGGAGTTCTGAACCAAGACGACGATGACCAACTACACCGGGAAATTACCTTGTGCCAGTACTTTATTTAATCTGCTTTGTGTTCATGCTTAGTAATCATATTTAATTGTCTTTAATTGAATGCTATAATTAGTTCTCTCAGGTTAACCGATTTATATGTAATGATTTCAGATCACTGTGATTTTGTATTGTTAATAGCTGACTGCTGCCAACCAAAAATGCTACTTTATTGAAGTGGCAAATTCTTCTGATTTCGTTTATTGAAAGCTAAAAGCTTGTAACTTATAATTGGTATATGACCACTTTCGTGTCGTAGTTGAATGAAAGCATTCTTTCCTGTACTGCTATTAAAGAGATAATCTCTGGATAAAGTTAACTTGCAATTTTATTGACAAAGGGTCGTTAGTTTCAAGTAAAGGTTCTTCACAAGATGGAGAAGTCTGGAATTTTCACCTAATTGATTATTGAGAGACCTAAAGGCACCATTTACCTTTCCTTGGGGAAGTGCAGCCGGTGTGTGTGTATTTATTCATCAGCAATTGGAATCTTATAAAAATAGAATTCGTCAATTTTGCCTCGTGAAATCGGTGATTATGTTTCCCGCAATATGTATTCTGAGAGAATGTGAATTGAGGCATTCGTAATTATAATTTTCAATTTGAGATTGGCTCAGCCACCCAGCCAGCCAACTCAATTAGGCGAACGTCAGACGAGGAGGATAACAGTGGAACTGTATGGTTATGCATGCATGCTTATCCTTTTTGGAGTTGTTCAATTCTAAAGCTTCCTATCCATTCGAAGACCCGTGCTTGGGTATATTCATTCATGTGTATGTGTATGCCATCAACTAAACCTATGCCATTTCATCATTACCACAAACAAGTACCAGTACTCTACACGGAAGGCATCCAATAACTACCAACTTTTAACCATACTTACCACCATAAAATCTTATCAATACAGATCAGTCTCATTTGCTTTATATAATCCCGTTTACTAACATAGCATTATAAAATCTCATCAAATCTCGCTAGCTAATACTTATTCTACTCATGCTGATCTTGGAGACCTCACATACTAGCATGTCAAGACAATGAAGACATATATAAACTGACATTAAAACTACATAAATTAAACTACAACAAATGAATTTCTTGTTATTTGACATGCAAGTTGTAATATACAATTTACATATCTACTTGATTATGAACTTCTTTTATTGTCTTAAATACTCCTATCTAATTGAACCCAAACTCCGTAACCCATAGTACACCTTTCTAAGCTACAACATCCATTGTGCTAACCCTAAAGGAGAGGAAAACTAAGTAGATTAATATGAGGCCAACTCCCAAAGTCTTGTTGGGGCACATGTTGTTTGTCGGTAGCACAAGAAGTGACCATGTAAGTGCTACAAATAAAAATCCCATCGTATAAAATAAAGTACCATCTTTGGGAACTGTGAATGAGCCAGGTGTTTTGGACCAAGCTCCAAGCAGGAATGAGATACCCAGACCAGCAAGCGTGTTGAACATAGGACCGGCATAGCATCCTGACATGGCAATCTGCACGCCATCTTCCCCATTCATTGCCAGTGCAACATTTGACATCAAATCACCCATTGAATTGCCCCATGCTAATACTGTTAATCCAAGAATGGACGGGTTTATTCCAAATATAATACCTAATGCAAGCAACAAATCAACAAGCTCCGTCGCAATGATGTAGAACCACACTATGCTCATCACAAATCCACCCAAAACCCATGGAAATACAAACTTCCGGGGTGGTTGGTCAGATGTGGTGTACAGAAATGCAACAACCCCAAGAACGCCACCAATGGCAACACCAATCGCATAAACAATTGTGGCACTAGAAGAAGTCACGTCATCTTGGGTATTCCATAAACATGCAAGAAGTACCGGTGCTAATGAAGCACTTGCAACGGCATAACCTTTGGACCAACGCTCCTCCTCAACAATGGGTATTGTTAATCTTCTTGGAACTGTTAATGGCACTTCCAGCAGCCGTAAAAGTCTGAAATACGAGTAGTTAGAGTATTCGTCTCCTGCTTCTTCATCATTCCATCCCCACACAAACTTCAGGCTCTCTGAACTATCCTTCACTCTATGGTCCGAATAAATTGAGACATTTGAGTACCACATCCATGGAGGTAATTTACTTTCAAGATGTGGCACTTCACTATCAGATGCAGACTCAAGCAGGGAGCAACGCATGGGTTCATCCTCTTCACCTACATGAGAAAATACACTTCCCCTCTCTGGAAGGAAAGGTGTTATAGCATCCAACTTGAATTTCTGAGCCTGTTTCCTTAAAACCTCATTTGCAGCAACAGCAAATGCATACACCATATAGATTGAAATGAATGCAATAGCACCCCCGATAGTTACCTCACCAAAAATTAGAATGATTGCCAGGGACATGAGAGTGAAAAGAAAGAAACATATATCTCTAATAAAGCACTTCCTATCAATCTGAACTCTCCTATCTGAAAGAGAGAGAGAGATAGCGCCAACAACTATACAACTAACAAAGACAGCTCCACCCAACACACTATTGAGACCTACATCGCCCGCATCCTCACTCATAAAAGCAGCAATGCTGGCAAACACATCAGGAGCTCCATTGCCAAGTGGAAGCAGAGAAACCCCCGCAACAGTGGCTGGCAACTTCAAGAGACTGGAAAGCTTCTCTAAAGAACAACAGAAATAGTCGGCGGCAGTATTACCCAGCAAATACAACAGAGCGGCCAACCATAGAAACAAAACGGCATATCCCAAAAAGCTAAAATTTTTGCAATCACAATACAAGAATGCAAAATAATTGAAAAACCCTCCTGAATTACACTGCGGATTTACAACCAAGTATTCGCAATGGTTGCTGTAACCCTCGTGTGCAAACAAACCATTGCAAACTTTAGGATCATTCATGGTTAAATTCTGGGAAACAGGGTGATCAATCACAGAACTATAATTAGAGTAACTGATATTAACTTGTACCATTTTCCAATGAATCACCTTGAAGCCACCACTCCATTTGAAATCGCGGCCTCTAAAGCTCCATGGAACCGAAAGCAAATTCACAAAATTGCTCTGAAGATAGAAGAGGGAAAGCAGCGCCAACGCAGAAATCCCATTGAAAACTTGTCGAAACCGTATCATCTGTGCAATTCCTATAGGAAATTTGATGGAAAATGGTGTTTGCAACAATACAGAAGGACTTGGCAGCCTATGGAAGGAGCTTTACATTATAATGAAAACAAGAAAGGGAAAACAACAGAAGACGAACAAGAACAAAGAGAGACAATAGGAAAATGGGAAAGAGAGCAAAGAAGCGTACAGGAGAGAGAATTTCGCGGAAATTTCTTGGAATTCTTAAAAAATTTGTACATAGTTTTTGGAAGAGTCAGATGAAGGAGGATGTTGCCGGGTAGACGCGTTCGTTAGAGCCCAAGGCCATGGTGCCTGCTGAGGCGTCACGTAACACTCAGTCCGCCTTAACCCCAATTCACACTTCATTCTCTTTGTTACTTTTTTCAATTTTGTTATAAAGTAAAGTTTAGATTTTTATATTTAATAAGATTTCACAACTACGAATTTTTTTAAAATTATATATATAATTTTTACTAATAGTTATATAATTTTTTAATTAAATTATAGACTTATTATATTTTAATTAAAAAAGTATATATTTATTATATTTTAATAAAAAATTTTAATAATAGAAATATAAAAAACTATGTTTAAGTGTAATCTTTTTTTAAAACAATTTTAGAGTTTTTTTTTTGTGGCCTTTTGCTTTACTCCTTGCTGTTCTTATTTTCATTCAATATTAAAAATAAAAAAAATGACCAAAAATGCGTTTGATAACATTTTTAGCGAGATTATATATTTTCTAAACTAGAAATTTCTGGAAGACATTTTTTGAAATGACCAACCATCTTTCTTAAATTTTACAGAATAATTATTAAAGTAAATAAAAATATTCTCATAATTATTCATGGGCCAATTCAATAATCAAGTGATATTTATTACTATTCATGTAAGTTAGATTTGAAAACATGTTTTTTGATTCATTTTGGGTAACATTTATATTTTCATTTATATTTTGCCACATGATGTAACTTGATTTTTGGTAAAAATTGCATAATCTAGTTTAAAATCATAATTGGGTTGGATTTAAAATGTTAAATAAAAATATTTTTGCCAAAATATAAATGATGGTAGTATTGAATTCTTCAACAAATATTTCTTTAAGTATTTAGTATCAAGTTATTTAATAAAAATATTGTTAGTACTAAAAAAATAACAATTTAATTAAAAATTCAATTGAGATTGTGGTTGTTTAGTTAAATGTCTAATCGCTATAACAATTGTTTAACCAAGGGCTCAAGTAACATTATGAATACTTAGTTAAAAACCCAGTTGAAAATACAACTATTTATCTAAACTATCAACTATCTAGTTGAAAGTTTGACTAAATTAGTTGTAACTTGACAATTAAGTTGTTAGACAAAAAGAGAACATGAGTTTAATTAATTTCAACATGTTTTCCATTTAAAACGCCTTTATTTAAACATGAAAAAGGCTATGATATTAATAAATGCGTAAAATATAGATAATAACCTATGACAGACATTGGTTACCTCCTGAGAAAAATTCTATTAAAAGAAAGGAAAGAGTAGACTATATAACATATAACTAAACTATAAGAAATTATTCAATAGTTTATTTAAATTCTATTTTATGCATTTTTATTTGCAACTTCATTTATCTGCTTTATAATCTTGGTTTCTTGTTTTTGTGAAAAGAAATATATATATATATATATATATATATATTTATATATATAATATATATATATATATATATATATATATATATATATAAATATATATATATATATATATATATATTCCAAGAAAAATAGACAAACATATATAATTAAATAAAATATATCTTGAAGTTAGCTTTTAATATTTAAATTTAAAGACACTTTTAGCTATTGTTGTTGTATTTGATAGTAAAAATATAAAAAATTATATATAAATTTTTTTCTTTTAATTATTAGTTCATAGAAATAAAATATAAAATTTTTATTTGGCTCTTCATGCTCCACCTCTAAACATTAGATGTGGTATTCAAAATTAAACCAAATCAATTGAAGCAAATTAAATTGACTAATTTTTTTTTTTAAAAGGTAGATCTAAATTTATTTACATGTTTTTAAGATATTTGTTATTACTGTTGACAAGCTAACTCACATGCGGCTGGTGCGGACCCATTTTAACCTACAAGTTAAATAAACAAGGTTAAGGACTATATTCATATATAAAAATAAATTTATTTACATGTTTTTAAGATATTTATTATTAAAATTTTTAATAATGATATATTGGTTAATTTTTTTATAATTTAATATTACATGATTGATATTTTTTTAAAATAACTTTGCGTATTATATTTTTATTGAAAAATGAATAACAAAATGTGGAAGTTGACAATTTATCTACAGATGAAGGGTTAGGGAGAAGAAATAGATGAGAAAATAAGATGTGGCTAAAACGCTAGTCAAACAGTATTATGATTACAGGTGGATAAAGACAAGATCCATAACGACGTCCATTGTGCCATAAATGGGAACAATTTTTATATATATTAAAAATATCATGTTATTTATATATTTAATAATTAAAATTTATTTTACATATAAAATTTATTTATATTATTTATGAATTCTACTTATACAAATTAAATTATGACCTAATTACACTAAAAAAAATTCCATAAATGATAATGTAACACCTCATTGCATTGCCTCGCATCACATTCACAAAACTTTTGCCCGGAGGCATTCTCATTCATTAAGAACCCAATTATTGTGCTTTTTGTGAGAATGCAAATAACTTTTTTCCAATTGTTAATAATAAATTTGTTATATTCATAATTTTGTGCAACATGTAAATGTCTTCTTTGTTAGTTTTTTCCTTCAAAATTCTAATTCTACCTATTCGTGTAAACTAAAACAAGACAACCAAAAAAAAATCTAATTTATTATCTTAAGTAGCAAATACAAAAAACTTTGTTATTTTCTTTTAAATTTTCAAAAAAAATTTTGTTTGTTATTTAATACAACAAGTTATTATCTTAGTTTCTTTCAATTTACATAAACAAGTAGTATAAGAATTTTGGATGGAAAAATTAATATCAGTGTCGTTATATATATATATATATATATATATATATATATATATATATATATATAAAAGAAGCATTCCCTTGTAATTTCGCAGGGTGCAACATTTTGTACTCCATCATTCTCTTGAACTTGCTCCTTCTCATAGCTTCAGGTTCTTATCTGTGGTGATGGCGGAGGATTTTGTGAAAGGCGTGGAAGATGGCCTTAAGTTGTCGAAGTGTTTGTACTACAGGAAGGACAGGGCGGTGGAGCCTCCCATCCCCATGGGACAATCCTCCACTTTTTGTCTTCCTACTGCCCTATGGTTTACGTCGTCATCACTGGTCCAAGGATCGTGGATAATCCCAACATTGCCGGCCACCAGCCTCAGGTGCATGGCAGGTGCGAACACCCCCCCTCCCCCCACAACCCTGATTCCCCTCCTCATGAATTCAATTGAGCTCCAGGTCGATTGTTATTTTGATGCTGTCTTTCTCAACATATCTGACACTTGGAGGCTCCATTGCGTTATGAGTAGCTACACTCCTGATTGTCGCATTGCGCTTTCCATGGGCCATCAGGTGCCTTTTTCTTCTTTCTTTCTGCTTATATTACCTTTTCTTTTCCGCTTTCTCAAATTATTTGTACTTGAGATCTCCTTCCCACTTTTTCAGTTCTCGATCTGTTGCCTTTTATGAGTCATATCATATGCATTCACGCCAACGAGCTAGTCCTCCCCCTCCCCACAGTCATATCATGATGGCTTCAATGCTAATTTTGTTACTTTTAATATTGCCCTGCTTATATGCTACGCACACCAACATCTTTCTTTCGCTAATGCCTTTTCTTTTTTCTGCCATTAACGTCGCAGTTTAAAATGCTTCAAATTTATAAAAATAAACTAAATGTGAAAAACTTATGAAGATTTGCATCTTCCCTTGAATATTTCATTTATTTTTTCTTTCCTCCTTCCGTCTGTCCTTCATGTGTTCTCAACTCATAGTCACTCGTGGAGATTTCTTTTTTCCTATTAATTTTTGGTTTCATCACTTAAGCTCTCTGCACTTCTGGTAAAGAAACTTCACCCCCCCCCCCCCCCCCCTCTTCTCTTAAAATTTAAAAAACATGTTGCAGATTGTGCGTTCTGATACCATTTGGCTAACCGAGTTCAATTCTAGGTGTCGAGGTTAGTGGTCCTAGAAAGTCATATTCTACACAATTGGTTGTTATGGAAGACAACAAGTACGAGGAAAATGTTATTCGAGCTGAAGTTGGAGGCTTTCTCAAACCTAATATTTTTACCATGGATATACTGGAGGTAACTACGTAGCCCATGTTTACACGTTATTATTTCTAGATCATATGGTTTAGTCATTTTATTCAAATATGTTTTGTGTTTTCAAACCTGGCTTGTAACATATTGATGGAGTTACCAATTTATCAATTAAAATTAGTTGGTCGCAGAAAATGTTAAGCTCTTATGGCGTGTTCTCCTTGAATGTGCCATTCACCTTTCCTGATTTTATCAACCCTCCTTGGAAGCATATGACAAAAAGAGAAAAGATACAATTAAATGTGAATGCTGGTACTGGAAATGAGCTTTTCTGTAAGGCAACAAGCCATCCCCTAAAGGTGCATATTTGGTTGGTTTCGTGCAACTACACTTGACCTTTCACATATAACCATCTGATGTGATTCTTTTCCCTGATTGCCCAGGAAGAGAGTTGCTGTGCTGGGAGTGTGGGTTTGTTCTATGATTCTAATGTTTTCTCGTGGACAAAAGATAATTGAGTTTTTCATATGCTATTAGACTCAAGGCCATGTTGTGTGCCTTTTTATTCTTTAGCTATTGGAAGCTGCTCTTCTAAGCACATTATACATTTTTAGGTTTCTTTAAGTAATATAAGTGGCAGTGTTCTCTGGCAATTTGCATTCGAGTATGATTTTGATCAAAGAGAGATGTTTTGCATATACTTTTCTCCTAGAAATTTAGAGAGCGGGAAGATATAATATTTCTTGTTGATATCAGTGGAAGCATGTGAGGAAACTTAATTGATGACACAAAGCATGCATTATCGGCTGTTCTCTCTAAACTTAATCCAGATGATTTGTTTAGCATTATGGCGTTCAATGGAGAGAATTATCCATCTTCAACATCAATGACTTTGGCTTCCAAGGGTGTTGTTGAAAAGGCCATCGAGTGGAGTAACATGAACTTTTTTGCTGGGGATGGTACAAATATTTTGCAACCCTTAGACATGGTATCTTTAAATACCCATAGTTTACTTTGAAACCCTTCATCTGAATCCTCAAGCTATGTATTGTATTGCGAGACTTGTTAGCATTTAATTAATTTTTTGGGGCTAATGATCCATTACTTTATGTAACCATAAGATCGATGAGTAGTAGTTACTTAAAAGGCCAAAGAGTAATGCACTGAACCAACAAATATCAATCTATGCTTACTTTCATCTATGGATGATTCATTCCTCACATGCTATTTCATTATCATGTACACTCTGATGGTCATCATGCCTTTTTTTTTTTTTAAATCCACTATCTTTAGGTGGAGTTGCATATGCTTGCTTTATCTCTTTAGGCAATAGAGATGCTATCTAGTGCCTGAAGTTCCGTTCCAATAATTTTTCTAGTCACAGATGGAACTGTTGAAGATGAGAGACAAATTTTTTATTTGATAAGGAATAATATGAGTAATGGAGACTCAATATCCCCCCGAATTTACACTTTTGGCATAGGTAAAGTTTTCAGTATTTTCAGCCTTGATCCTTGCCCTGTTGGCACTATATTTTTATGCTTTAGGAACTTGCCGTATTTTTAACATGATCATATTCTTCTCAAATAAAAGTTTTAATCTTGCTCTTAGTTCTTTGAATTCTGAGTTGTGATTAATTGTGTGAGTTCTTCATTAATTCATTTCCTTCTATCATTTTGATGTACCCCAGGTTCATTCTGCAACCATTATTTCTTGAAGATGCTGCTATGAATCTAGGTAAATTCTGAAATTTAACTTCAGAAAATGAATACCATTGTTTTTGTTTATCTTTGTTCTTGTAAAATGCTAAGCGCCATGTTTGGATGGTGAAGAAATTTTGTTCATCAAACCATGTAAGTGAATATTTTTATAGCAAAGTAATTAGAATATGTGTAGCCTATGCATTTATTTGGAGAACCTAATTGTTGACTATACCATGAACATTGATGCTGTCTTGAGTTATGATACTACACTGATGAGTGATAATGCTTATCTTAAGTCCCTATTTATGTAAGATTCAATTTCTTATTTGTGGCCAATTGCAGGATATAGTTCAATAGATAATTATATAAAATATAAGTATTCTTTGTATCTAGGGTTGTGAGTTAGTACTTTGGTGCCTAATAAAGGAATTTTCACTTTGTGTTATGCCCTATCTGATTTGTTAATGCTTTCTGCATGGCTAGATTTCGTTGAGTCTCAAATGCTAAATTTGTATGACAAGGCTTCTTCTCTCATTCTTGCAAATATCACCATTGACATATTCAATGAGCTTGAAGAAGTTGAGGTAAGACATTTTGCTGCTACCTTGCTAGATAGAGGGGAGGGAACATTGTGAGGGTACTTACCTTTTCCTCTCTGTTCCATCCATTTTCCCATGCTCATTTCCAAGTGTTGCGTTTTGTCAACATATGTAAATATATCACTATGCTCTAGGCCCTTCAAAATTTTTTCTTATGGTTTTAATTATTTTATATCTGTTCATCTACCATTGCCCTGACACACAATTTGCATAACTACCTTTGTTTTTATTTATTTATTTTTTTAGGAAATACATATATGTCTTAGTGATTGATTAATTTATGACAAATCTTGAATATACTTTTTCTAACAGTACCAAAAAAAGGTGCTGCAGTACCATGTTAGACTTTTCGTCCCTCCGTTGCTTCTAATTACTGGAGTACCCTGACACCTTTAGTGATTTATCGTGATGTATTGATGTATCTTTTTTTCATCTCATGCTGTTTTCTGCTTGTATGGGTGACAATAAAAATGAAAGGTTTAAATGACGCGATGATGGAACCCGTATCTCCTGTCAATTTTGATTATAGAATTTATTTTGTTTTGCATACTTGCTACCATATATGAATTTTTTTTTGCGAAATGACCCTGAACTTGTGGTGCTCTCTTATGACATTGTCTGAAACATTTGTCATAGATGTACCCTTTCAGTATTCCAGATCTTTCATCACAAGGTCCATTGATCTTATACGACAAATACAAGGGAAGTTTTCCTGAAACTCTTAAAGCTAAAGGCGTCTTGGCTGATTTCAGTAATTTTGTTATAGATATGATGATAGAAAGGGCAAAGGACATACCTCTGCCTAAGGTAAAGTACTACACCAGTTACCTGGCAATTACGATTCAAGCGTGCTTGTTGTTTAAGAACAATAACCAAACAGGCCTTATATATTTAATTTCTGGAGAAAAGGTTCCAAATTTGGTTAATAGATCTTCTAAATGGGGATCTAGGCAAAATAATGATGTTACCCTTTATCTCATATTTACACTTTTTGTGAGCACACAAAAAGGATCATGATTTATTTGCCTTTTTTTCTTTTGGCTTTTATCTTTCTCTGGTGTGCATATGATCCATACATTCCTATTTGCTTCATCTTATTCTTGTAGTTATGGTTCTTGCATTTTTAGTTAGATGCTTCTTCGTGAAATATTTGCAATATTTATCACTCTACTTCTTTTAATTTTTTAATTTTAATTTTTAATTTTTAATCTTTTTAACAGGTTTCTGCAAAAGAACAAATAAAGCATCTCTCAGCTCAAGCATGGCTTTCTGAAAATAAACAGTTGGAACAGAAGCTCAGTTGCTTCCAAAGCCACCCCGCCCCCTTTTGCCAACACTTGAGTTGAAAATTTAACGCAACAAATTCTCCAGGTCTGTTCTGAACCATCCAATGAGATTTTTTTTTTTCCTTTTTTTTGCAAGTTGACCAATTAATAGTTTGTATGAGCAGGAGAGGCGGGGAATATTTAACCAATCATGGTTCCTAAATTTAAACTTTCTTTTGCCTTTTTGACACATAATTTTGACTGGCAAGTTGTAAAATTGAGCCTATAATCTGGCTTTATATCTGAGTATACACGTATAATAATACATGAGAGGAAACTACCCCTCAAAATCAAAGCATCAGCAGGAGCAAAAGAAGTATGTATTGAAAGTATTAGCGATCTTCTGTCTGATCAATTTGATATTTAGTTATGCTGATTAAGTATATTAGTCTTGCTTTATGTCTAATTGTTTTTTTTTTTTTTGAAAACCTATTTCTGTCATTGGATCCTGGAGGTATATATTCGTTTCTGTATTTGTTGTATGGTGCCATGTGGAGGAATAGCTGAATGTTTAAACTACGTTGCTGATCTGTCTCTATTGATCACGTATAATTTTTTTCATTTTGGTTTTCAAATAAATTCTGCTTAGAACCTAGTCCAATGAGTGTTTTTTTTTTTTTAATAAAGCATTGCAAACAGATGTCCAAAAAAAAACATACTCGGAAAAAGGGAAATGCCCAAGACCAAGCACTTGACTAGAGAATTATTTTACTCCCAAGCCTGGGTATTGGGTTTGGCAACTTGACTGCAACTTTTGAAAATACTCTTCCAGGATGTGAAGAACCTAGATTGCCTAAAGCGGCAGAAATGTTTGTTCAATTTGCCACATGTTGTAGCTGATTGTGTCATTGCTGCTATTCCCTGGGCTGCATCCAAGGGTGTACTCAGATGAACAACCAATGTGCAATTTTGTTATCTCAAGTTTGCGTTAGTCTGGGATGTGATGCTTGCCTCACCTGTTGTTCCGAGATATGTTGTGGCAACCGCAACTGAACTCTCTTCTTGTATCTTACATAGAAATTTATGATTCTAAATTCATAGGTAACGTGTCTTGTAGCTTTAGCCCTTTCTTTGCCTAGGATATTTGCACTATTGAATTTGCAACACACTCGAGAGGATGTTGCAACTTGCAATGCAGTATCAGCCAACGACGAAGCTTCTTTTCATCTTTCTTTATTAAATTTCCAATTTGGGTTTGCTGTTCCGTTTACCCTCTTCAGTAGTGTTGAATCAAAAGTCCCAGAATTATTTGTCTGGCAAAATGATTTTAATTATGTCAAATTAAAAAATAACTTTTATGAAAAAATTATTTAGAAAAATTTTATTTTATCTTGTTGGGCTACAAAGATTTTACTTTGCTTATTAAATGGGCCATGCTTTAAGCAAGTTTACAAACTAGTCAATGTATTGGGCTAATTCTTTATGAATATAGTTTGGGCCAAGTCTTATTCCTTTGGTCAAATTAAAAAAACAATTCTTTTTGTAAAGTATATATGGGCTTTTAGTTGATAAAAAGAGGCAATTTCATTGATGCCCATAAAGCACTTCAAATATCATTATAGACTATCAAAATTATCTTCTATGCAGTAGGCTGAAAGGTAATGACCAAAAGACAAAAAGAGCATCAGTACAATCATTCCTTAAAAATACAAGCAAGTACAACATTGTCATAACAGGAGTATAACTGTATGGTGCGCTACCTTTATAATCCTTTTCAAAATAAGAGAGCCATTGATTACTAGTTTTTTAATATATATTTTTTTAAGATGGTAAATTTTTTCTTTCAAAATAAGTTTACAATTAGTTCTATTTATAAATGTAAAAGTTTTTTTTTTTTTAAATTTGATCTCAATGTAGGATTTTAGCAATTGGGTATTGATCATTTAAAGAGATATAAAATAGCATTTTGTATTCTTAATGCTTAATACTAATGGACCGTTGTGTCATAAGTTGCACCATTTTTCTTTCAAAAAAATAATGACAAAGATTTATAAGTCTATTCTCCATGACACTTTCATCTATATTGATGATAATTTTTTTTTCTAAAAATGAAAAAGATCATAAAAGACTCTTCTAAGAATTTTTAGATATCACTAAACAATATAGAATTATACCATTAACCCAAAGAGCCAATTAGGCTAAGTCCAAATTAAATTTCTTAGTATGTAAGTAACCAATGAACATTATTATCCAAACCCATACATTGACTTGAAACTTCTCAAATTTTTAGATAAGAATCTTACACATAAGTAAATACAGTATTTTTTTTTGGAATAGTCAACTTTATCATGAATCTTATCGTACATGCTTCAAATCACACCAGTGAATAGTCTAAGCTCTTCAAAAAGAAAGATCCCTTACCTTAGAGACATGAACAAACAATAGTAGTAAAGCATCCCAAATGAATAACATAAAATCTTTTACCTTTAAAGATTCATAATAAAAAGAAAAAAGATATTCTAGACTAATCCTAGTAATAATTACTAGGAAGCTATTCTCAATGAAGAAGATGAAGGGAAGCAATATTATTGTGATTATATAAGTGAACAATTTAAGGACTTTGAAAAGCATTATCATGTCATTTACAAAAAGGTTTTAGTTGTCAAAAAAAGAATTGAAAAATTCACTTTCCATATTAATCCCTATAACTTTATAGTTCAATCGGACAACTCATCTTTTCCTAATATATGAGAATCTAAAAGAAATGTCCTACCAAATAAATAGTTACTTAGATGAAAAGATTGATTCTCATGCTATAAATTTATAATTTAACATATCAAAGGTCATACAAATCTCACTGTAGATTATCTCTCTTGACTGAAGATAGTAAACCTAATCATTGTTTAAAAAAAAAAACTAGTTTCTCTCATCTTTATGACTCAACCCATTCCAAGCTATACCATTTACTATCCTACCTTTCTTATAACATCAAACCAAAAAGACTTTTCTCCTTGTCCCAGAAAACTAACCACTCTAGTTGAAGATGAGAAACTTGCTGAGAAATCCATTTTTTACTCACTACGCTGTTATCTCAAAGCCTCTTCCTTTCTAGAATATCCCTTTTACTTCAATCTCTAAACTCTATTTCTTATTTTCTTTATGATTCAAACTCTAGTCACTGATGGCACACTATAGTACTTATAGGCACTCATTCCTCTTTATATCAGTGCTATAAAATTTCTTCTATTATTGATCTATAACTTCTTATGTCAACCAGAAAATAAGAATTCCTACCTTTGAATTCTCTTAGAATGTTTTTTACCATTGTATTAGTGGTGTAAGGAACTAAAGAAGATAATTCTCTATAATAATCTTTAGGAGATTCTACTGAAAGACCAATAAATTGTTAGTATTTTCATTTTACATAGATCTTATTGGATTGGAATGAATAACATACTTCTCACAAAAGACCATGCTTACTAGTGGCATATCTTTACCAATTGGTCAAAGCAAAAGTCCAAGCTCTCCAAAAATCCATAACATTCCTTTATAAGCTTAACAATTATGAAGAAAAACAATATGTCACTTGCACTTCCCTTGGTGCATTTTAAGGAGAGTTCATAACAAAAGAGTTAAGATGATAGAAATCAACCTGCCTAATATAGAAGTTTGGACCAAGGCCTAAATAAATAGATTCCTTTAAGGATCTAATTTTCAGGAAAATCAAACTCAAGCCTAAGAAGTTTACATGCAAGATTCTTAAGATCTTGATGAGATGGAAGACTTGGAAAAAGTAGAACAGTGATTGAGAAAATACTTTGGAAAAAAGAAAAAGAAAGATGACTTAAATGACTTGAATAGCGTAAAGGACCCAAACTTATCCTTATTATATAAACCTATTTTGAAGGGATAAACCTTATCCTCTACCTATTGAATTATTGTACTAGAATATGTCAGTGTGCCTTGCTTTGATTGGTGTGCTTTTCTTTCCAACTTTACAAAAGTAGCTTTAGTAAAAGCTATATATATTATTGTAATCTTTTGCCTTTTTTTCTTTTTAAAAAGTTGCTTGTCTGTATGCTTCAACCCCTGACCATATAATTGAATCTTTTCTTAGTTGTAACTAAGAAGTGTTAAGAAATAAAAATCTTTTGTACACTTTTACATGAGTTCCCTCTACAGTTCTTTCCTCTTAAATCTTTCTTTTTGTTCTCCTTATGATTATCTACCAGGGATCCTAGTATGCTCTGCACTTGCCTTTGAAAGAGGATCCTATATTAGAACATATTAATCCATGATCTTGAAAGTATTAAATAATGTTTAATAAGAATAATTGATGTGGTGTATCTTGATAATGCGTTCATATTTCAATATAATTTTTAAGAAGATTAAGAAACTCTTAAACTCTAAAAGACCTAGAGACTTGAGAGTCTAAAGGAAAAGCTAATTATCTTTGCAGACTAGATTGAGAGTTCTCCTAATTGAAATTTGAATACTTATAAAAAATTTTATAAACTTCATCATCAAAGTATTACTCTTATACTAAAAAATTTGCCTTGCTATTGCAAATCCTCCATAAAAGGCATCAACTTCATTTGTTCTTATTGTATACCCTTCACGCTTGACGTGGTATTAGAGCCTACGGCTGTAGATGATTAAAAGTTAGAAGAGAAAGAAAGAGAGTAAGAAGGAACTAATTTCATCAAGTTTTCTATGGATAAATCTTTTAAATATGTTAGATTACCTTTTTTTTTATCCTTTCCTAGATCTATTCCTCTTTCTTGTATATCTCATATTTTTAACAAAATTGATAATCTTGTAGAAATCGTTCAAATCTTTGATGAAATTTGCCTTGATGAAACCATAGCCCCCATTGTTAACCTATATGAACTTTATCACCAAAATTGGACTTTAACCAAATCTATTAGAAAACTAATATCTTTAAAGAGAGTCTCTATAAAAGAAATCGTCTAAGGAACTAAATTGGATTAGTGTGGTTTGAGATTAACTTAGGATGAATAGTATGTGACCTTAAAAATTCCAACCATCTTGATTTTTCACTAAATCATATAAGGCTACATTCATCTCCATTTAGGGGCCATCAGACTAGTTCTTGCCTCGCATGGTAGAAAAGGAATTTTGGCTATGGCCAAAGTTTCTCTTTTAAATACCACTTATACTTTTTTCTAAAATACTTTAATTGGTGCAACCTTTGTTACATTAAATGGAAGTAGCACCATTTTAACAATTATAACCAACTTTAACATTAAATTTTTAGATTTGATCTTACCTACTCAAATCAAGGCGTAAATCTATATCATTGAAGCATAGCAAATTAGAAGTGCTATTTCAGCCAGTTTACATCACTAGATGATTTACTACTTTCAAAATCATGCTATAAACCTTTAGTTTCCCTGTACAATTGATAATGTTGTACACATGGTCTCTGACAAGCTAGACAACACCATCATTATTTACATCACTAAATAAATTCCCAAGGATGAACTCTTGTAGCTTATGCCTCTAAAGTAGATTACCAACCATGAAAAGGTTTCATGGAATTAGAAGGCTTTCTACACTTCTACTCCCTTTATCTTAGAAAAGCTTGGAGATTGAATTGTTAAATCAACCTTCAACTTATGATAGGAAAAGGAACTTTCATGAATATTCTTAGAAGGCTTGTGATTAACCAATCTTTGATGATCATACCTATCATGGAGTAACAAGAGAAAGATGCCATCTCAATATCCTTTTTCTTCCTTAATGGTAGATATAGTTATGTGGCAAAGATCAATAGTCATTTATTTGGGACTACGATCTTTCTATGTGCAACCTTGACTGTGGATGTCACGTAGATAGTACAGAAGGAACAAAAGATAATGAATGTAGACCTTGAGATTGCTACAATAAGCTAGTAAAAGAAAAAATCATGTTATATTTAATGGTTCTATTCTCACAAAAAAGATCATGATGATGATGAGGGTGATAAGCCTAGTCTAAAACCTTTGATAGGTATTAGAAATTTGAGGCCTAAACCTAGATTTATTCATGAACTGCTCAAAGAATTAGATTATAATAACCTTATCCAAAATCTTTAACCTATAATCAATCTACAAATCTTACCACACATAATTCTTTGTATGATGTTCTCCTCTTTATCCCATTCTTATGATGCAGAACTAAGAGAAGTTATCACAAGAGGATATACAGGCCAATCATTCTTTAAAAAAGAACAAGAAATTAAAATATTGAAGTCACAACTCGGGAAAATTGAAAAGGACTTGGCCAAAGGACTAAACTAAAGACATTTATAAGTCATACTATACTCTATATGCCCTTATCCATAACTCATACATGACCCATCCATATTCCCCTTACCCTCCTAAAATAGACTACTAAAAATACTTTAAGATGACTCATAAAGTTCTCAGAAAGGTAGATGATTGTCTTCAACCTTTCTAACTTCCATCAAGAAAAGCACCTTCTTTTCCTCTTAGAGGTCTTAGGCCACCTAAAAGATCTCTATAAACAAATTTGAACTATGGACCATCCCTTTCATAGACTAAGCCTTTAAAACAGCTACTCAAACCTTTAAAAAATTGAGCACCTCATTCCTTTCTAAAGAAACCTTAATCACCATTATTAAACAATAAAGACAAATAACATGCTTAATAAAAAAAATGATCTAGTCATTTTAAAAACCTAAAAACCTAAGACACTCAAAAGACCTTGTTACCATAGCCTTTGTAAAGAGTTTGCCTCATTACCCTAGTTTTGACTTAGAAAATACAAATGAAAACGATTTAGAAGAAATAAATTTTAATGAATTCAATCAAATTGTTGATGTGTCAGCTTTTTACATAGCCACTTTTGATCTAGCTAAAGGAGTTGAAGAATCCAATATAGATCATGTTGATGATGATAAATATGTTGAATATTATCCTTACTAAAAAATTATTCCAGATCAAGCTCAAACTCAAACTCATCTTACTTATGAACTATGGTTTACATTTAATGATGCCTCTCTAAAAAAATAATGAGATAAGCTACATGAATTTTTAGCATGGATGAATCTTTAGATGATAAAGTTAAGAATAAATCTCCACGTAGTATTTGTAGAATTTGTCTCCAAATTGATAGAAACTTTTTAAGAATGGTTTCAA
Source organism: Erythrophleum fordii (assembly GCA_032878935.1). Lineage (NCBI taxonomy): Eukaryota > Viridiplantae > Streptophyta > Magnoliopsida > Fabales > Fabaceae > Erythrophleum > Erythrophleum fordii. The sequence continues at coordinate 49,882,812 of JAVQMF010000054.1, read as the reverse complement.
AGCCTAAGAGAATACAAATAAGTGCAAGCTACTCAATCCCCAAAAGCTTATGCAATTCTTGGCATGATTCATAAAAAATTCTTTAATGATTTCATTTAGTTGATAAAAAGAAAAAGCAAAAGTATTTTTAAATGAAGTGCTACTCTTTCTAAAAGAAAGATCTTGATTTCCATTATAAAAAAAAATTGAAAGGTATTATATTTTGAATGGATTCAATGATGTTAATCTAAAGCATACCTCCATTGCCTCACTTACTAAATAACTTCAGCTAGAACTTTGAAAGCCATTTAGTCACTCAAAAGAGACATGTTTGAAATCTCTTTAAGTGAAATATACCAACTTGCTTTTGCTACTCTTGAGAAACTATGTGAATAATACGAAATGTTTGACTCTATCATGGAAGGCAAAATAACTCTTCAGCAAGTTTACTAGAAGCCATATGTCCATATCAAGTGTAAGGATAAAGCAAATGTTCTTGCCTTACCAAAAAAATCTCATTTCCATAAAGCCCGTCTTAAGTATTACAAGAAATTTAGGCGAAGACATAAAAAGTCTATGAGATTCTTTAGAAAACAAACCACCTATATAGATAGAAAAATAGGTGTTATATTTGTGGAAGAAAAGGACACCAAAGAAATGTCATAATAAGTCTAAGAAGGATGTTAAAGTCTTTCAACAACTCTATACTAGCATTCCCCTTTAGCAAGATAAAGAAATAGAAAAAAAATTTCTTGAAGCAAGAAGATGTGGATGACGACACAATTTTTGCCTTGCCTGTTGTAAAAATTTTAGACTTAGAACCTTCCTTAGACTCAAATGATTCTAATGTTCAAAAAAGTCAAAAGCCTCTCTTTAATATAATTATTCAGTCCAATTTTACAACCAAAAAAACCACCTCTACAATACATAGAAATGTAAGTTTTCAAAAGTATCATAAACCAATTTCTGTTATCACATATATGAACAAAGTATGAGGAACCTTGCTATTCTTCCCCTTAAAGCTTAGAAGAAGCATTCAGAATACTTCAATGCAATGGATAGAAAGATCTTTAATGTTATCTTATTACAAAAAAAGAAATGGTATAAGGTCTTTCTTAGACTACAATTACCAAAAAGGAAATTGGTATAAGATTTTTCTTAAACTACATTGTTTAAACAAAGGCTTTTGGAAGTAGCTTCCTTAATAAAAATATCCTTATAAGAATAGACATTTATTGTCAAGCAAAGTAGTTACAAACCCTTTATAAAGGAATCAAGTTCAAATAAAATTTTAAAGCCTAGACAAGCATTCCAAAGCTGTTTAAACTCTAGTGGGTTGCTTATGAATATGAAGAAATTAGAGATCTATTTATGAAACTTTGTTCTAAAGGTCATGATCAATTTAATCATCATTCTCCACCCTAAAAAAATGAGGACTTTTATATCCAACTTCCATTCAAAAGGAGTGAGGATATAAATTCTACAAAGGCATTACACCTAAAAATGAATCCCAAAGATATTATGCTTACTAGAGAGGAATGTGCTTCTTTATTAAAAAAGATCTTATTGAACTAACCAAATTAGACTGGGTATGTTAAGCTTTTCATGTTAAAAAAGAAATCAAAGATGAAACGAGAAAAAAGATGGGTTATTGACTATAAGTCTCTCAATGCATATCTCTAAAATGATAAATTTCCTCTCTTGAATATTAGTTCACAAATAGCCCTACTCAACAGATATTATAAAACATCTTCAAAATGTCTGTTGAAGTAATAGGGTCATCATAGATCTTGAGTAGATGTGAAGTAATGAAATTACTCCTCTTTTTTTGGCTAGCTTTAAGCAATATCAGATCATCTCTAACACTTTGAATCAAAAAAGGAATGCTTATGTAGAAACTCAAATTGTCTCATCCTCATTAATGCTATCAATTTACATGGGAGACAATATAAAGCAAGACTGACTTGTGTTTTTTTTGATATGTTAGGCATAAAAATAGACAAAAGAAAAAGTTTCACAAAAAATTTTTACTTTTAATAAAAGTAGACAACTAAAGTGGGAGAATAATTTAATTATATTTATCTTTTGTTTTTTCTAAACAAGTAGATTGGATCTGTAATAAAGTAATTTACAAATACAAATAGGTTTTTATCTAAACATTGGACTTTTATTATCACCAAACTCAATTAGGGTTGTGAAAAGTTATTGGGCCAACACAATGGACATATCAGCATGGACACACAAGTAAAAGCAAGATAAAAAAGCTAGTAAGAAGAAAACTGCAGCTTTTTGGGAGAAATATTTTTTTATATATTTTAGTAAGTTGTTTCAGAAGATACAATTTTTGGGTCAACTGGCCAAGGGGAAGACTAGTGGCTACAAAGTAATTTGATGTTCTGTTTTCAATTTCATAGATCAAGAAGAAATTTAAGCTGCCATATATGTTTGAGAGCTACCCTTCAACACTAAGTCCTTCTACTGGGTTTTTAGAACGCAGACCACATGTTTCACTTTGGTTGGTTGGTTGAATGGAAACTTGTGAGTTGTAGTGGCTGGTTTATCCCTTAATTAGTTTGGCAATTGTCTCTGTATCCATTTTACCTATAATTTTCTTGCTTCATACTTTACCATATATGTAAAATCTGTTCGCCCTCCTTCTCACCCACTCGAAACAGGAAAAAAATGACCCTTTGTTTTGGTAAATACAACGATTAGTTTAGTTCATATATCTATATGTATATATATATATATATATATATTTTATTCTGTATATTTAATAATTTCATTTCATTTGTTTCACGTTCAGGCTCAAAAAGCAGAAAGGGATGCTATTGATCTAAGGGGAACCATGAGGAGAAGGATGGAGTTCCTTGACTTTGATGGAAGTATCTTGCCATCTTAACGCGCTTGTCCCATCTGCAAATTTTAACGCAGCTGTAACTCAAGTTAGAAAATGGGTAGAATTTAGCATCAATCCCTCTCTCGAAACCTGAAAGATAGTAAGCATAATACCCAACCTCTAAATTCATCTTGTAGCAGAGGCCAAGAGAGAATAATAGTCAAATTTACGCTATGCGGGGCATGTCATTAAGATTTCAATTTTCAACTTCGTTTTCGTTTTAGAAAGTGAGATATAACGAAAATGATACTTATTGCCTGTTTATTCTCATATACATTACCTTCTCAGATTTTTTTTTTTTAGCCCCCTTCAGAATTGTCTTCTCTCGGGAAGCCATAATCTGTTTGCATTACTCTTGTCTTGTCGGCTTATATCCACTGTAGAATGTTGGAATGAGATAAATAAGATAGGTACCAGAAAACTTTTAATTCCCTTTTGGTTAGGAGCCGAGGCCACTGAATGAGAGGTATACAGATCAGATGCAGTTACTTGTAAGAGACAAGTTGCAGGAGAACAAGATTTGAAGTGTGCCCGTGGAAATTATACAGGAACTTTCGTGGTTGTGCCAAACAATTGGTTGCAGGACAATAAAAGCATGATAAAGAAGCAACCATTGTTGATTTGATTGTCAACAAGTTGTAATAGTTCAGATTTTATTTAATGGAGTAAGAGAACCACATATGATTAAAAATTTGATTGCTTAATGGGAATGATCATCAGTCGATAAACTTGACACTTGCACCTTCCTATTTAATTCTGGAATATTACTCACGATGACTATGAGAAACAAAGCAATTATATTTTGGACGAGTAAGAATTGTAGGGATCATCTATTACTTTCTGAAAGCTCAGATTTCATGGTGGTGCGGATAATATATGGCCGAGATTCGATATAAACAAAATAAAAAAGAAAGAAAATGCAGCTTGATTGTGACATTTATATTTACTAGAAAAACTTCTGGCCAGGTTAAAAAATACAGTAACTAATAGAAACTGAAATTCAATGGAATGACTTGCGCTCGCTTGGGAGCTGAGACTGGAAAATATCTCTGATGCAGACAGGGGGTGAGGAATCCATGATTTTTTTTTTGGGGGTTTTTCTTCAAATTTCTCTTTATTATTTTTTTATTGTACCATGGCTTAAGTTTTATTGCCATTAGAACTTTGCCAGAATTCTGGAGGACGAAATTATCCTTAAAACCCTAATTTAATTTAAAACTTTCTCTTCTATCAATATATATATATATATATATATGCGGGTAACTTTCTCACTTCTACTGCTTTTGCTGGATTACAAAGGCACTAGAAAGAAAATCATTTATTTACAAATTAATGATAATAATAACCACACTTGTGTAGTTTGCTTGAAATTGTGGAAATGCGAAGATGGTAGACAAAAATTTGAGTGCCAGCATTTGCACACGTACATCTTCTAGCATCTCCAAGTGCGAAACATTCATTAGAATAAACAATGTTTAAAAGCATGTCATGTTTATCTAAGCGACCAAGAAATGAATGGCTGCCACCAACACCATAATTCATCTCTGGAAAAACTTTCTAACAAATCCTTGCAAAGAGCTCCCCATCCCGGCACCCACAGCTTCTGCCAAATATTGTGCCTGCAATAATTATCACGATTGAGAGAATTCGAGAATACACCATCCACTTTATTTCCAAATAATTAAAACCTACAAACTTGAGTAATGAATCACAACAAGCAATGGAACCTTACCTCTTGAATGCTTTTCTTCAGGTCAAAAGCATCGTTCACACGAGCATCCAAAAAAGCCCATGTATCACGAAAATCTGCCAGAAACAAGCCACGTAAGATCAAGAAAAATCCTCGCTACTTCAGCACATTGAACCATTAATAGTAGGGTCTCTACCCAACATGGTATTCATTCGATATATAAAAGCTGAATGGAATCGGAACCATGGGGCACGGAAGAATAAAGTGTCAGTGCTTCTTTTCTCTACGTCACTTAAAAACAATTAATTATCACATTTGTTGCCATGGAAAAAGCAAACAGGACAGTCTCAACCCAGGAAAATGAAATGTTTCAGAGAAAAGGTAATATTGAATCTAGTTAATGAATTTTCCAGGCGTTCACAAAAAAGAATCTCGTTTAAACTTAGATGAATAACAGTGTCAGAGAATAATGTCCACTGCAATCACTAGATACATCCAAGAGGTTACCCATAACAAAAAGCCAAATCATACGGATGGGAAGTGAATTAAGAAAAAATGCCCGAAAGTCCATGTCCTGAAAGAGGGAGACAAGGAAATAAACCTGGAGAACTATCTGTCAGCAAGTAAATCTCAGTTGTTGAATATATTCCTCCAAGGACAGTGCGCTTGACATACCAATCAATGTCAGACCCATTATCACCAGCTGCATGCCAGATCTCATCGACAAGCATGGCCCTCTGCTTAAAACTTGTTGGAACATTGACTGGTTGTGCCTGTGCAGAATTCATTTATCACGAATTCTAGATTCTTTCAGCTCTACAAAATGAAAGTTCTAACTCTGTAACTAGAAGAAAGGAGTCAAAAGACACAGGCGGATAGACCTGAATGCTAAGAGCTTGAGGCCATGTTGATATAAATGGAGTTTGCATTTCTAGACGAATTCTGACAAGTTTAGAGATGCAATCACTTGGTGTCAAGTTTTTTAACCCCTCATCCGAGTCAATTATATCGACAAGCCTTTGTAAGCAGTCATCCATAAAAAACTGAATAGTTAAAAAATAAACAGAAAGTGTCAAAACAGAATAACTCAATGATGGAACTTCCCAAAATACAGATAAGAACTTCCAAATATTATTGAATAACAGAACAAAACAGAGGAATCTTTGCATATGCTCACAGCAACAATTAGAATCTCCAACACTGGCAGAAGCAAATACAGCTATGGCAGTAAGCTCAAGCAGTAGTAAAGCAACATAGAATAAAAGATAAGAGCTAGGAAAAGAAACTCAGAACATCCCCTCACTTTCGAAAGGCTAAAGACTCTCCCAATTGAGACTGAAGCTCCTCTCTCTCCTTGAATGCATCTCCTTGTGACTGGTTATTTATGAATATAAAATTCCTTCTCTACCCTCTTTTGCCATCTATCACCCTTATTTGACTTATCATCCTTTTTCTTCTTGTTTTTTCTCACATAAACTCGTCCCCTTAATGGTGCAACATTTTTGGGCCCATCATTACCCACCCCAACAAGTTTCACCTTGCCCTCAAAGTAGAAATTAGATGGTCAGTTCATAACAATGGCAAGCGTAGTCCCCCATTTATGACCATTAATATTACCCTCTTCATATGCCTTCACAAAGTTACAGGATAACTTGAGTTCATTCCCCAGCAGAGCTAGAGTACTGTGCTGAAGCATCTCTTCTGGGTTCTTCTTTGACTCCGCAACAATTCTTTGAATCCAATTTTCAGCAATGTGCATGCCTTGAGAATGACCAAATCCACTACTAGTTCTCTTTGTTTTACAGACCTCCTCTAACACAAAAAGATCAAGCACAAGAGAAACATATTTTTGGTGCTTCCGAGGAGTTCAAGTAGATAAAATCATTTGATCTTCATTCCCTCTGTTCACTGTCCATACCACAACAGAATTGCTTACTAAAGCTATTGAATCAATCTCAGATAATTTCAAAGCTCTAAACAATTTTGTCTCTTCTTCAAGATCCCTTTTTCTGAGCAATTACTCATCAGAAATAGAACGTGGATAATCATCAAAGGACCTTGCTCTTGAGAGACCCGGAGAAAGAACTCCAAGAGCTGCAGTTGTTGCAGCCACAAGATCCACGTAACCTACTCCAGTACTATATTTAGGCTGACCTTTCATGTTTCTTGTTTTAAGGACAACAAGCTCTCCCATAATAGCATTATAGGACCTGTATCCTGCATTAGCATTATCATAATCCTCATCAATTTTTAGAACATGCATCAAATGTTTGATACGATATTTGTCCTTGAAAACATGCTGCCAAAACAAAAAAAAAAACACAGTGGCATTCAATGTACCCAGCAAGCAGAGCTTCCTCTCTAAATGGATGAAGAATGGGTATAAATTTTGTATCCAGCATTATACCCAATAAGAAGCCTTCACACAGCACCCTTATCCCTCCAAACTTAGGTACGTGAACAGAAGCATGAAAAGACAATGGGAAACCAGTAATTAATCTTCAAAAGAATGTAACTTAATAATAGCTCATTGGAAGAGTCTTTTTGAGTGTATATCTCTGAGCAAACAAAACCAATGCATCTTCTACCTTATCATGCAAGCCAAAACCCATAGCATGAACAATGTACAATCCTGATTCAAGACCAAAAATCTCTTCTAATTGTTGGATGCCACTTTGTCATAACCATCACACAAAGATGCTCATTCATCACAACCACCAAGTCCCCCAATGACATGAATTTCAGAATAATCCCAGGTCTTTTTATGATAGCTCAAATCAACTTCTTTGCAGAAAGCAACCTTGTTGGATTGATCTAATTTCTTTTTCCAGTAGGTCTTATCTAGGTAGATAAAGTTCAGTGGCAGGTGAACTGTTGATTGTAGCCCTAATTTCATCTGAATAGGTGCTGGTGTGCAAGTTGTAGCACAAGTTCCATCAACCGGTTCTGATTCACCTCCCACAAATGTTGTGAGGCCACTTGATATTGCTTCGCGTACTAATTAAGAGCATATAAAATGCACATGGCAATCTATGGCCCCAATTATTACCATTAAACCTTCCCTAGTAATGACTTCAATGCTGGCCCTAATAATTATATTAGGAAATACCCCATTCTTGACATCCGGATTTCTTGCTCTTCCAACTGATACAATAAGGCTATCTTCCATGCCTATATCCACTTTGATAATTACAGTATAATCAATAATCATAGCATTTGTTAATACAATGTCCAAGGAGCCATAAGGTGGATGCTTGCATGAATGACTCATTCCATCTCTTATAACTTTCCCACCTCCAAAAACACCTTCATCACCATAGATAGGAAAGTCTTTTTCAATTTCAACAATCAAGTCAATATCAGCTAGACGGATTTTGCCACCACTAATAAGGCCATACATGGTAGCATGTTTCTCATGAGAAATTGTGGTGAAAGAAGAATCTTCTCCAATAATGCCTTCACTTGCATTTTCCTCTTCCATGTGTTCAAATTCCCTTATGCTTGCAACCTCCATGGCTGCCTTCCAATTGGAATCATTAACCAGGCCATCATTAATGCCATTACCACCTCTAATGACTTTGCTACCTCCAGTGGTTACAAGTACACAGATCTTACTTTTTCTTGGCTCAAAACATGTTGCAATCCCCTGCGACTATGTTGAGACACATGCCATATGCCTTCCTTTGATCAAATACTAAGTAAGGATTTACTTCAGTGAAGTGATAGCAGCTGTCAACGTATATTGGCCTATCTCCAATGTTGACAACTTTAAGAATTACTGCTTTCCTTTTGGAGTTAAGAGTAAAATTTCCACCTCTAAAGATTATTTCACCAGGTATCCCATTATCTTCTATTGTGGGAAACTGGTCAAGTGAAGGTACTTGGCAAATGTACACAGCCCATTTATCTTCATCGTCCTGTTCCTCCATTAATAGTAGTTGAAACTGTTGGTGCTTACTCCTATGGCTTGGCCCAAACATCTTGGCCAAACAGGGACCCAACATCGGTTCCCTTCTTCCTACTTCCTTGGCATTGGGCAAGCGCAAATATTTATTAAATTTAGCTGTAGCTGAACACATACTTGAGCTTGCCGTGTTCCCTGTTTTTAGTCGTCGTTCATTGAAGGTTGATGGAAGAAGTTGGGTGGTTTGCTTAGGGTAAGGATTGGGCATCATACGTGGGTTGTGGTTGAGCCAATTCCCCTTTATAATGTGATTCAAAACTTTTGGCCTTCTTTTTTTTTTTTTTGGCATTTGCTTAGCCCATCTTCCTCAATAGTCCAATTCCTTTCTTGACAGGATTCCTCCCCTAATTGCAATTCAAGGGTTGGGTATGACCCATCTGTCCTCTTCACCTCTTTTGATAGAAGAAGGGAAAGAAGAAAGGGGATATGGAGAGAAAGAAGAGAGAGAACAAGCTTTTTGCAATTGAATTCTCATTAGCTCCATAACTTCTACTACAATCAGTATTTATAGCTAAAGTTAGTTAATACCAGATATTTAATTCAATAATAAGCTACCAATTTATTATTCAAATCTTATTATCCTAACAATACTCCCCCCTGAAGAACCCTTGCCCTCAAGGGTTATTGTCATCAATAAACCATGGATGAAGCTGCTTAAGTCATGCAACCTAATCCAGCTGGCATTTTTCTTCCGGACAATCTTTCCATTTAACCAAAACTTCATAACAGGTCTCCTTTTAGGAACCAACCTTCTATGAAGTATCTTCCCAGGCATTAAATCCATAGGTTGTTCAGGCCAACCTATTGGTCAATCCCTCTGAACAGTAGAAGGCCTATGGCAAGATTTAAGCAAAGAGACATGGAATGTATCGTGTATTTTAGTTAAAGAAGGTAGGTCCACTTTGTAGGCAACCTTTCCTATCCCTTTCAAAATCATGTGAGGGATAAAATAATAGGAAGTGATTTTCTGGGTGTTTCAGATGCTATGGAAATTTGTCCGTAGGGCTGTAGCTTAAGGAAAACCCACTCTCCTTTAAATTCCTTATCTGACCTTCTCTTATCTACCTATTACTTCATTTGGTTGATAGCCCTATGCAAATCATGTCTAATCAAGGCCAACATCTCCTCTCTTGCTGTGAATGACCTGTCAATTGCATCTACCATTGAATTGTGAGGAATGTAGGGAATGTGTAAGGGTGGCTTTGTCCATACAACACTTCATATATAGTAGCTTGAAGAGAAGTGTGATAGGTAGTATTATACCACAATACCCTTAGCTTTTCCTAAGTCATACATCTCAGATACCGATTTAAAACCTCAGATTGATTGTCGGACTGAGGATGGTAAAATGATGTGAGATTTTGCTGAATACCCAATATTGCTAAAAATTCCTTCCAAAAATTGTTCAAAAAAATAGGATCTTTGTCACTAACAATGTCTTCCGAGTCTCCATGAAGCTTTTAAACATTGTCAATGAACAATTGAGCTACTTGTGCTGCTGTAAAAGGATGACTCAGTCCAATAAAATGAGCATATTTGCTCATTCTATCAATAACTACTAGGATAATGTCCTTGCCCCCAACTTTGGCAAACCTTCAAAGAAGTCCATTGCTATGCTGACCCAGGCTTTTAGAGGAAGGCAATGGCTGTAATAAATTGGGGTTTGTAAAGGTTTCCCCTTTACACCTTGCACACACATTACATTGTTGCACAAATAATTTAACATTGGCTTCCATATTTTTCCGGCAAAAAATGCTCTTCAGCCTATGATAAGTGGCCCTCACTCTTGAATGGCCTCATTTAAGGTGATTCATGCATCCATGCAAGTAGTTGTTTCCTTAATGGCTTGCTATGCTCGACAACAATTTTTCCTTTCCTCCTCAAAACCTGATTGTCCCATGAGTACTTATTTTGATTGTTACCATTATTGGACACATGGGAAATAAAGGCCCTTAACTGAGTATTGTGCTGCCATGTGTCCTGTATTTTCTGCCAAATATCACTAGAAATAGAAGTTACTGCCATTTGTAGCAGTTCTGCCCTTGGTACCAGCAATAGTGCATCTACTGCACTATTATCATTTCTTCTCTTATATTGGATCTCATAAGTGACCCATTAGCTTAGTTAGCCAAACATGTTGAAATGAAGTGCGAATCTTCTCGTCAAGTAAGTATCTTCGGCTCTTTTGATCTGTTTTAATGATAAAACTCCTACCTTGTAGGTATTAGTGCCGTAGCTGTATAGCTTAGCCGAAGGCAAGTAATTCTTTCTCATAAACTGAAAGAGAAAGATGCTTGGGAAATAAAGCTTCACTGTAATCAGCTATAGGTCTATCTTCTTGCATCAAAACAACACCAATTCCCTTAAGGCATCTGTTTCAAGGATGAAAGTCTTGCAAAAATCTGATAAAGCTAATACAGGGCAATTAGTCATTGCTTGCTTCAACCTTTGGAAAGCTTGGGAAGCTTGTTCTAATCATAGGAATGTACTGTCTTTGAGTGGGTTAGTAAGAGGTTTGGCTATTTCTCCATACCCCTTAATAAACCTCTTGTAGTAGCCTGTAAGACCAAGGAATGATCTTAATTGCTTGAAAGTTGTAGGTTCTAGCCACTTTCTAATTGCATCTATTTTCTATGGGTCTATCTCCGCTCCAAGTTCACTTATTATGAGCCCCAAATATTCTACTTGAGTGACAGCACATGAGCACTTGTTGGCCTTTAGGAAATACTGATGTTCCTTCAACCTTTCAAGGACTTTCCTCAAGTGTTAGACATGCAATTGCAAACTAAAGCTGAAGACTGAAATGTCCTCAAAGAATACAAGGACAAACTTCCTCAAATAATCTTTGAATAGATTGTTCACTGCCTTTTGGAATGTGGCTGGTGCATTAGTCAATTCGAAAAGCATGACAACGAATTCAAAATGTCTAGAGTGGGTCTTAATTGCTATCTTTGGAATGTCACTTGGATTCATCCTTATTTGATGAGATCCTGACCTCAAATCTAATTTGCTAAAGTACTTGGCCCTATGTAACTCATCTAATAACTCTTCCACAATAGGAATAGGATACTTATCTTTGATATCACTCTTATTAAGCTCCCTATAGTCCACACATGTCCTCCAAGAGCCATCCTTCTTTCTCACTAACACAACAGGGGCGGCAAAAGGAGAACTGTCATCTTGAACGACCCCTGCTTCCAATAACTCCTTAGTCATCTTTTCAATAACATCCTTCTGAGCACTAGGATATCTATAAGGTTTGATATTAATAGGATTAGGCCCTTTTATTAGATGAATATGATGAATATAGCTCTCTCAAAATGGAGGAAGTACCTTAGGAACTTGGAAAATTCCTTCATATTCTCTTAATAGTTGTTGAATCACAACTGGTACTTGATTCCCTTCTCTAGTTTTGAGTGCCATGCACCCTTTCTCCACATTATCTTCTAGTATGAGTTGAATGAGGAAGAATTAAACTCTTTCAAACCCAATTTGCTGCAACTGTTTCTCAGATTCAATCCTCAACTTGCTAGGAATACTTGTCAATAACTTCATCACCTTGCCTTTATAACAAAACATCATTGTAAGGTCTATAAAATCCCACTAAACACACCCAATGGATTTCAGCCAGTGTATGCCTAAGACCACGTCACACCCATTCAATGAAATCACAAATGCATTAGTCATGAAATCCTCTCCCTGCATCCTCCAATTGACATTTTTACATACTCTTTTTATTTTTATAACTTTCCACCACCAGCCACTATAACCTGGGCATCTTCCAGTTCCTTCATTGCTATACCAACTTTCTTCACTAATTGAAAATATACAAAGTCATGTGTACTCCCACTATCTATTAAAATCTGGAACTTCCTTCTTCCCACATATCCTTGTACCCTCATAGTCGTGTTGTCCTCCATCCCTTCTATTGCATTCAATGAAATCCTTGGAATCTTCTGAGTTTGAGACCCTTCTATACCATCATCTTCTTCTGCTACTGCTTCATCATTCTCTTCACCTTTTTATATTACATCTATTAATTGTAATTGCAGTTTCTTGTATTGAGGACACTCGTCACCTCGTGTGTATTTCCCATCACAAAAATAACATAGGTTATTAATCCTATGTTCCTCTATTTCTCCTAGTGATAAGATTTTCTGCAGCTTGAACCCCACTTTACAACTATTTTGGCCTTCTGATCGACCAAGAATTGTTGAGCTAGAGCGAGGATACTTACCAACAGTCTTGGTATCTTGTCTAGTGTAAGTATGACTGCCACCTAAGTTCCCTTCATGGCATTCCTAGTACTTCCTAACCTGTTGCTTGTCTGATACTAAATTCCCCTGTAGCTTTGCAATCTTCATGGTTTCTAGCAAGGTTCTAGGCCTGAATAGCCTCACTCCTTTTGCTACATTTTCCTTCAACCCTCCTGTGAATCAACTAATCAACTGCATTTCTATCAAGTGAACCTTATAAGAAAGATCATCGAATGCATCTTGGTATTCCTCCACACTTCCTGATTGTCTTAACTACATGAACTCTTCCGTTGGATCCTCATAGATTGGTCCAAACCCTTTCTTTAAGGCTTCTGTTACTTTTCCCAAGAAATTTGTCCACCTTCTTGGTTCCTTTTGAAAGCCTTGTGCCATCTGTAACTCTTCTCATCCAAATGTAAGCTTGTAATGGTCATCTTTGATTCCTTTGTAGTTTCGTCTAATAGGAATGTGTCAAACTTCTCCAGCCACGCACGAATGTCCTCGTGTTGGAATTTTGAAATTTTCATTTTGTGAATCTTGTGGGCATTTGATACTCCTTGCCTGTGTGATGCCTTCTATCATTTCATCGATCATCTCTACTTTTGTCTGTGCTATCCCAATCATTTGAACCCAGGTTTCACATCACTTCCATTAGTTGGGCTGAAAGACCCTCGATCAATTCTTGAATTCCAGTCATACACTAATCCATGGTTGAAATTTGTTGATCCACCTTGCTCAACACGTTCTCTTCTAGCGTCAAATGAATGTGCTCTTCAATCTCATGTAGAGATGATTGAAATGGAGTAGCGTCAACCATGGGTCCAATAGATCAGACTCTGATATCAATGATAGAGGAGGGGAAAAAAGAAAGAGAATATGGAGAGAAAGAAGAGAGATAACAGTACTTTCACAACTGAATTCTCATTAGTTCCATAACTTCTGCTACAAACAGTATTTATAACTAAAATTAGTTAATAATAGATAACTAACTTCAGTTATAAGCTAACCATTTATTATTCAAATCTCATTATCTTAACATCTTCCCTTGTGTTGTTTACAATGAATTGCCACTTCACAATGCCTAGGTTCTCCTGAACGAAGGCTCCTTCCAACTTTCCCAACTGAGCTAGCATCTCCTCTGATTTCACTGCCTTTGTCTCATGTCTTCTTCAAAAATTTCCATCTTCTCGATGAAGACAGTATGCCACTTGTGGATTACTCACCTCCTCTTGTGATCTTTGATTCAGCCAAGCTTTTGTTGAGAGATGGTGGAAGCTCTAATCCACTGTCTCTAGGCTCCTTCTCCATGTTTTCCTCGCCTGCTCTCCTCTTTACAAGCCTCAGTAAGTCCTTCATTATTTCTTTCATATCCTTCATGGTTTCCCTCATCTCGGCCATGTCTCTTCGCCATTTCTCCTCCTGTTTCTCCCTCTTCCATTTGGTTAATACTTCTTCGGCCATTTCCCTCATCTCTCCCTTGTCTCTCTTTTCCTATATCTCCTTTTTCCACTAGGCAATCAGCTTTTCACTTTTCTCACTGAGGATCCCCATTCTATTTAATTAAGCCTCTTTCAAATTGTCACAGCTCTAATACCAAATTGATGGAACTTCCCAAAATTCAGATAAGAACTTCCAAATATTATTGAATAACAAAAACAAAATAGAGGAATCTTTGCATACACTCACAACAACAATTAGAATCTCCAACACAGGCAGAAGCAAATACAGCTATGGCAGTAAGCTCAAGCAATAGTAAAGCAACATAGAATAAAAGATAAGAGCTAGGAAAAGAAACTCAAAACATCCCCTTGCTTTCGAGAGGCTAAGGACTCTCCCAATTGAGACTGAAGCTCCTCTCCTCCAACGCATGCTTCTTGTGACCAGGTAGTTATAAGTATAAAATTCCTTTTCTACCCTTTTTTGCCATCTATCACCCTTATCTGACTTACCATCCTTTTCTTCTCATTCTTTCTCACATAAACTCATCCCCTTGATGGCCCAACATTTTCAAGCCCATCACTTATGCAAAAGAGAGCAATCTTCGACCACCATGGCAACCTATTATACTCATAAAGGCTTAACAATGTACATGGAAAGAGAATTTATGCATTGAAAACCCATAATTGATGAACGAAAACCACAGATACTGGTAAGCATCATTGTTAACTCCTGAAATGGTAGGTTGCTAAAGGTTAAAACTCACATATAATATGATGTCAGTCAGAATACAGAGAGTGAGAGAGACAGACAATATCACCAAACCAAAAAAAAAAAAGTCACTAACTTCATATTAAAATCACAACACTAGTTTCCCTTTTTTCTGTCATTTTGGCATTCATCCTTTCTTTGGAGATATAGTTTTACTGATAAGGGAAGAGAGGATTGATTGCTGCATAATTACTGCCCAGATCATATCGACTTCATTAAACATTCTTAGTTAATCCTATATCTTAAAATGAAATTAAAATTATGGTATGGGTTGTTGACAATTACATTATTAAATATTGTTAACAGCTGACAACAGTAACAACCTGCATTCTACCCAATTTGATGACTACACACGTTGGTTTAATACCAACATTAGCAAACATGTTCTCATCAAAGGTGAGCTGATCAAAATGGCCATAAAAGTTAAGCAGGAGACAACTACTCTACTCCTCTACCCCAATCTGTAAATAGTCATAGCAATCACTTGCAAGTAGCAACAAGTGTTAGGACAGCGAGACTGACAGAAGGAAGTATATTTAGCTTTGCTTCTCTGTCATCTAAATTCACAGGCTTCAATAATTTGAATTCAAAAGATTTATTTTCATACGGTGTCTAGAGACATTACGGTTAGAGACAAAGGGAGTGCTTAGAATGGCAAAAGAATAAAGACAGAAGAGAGAAAGCACCTCAACCAGTGCTGCTTCCTTCCTCGGGAAGGATCCAATGATCGAAGGGGACAGGCCAACCTCCCTTGCTCCAGCAATCAACGCTGCTTCGGTCCATCCCAATTTTATCTGCAAGACCACCATCGAGGGTCATACATTATTATTACTACTAAGTTGATCATACATTTATAATTCCTAGTTATTCTTAGATTTCTTGCTAGTGGTATAACAATTATCGCATTTAAATAGGAAATGCAGATTTTAGTAACTATAGTGATGTACACACAGGGTAAAGCATATTCGGTAGATGTGTGCCGCGGACACACAAACCCGCATTTGGGATTTTCTCAGTGTTTTTCAGTTCACAAACATATTTTGGAATCCTAACTTATCCATATTTAGAAAAAGGAAAAAAAAAAAAAAGTGTTGCCAATAGAAAGAAGAGTAACAGGAAAATGTACGAACGACGTGGGGAAGGGAGGCGCGAAGCACGCGAGCTTGCTCGTCTTGATACATAGTTCTAGGGCTAGGAGTCCCATAGGGGTGGGCGTCCTCGGAGGCAGACGATGAAGCAGAATCTGAAAAATTAGGGCTGTGGGGGCGGGGGTGCTGGTTAGAGCGCGAATTAGAAAATGGTTGACTTTCAGAAGTGGAGAAGAGATAAGAGCGAGGAGACCGGAATAGGAATCGATTACTGCGGTTATTAGGAAACCTTGTCCCGGAGAACAACCTCTTCGCCGCCGTTCGATACATTCCGTTTTCGTCGTCGTCACTCAATGGAGGGAGGGACACGCAGCAGGCAAGGCAGAATGAGGGAAGGGCTTGGGTTTGTTATTTGGAAGGAGATCCGCAGTTAGCAGTTCCACGTAGCTGACTTATGTGTTGCCATGTGTCAAACTCCTCTGCCACCAATCAATCTTTCATCAACTTCCCTCGTCCCCACTTTGACCCTTAATAAACCAATAAAAGAAATCATTTGTAATGGTACCAATTTTTTAAATTAAAGTATAATAATGTATATATTTTAATAATAATAACGTAATAAGCATATACTTTTTACTTAAGTATATAATTTTTTAATTAAATAATATTTTATTATATTATTATTAAAAAAACATAAATTTAATAAAAAATAAAAAAAATATTTTTAAGTTTAATTTTTTATGGCATATATAGTATTTTATTATTATTATTTTTTACTTTTTTATTCTTTTTTTTTAAACAAAGGTTATTAACAAGCACAGCCTTGAACTTTTGTGCACAGTTTCTCTACTAATAAAAACCCCTAATAAAATTTAATTTGAACAATCTAAATGCTCTTGTAAAAAAATAAATTTAGACTATTTAAATTAAATCCTAATGATAGATGCGTGTTCTTATTTTATAAGAATATTTGGATGGTTCATATTTTTTATAAAATTTTAAAATTTTTTAATTTTAAATAAAAGCAACACACAAGATAAATACAATCTTATAACTATGAATTAAAAAAATAATATTTAATATTAAAAAAATTTAAAAAATAATAAAATTTAAATCATCCAAATTTTAATCCAAACGATTTAGATGACAGGATCATACAGTCGTGCTCCTATTCTGCAGGAGTAGAGAAACTGTGCTCTCAACTTTTACCTGCAAGTTTGCTATTTTTTTTTTAAATACGTTCCTCAATTTCAGGAAAGAAACAAAATATATTTGATGTACAATACAATACAACTAGTAATGGTTTTTTTTAATAGCTGTATAACTCCATTTAGGCATCACCATTAACTCATCATTACACACGATTTCTTATTGCGTTATTCAATGAAGCTATCAAGTTGGTTCCATTAAGACATTAAATAATTATTAATAACACATTAGTTAAATATTACTAGTACGTTATCAAGCCTTACTAGCACATTACATAACATCATTTTCATTATAATATTACCCTTAATTTCTTAATTTACATAGAAGAATTCAACCAAAAAAGAAAAAATTATATTTGATTTTTTACATCATTTTTATTAGGTTTTTTTTTAAATTAAAATATGATATGTATAAGTCTCTAATAATAATATGATAAAGTATATAATTTTTATAGATAATTGTATATATAATTTCTTAATTAAATCATACATTTATTATATTATTATTGAAAAATTATATATTTATCTTATTTTAATTAAAAAACTTAATGACAAAAATATAAAAATTATACTTAAGTCATATCTCAAAAAAAAAAAACTTGGCATAGGATTTATTATATTGCTTGATTTTCGGGTTAGATTAAAAGCTATCTTACCTAAATTAAAATAAGGGAGACTACTCCTTTGTCCAAAATCTAATAGTAGTTTAAGAGAAATAGTATATTTATGTTATAACTTTAGATTATTCATGATTGATTTTATATAAAATAATTAGCGGTATAAATAAAACTATTATTATATATATAGTAATTTCACATAGGAAAAGAAGTAAAAATATGTAACTTTGGTGTTGTGAATATAGCACGAATCTAATATTTACCGAAAGGCTGCTTTGGTTGCAAGCATACAACATAGTATAGATCAACAGATTCATAGCTTTTGTTGGACGTATGATTAGTGTGATTAAAAACAGGAAAGAGGTCCCTTGATTAGCTTTTGGCGTGTGTATATTTATCTAATATCGTTGAGCTTGCCCCCCCAGTTGTCAAAATATCGGTTTAGCATGTTCCTGTGTCAAAATCCAATCCATATTTTATCCTTTTCACTGTTGAAACTTGAACGAACGTGCTCATAATGTGGACGGCTAAAACGCACACAACGAACAGATGTTTATGTTATATGCACGTGACCCTAAAACCACGATTAATTGAAAAGATTAGCACGTGACCCTAAAACCACGATTAATTGAAAAGATTAGCACGTGCATGCGCTGAAGTTACTGTTTACAACCATTGATCCAAGGATAATGACATTTTGAGGAGTAAATTGGAGTACACAGTATTACTGATTTGAGTTAAGTAGTTTATAGTGTAGAAGCTTTTTGTTCTTATTCCTGCAAATTATGGTGTTAACAATAATAAGGTTAGTTCCGCGTCAAAAGTAAAATATTTCACTCTTTTCAAATATTTTATTAGTAATGGTTGCACTTGGCTTGGAGTATAGGATTTATTTTTGAACTCTCACTAAAAAGAGTAGGAAAGTGCAAACTTGTATTGACTAAAAAAAGAATTTTACAAAAAAGGAGGGAAGGGGACAGAAGCAACTCCCTCATGTGATGGATAGGAGGGGAAAGGAAAACTGTTAGATCCTGGGGGTTAATAGCAATGAATGTTGGTTGGCTAACAAGAGGGAGGATGTATACATGATGAGTCCTAGCTACCAGAAATTGTCTAAAGATGGTTTCGTTGATAAGAATTGCATTATAATTACAACAACGGCGCTGTTAGCAGATAAGAAACTCTACTCACTCAGTTTGGATGGGAGTTTCACAATTTTGGTGTCTCGGAAGCCATTGTTCTCCGCCAGCTTCCAAAGATGATCCATGAATGATTTGATGTCTCATAAGATCAGATCCTTCATGAATATATATATATATATATATATATATATACATCTGCTTAAGCCTGCAATTCTCTCACCTACAAGGCATGCAACTTGACAACTAATTAATTAAAGCTAGAATATTGACATGAGCTTGCATTTTGTTTTCTTAAACTTGTACCTCCTCTATCCTTCTAATGGCTTCCCCCAGGTTAAGTCGTTGCTCTGGATTGGTTTCGGTGCAACTAGCCCCGATTTGGAGAAGTTGCAGCATGTGATTGAGTGAGTCAGGGTTGTTTTTAATATCTGGATCGATCAATTCAGCTTCTCTTCCCTCCGCAATTGCCGTCAGCACCCACTGCACAACATCAGTGCCACCCTTGCCATTGCTATGATACTGAGAAGGGAATTTGCCCGTCATGATTTCCAGAATGATGATTCCAAGGCAATAAACATCGTTTTTGCGCGAAACTTGCTGGTATTGTATGTAGTCTGGAGTTTTGTAGGCAAATAGTGACTGGGAAGCACTGTTTGGATTGATGAGTGGATGAAAGGCGTAGTCAGTGAGAAGTGGCTCATATGTATCGCTCAATAAAACATTGCTGGACTTGAGGTTTCCATGGGGTAGGTCGTGGGATCCAAATTCAGAATGAAGGAAACTCAACCCTGCTGCAATCCCCCTGACAATCTTCAAGCGGGTGGGCCAGTTGAGGTCGCCATGACATGTTCCTCTATCCCCTGAAATTACATTGCAAAGATTAGAAACGGAATAAACAAGATTAATTATATATGAAGTGAAAAGGATTGGGAGACATATATATATATATATATATATATACACATACCGTGCAAGACATATAACAAGCTGCCTTTGGGAATGTATTGGGACACTATGAGCTTCTCCTCCTTGCGATAATGGTAAGACAAAGGGGTGAGAATATTGGGGTGTCTGATTCTGCCAAACTGTCTCATTTCCGCATCAAAAGCATCTCTGCTAATTTTGTTAATCTCCCTCATTCTCTTGACCACCACAGACAATCCATTCCCCATGGTGGCCTTGTATGCAGAACCCATGCCCCCATTCCCTAAAACCTCGGCAGCAGCCTTCATTAAAT
Source organism: Erythrophleum fordii (assembly GCA_032878935.1). Lineage (NCBI taxonomy): Eukaryota > Viridiplantae > Streptophyta > Magnoliopsida > Fabales > Fabaceae > Erythrophleum > Erythrophleum fordii. Next base: position 49,862,524 of record JAVQMF010000054.1, on the reverse strand, counting down.
CAGGCAACCCGAACACTCCATTCTCCTCATTCACCATCACAAGGTCACCCATTGCATTCCTTTTTGAAACCGAATTCGAGCCTTTCTTGGTTGATCCTGACGTCCTGCTATGGTTGGAGCTGGGCACATGCACTTGCACCACCTCTTCCCCACCCCCATCTTTTCTAACGCCACTACCACCATTTCTGTTTCCCTCTCTACTCCTTGCCGACTTTATCCATACTAATATCAGCATCACTACGATGAAAACCATTATAATCATAATGACCCCCCTCACCCAATTACTTTTTTGTTTCTCCACGGGGGTTATCTGCTGCTGCTGCGCATCCCCTTCGCACTCCTTCTCCACTGCTTTCCCGCACAGTCCTTGGTTTCCGGAGAAGGATGTCACACCGAACCTGGCCAAATCATCAGGGATTGGTCCTTGTAATTGGTTGTTGGATACGTTGAATGATCGAAAGTGTTGATTGAAAGGCGGGATGGGTCCTGAGAATTCATTATCCTCCAGGCGTAACTCTACGAGCAACGGGAGCTTGGCCAAGGAGTTGGGTATGTTCCCGGAGAACTTATTGCCGGCAAGGCCGATTTTCTTGATGGAAGCTAAATTTTTGAAGAAATCAGAAGGAATAGGGCCGGAGAATTGGTTGGTGGTTAAGAAGAGAGCCTTGAGGGAAGTGAGTTTGTTGAATTGGGGGATTGGACCAGAGAAGGAGTTGTTGACAAAGCCGATGCTTCGGAGGCCGGGGAGGTGGAGGAGAGCATCGACGTCAATGTTGCCGGAGAGAGCCATGTTGGAGAGGTGCAAACCCACCACCAGGTTGTTGGTGCAAAAGACACCTTCCCACCTGGCGGAGCAAGCAGAGGAATTGGGATTCCAAGAAGAGAGAGATGAGGAAGAGGAAGCAGTGAAGGATTGTTTGAGCTTGAGGAGGGCGTCGTCCTCGGGGTTGGAGATGCAAGTGGGAGAGAAAGAGAGAGTGAGGAGGAAGAGAGGCAAGAGAAGGAAAGAGCGACCAGCGGCCATTGCCGACCCAGACCGCTGCTCGGAGAGATGAAGGCTTATGGTGGAAAATGCTCGTTTTGTTTAACTCAATTTGGGCACAAAGTTGCGTCATGTTGGAAATGTGGATTTGATTTGAGACGCCAGAATTACATTCACACGTTCCTAATAATAGAATACCCAAATGGAGTGAAGCTGGTTCCTTTCTTCCGAATTCTCGGGGACTGGACTTGACCCGGTCATCATCATTCCACTACTCCGTTTTTGTCTTTCAATTTGAACCTCTACGACATTTTGCTTGTACAATCACTCCACCACCCTCTTCTCTTCCAAATATATATATATATATATATATATTGTTTTATGACATAATCGACTTCGTTTTCCAAAATCACCAAGCGCAGGCGTTCAACTACTTGACCCTCCGTTTTTTTCAAGCCATGTTCTAAACTTAGTATGTTGGTGAGTGTTTGGGCTTGACATTCTCTAGAACCTCCCCACCACTTCAACCATGAATCCTGTCCTGATACTGCACATTGCCGCAATAAGGAAATGTTATTTTTCTGCTCATATTATTCCGAACTGCCACTTTAATTTACAACTGCAAGTCTGCTGCAAACTAGTAGCCCCTTTTTTCACTCTCTCTCTCTCTCTCTCACACACACACACACAAATAATATGGTGACCACTATTAGAGCCATCACTAAGAAACAATTTATTAGAGTATTATGTAGTACCAAAAGAATTTTATCATCTAATTTATTTTTAAATTTTTTTTTGGTATCTTCTTACAGATAAAATGGCCACTTTGATCTATAATATGGTTTAGCACTTCTATATAAGGAACCAATTGATATTTTGATAATCAAGTTATCAAAATAAGTATACCACCGATACATCATCATTGTTTACCAGTCTCTTATAACCTTTTACTAAAATATTTATTGAACAAGGGGTATCAACATCTTTAATGGTTTCGCCTTTACATGACATGTTAATATACGAGCTTAAAAGTTTATATATTATGTTTAGATATAATAAATATGCAAAAAAATTAATTTATTTATTATGTATATTTTAAATAGTATAGAGGTGATTATATATATATAAAGTTAGCATAATTTTTTATAAATAAACTTCTAAACACATAAACAAAATAAAAATAAAGATAAAAATACCCACACATCAAAGAACAAAGATGACATTTGTAACTGCTCCATCCTTAGCAGCAATTCTTTACTGTGGCCCCAGACTGAGATGCCTCCTGACCCTGTGTTTGGGGTTGACCAAAAATAAAACGGGGATTGGAAAGTAATTAATGGTCTTTTCTCAGTCAAAAGTGCAGCTTATGGCCATGGGGATATTTTATAGGAAGAAAGCTTGGGAGCTGTGTGTTTCGGAGAGAGTGGGAATTTTTGTTTGGCAAACATTGCACAATAGGCTTCAAACTAGAGCGAGGTGCAGTATATGGAACGGTGAAAGCCCCCATTGCCACATATGCCCTTACCTCCATGAAGACATTCTGCATGTTCTAAGGGACTGCACTTATGCAAACTTCTTTTACGGAATAGACACGTCTAGACTCGGTGACTTGAAACAGTGGGTTGCTATGGATCTCAACTAGAAACGTGGTACTGATCAAGCAATTCTTGGAAAGAGCTCACCTGGGGCTCTAGTGATATTTGAAAAATTCTGTAACCAGATGCAAGGTGTACTGGGAGAAACCGGGTCAGGGATGGATTTTTGGAAGCAGCAATGGATATGGCGGCGACCTGCAATTAAGTCATTATATTAAGAAACCGGCAAGTCCAAGTTCAGTCCAGATGGAGACGGAGGCAGGCTAACGGCTTATTTTATTAGATGATGTGAAAAAGATGATAATGTTAAAAATAAATAAGTGAAAGTAAGTAAAATAAAAAAAAAATTATGTTTTTATTTTTAAAAATATAATTTAAAAATTAAAAATAATAATTATAAAAATATAATAACTATTACACAAACTGTATAAAAAAAGATTCGAATCCAGCAAATCAATACTTCCGTGCAACCCACCTGTGGGAATTGGGCATGTTCTTCTTGCTGATATGATCAGAGATTTTCAACTAGTTTCTTTGCTCTGGGCCTCTGGCCCCTTGCTTGCCCAAAAGAACGAAAAGGTAATATTGGGTTTGGGAAGGACTGCGCACGTGCCAACCCGTTTCTAGATCCAGGAAATCGTTGGACGTCGCCTCCAGTTGGGGGGTTGTCCCAGGAACCAACTCCCGGTAGCAGTACCCCAAGCAAACGTCTCTTCCCTCAGAGGCACGACTTCCCTTCCAATCTACTTCATCCTCTATTTTCGACCTGGATCTTCACCTCAATATGACTACTTACGCCGCTTGTTTCACTCACCCCACCTATCCTCCATTCTCACTCTTTCACCCCATCTTCAATTGAATTTCCCCTTCAACGCTCGGTCCTCTATGAAATCCAACATCCACCACAGGTTTTTCCACTAACCCATACCCTCAGCTATTAAATCCAACTTCATTCCCGTTTTCACCCCGGGGTTGTCTTAGTTCAATGATGGTGGATACTTTAGCACTTGGTCGGTTCCACCACCAGAGGCTCGACTTTAAGCGCTGGATTTCAGCATTCTTCACGTCCCACAGGACCCTCTTTACCTTTCTTTGGATCGCCGCATTTGCATCCCTTTTCCTGTGGCAAAGGAACATAGTTAATGGTTTCTTCGTAATCGGTCGCTCCCCGGCGAGGCCCATGCCAAAGCTCCGTCCCGTGGCTTTCAATTTGACAGATTTCGGCGGTGTGGGTGATGGGTCTACTGTGAACACTGAGGCCTTCGAGAGGGCTGTTTTTGCTATCTCCAAGTTGAGGAAGAAAGGTGGTGGGCAGCTAAATGTGCCGCCAGGTCGTTGGCTTACAGCACCCTTTAATCTTACCAGTCATATGACTCTCTTTCTGGCCGAAGATGCTGTAATACTCGGAGTTCAGGTGGGTTTTGCTTCCGTGATAAATTATATCGTGCATGTTTGAAATTCTAAGTCTCGAAATTAGCAATCATAAGGACTATTTTCATTTTTTCCCCTAGTGATTAAGATGTTCAGTAAAATACGCTTATCTGGAATTGAAGAAACTGTGATTGGATGTCGAAAAATTCAAGCATTCAAGGCAAAGTAGCAAACATTTCGGAATACTAAATTCTTCTTTCTGATATACACTGATTAAGGATTCCATTATAGTTTATATGTCATATTATTTTCTGCATCTTCCTGTTGTGGAATACATTCTCGCATTGAAATGGCTATATTAATTATCTTTGTGTTAATGATTCTGCATGTCGTAGTAATTCAGTGCCGTGCTTGACTACTTGGCTTCGGCTAATTTTAGTGGCTAAGATAGGGCAAACTAACTGTAGCTAGTAATGTTATGTCTTTGGAAAGTGCAATTAATATTAGCAACTATGGGCACTGACATAAAATTTGCCCCAAACTTGATGATACCTTTCTTCTTGTGTGTGTCTTATGTAAAGGGGCCCACGGCTTAGGGAGAGATTAAGGAAAGAGCAGGTGGTAGGGATCAAAGCCAAAACATCAAAACTTTGATGATACCTTTCTTATTAACTTGGAATGCATGCATAATTATAGGTGGCAACTTATCAATAATGAAGTTTTAATAAAAAGTTGTGCCAAACAACTGCAGTCAAGACTACTAGACTACACTCAACTAGCCTAGAAGCATGTCAAATGCTCTATGATCAAAAGACAAGGACTGTGTTTTAGATGATCAAATGGATCTTATGGATATCTCTTAAATAGCTGGGTCTCTCAGCTGACTCTTCAGACCTTCTGCTGTACAACATAACTTTTAATCTAGCTTTAAAGAGTAAAACAGCACTTAAATGATCTCTTGGTAGAGTTGGCACTTGTCCTAATTTTCACAGATGTAATAGTACCTAGACGGCTGGGTCATAATTTATAACAACTATGATGTCATCCTAAATCGATTGCTGGCTTGCTGAATATCCCAATTCTAGCTGGGTTGCTGTATCCACAGGTTGCGACAGGGGTTTTCCATCATACAAGATGCTGGAAAGTAATGAGAATATACACATCTAAAATGTGCATTCAGCATTGAGTGGGAGAACTTGGTCTTAATATCATTTCTACAATACAAGTCAGTTGTACCCATGAGTTTATGTATACTGCTAAGTTTTATCATTTATGTTTTTGGCTGTAGTCACCAATATCTCTTCTCCACTCTTTCTCATAGATAAAGCTACTACTTAAATTGCATATCACCTACTCTCATAATCAAAGCTATCACTTACATGTATTATCCTACATGATGACTGGCAGGATGAAAGGTATTGGCCATTGATGCCTCCATTGCCTTCATATGGTTGTGGGAGGGAACGTCCTGGGCCTCGATATGGCAGTTTGATCCATGGTCAGAACCTTAAAGATGTTGTGATAACAGGTGAGGATTTTTCATTGTGCCTTCAGAGTTAGAGTAGAAAAGTTATCATCTTTTCTTCTTGGTGGAGGTATTTATCTAGTATTGAATGTTATTATGTGCACACATTTAAGCCTTCACCTGGCCCTTCTTAATTTTTTGTTTTTGTTTTTCTTTTTTGGGGTGCCAATCCTTAACTTTTAACTTTCTCTGTTCTATCTGTTGTAATTGATGGTTAGGGCATAACGGTACCATTAATGGACAGGGACAAAGATGGTGGAAAAAATATCGTCAGAAGCTGCTCAACCACACAAGGGGGCCACTTGTTCAGATCATGTTTTCAAGTGACATTGTGATCACTAATATTACTTTGCGTGACTCTCCATTTTGGACCCTTCATCCATATGACTGCAAGAATATAACAATAAAAAATGTTACTATATTGGCTCCTATCTTTGAAGCTCCAAATACTGATGGAATAGATCCTGGCAAGTATCTTCTACTAAGCACAAAATTCATTTCATAATTTTAATGCATGATGTACTTACCAATACCAAGGTATTTTTTGTTTGTGTGTGTGTGTGTGTGTGTGTGTGGGGGGGGGGGGGGGGGGGGAGGGAGGTAGTACCTAATTAGCTTCATCTTAATGGTTGCCAAATGAACGAACTTAAAGAGGCTACTTGATGAGGAAATCAGAAAGTGAGGACTTCCTTTACGCTTTATGATAAACTATGTGTTTGGGAGCTCCATGCTATGGATAATTTGATTTTGCTGGCCAACTCAACCATTTTCTTGATCTTTGATGAATATGGAATTATTTACCTGAGCCTTCAGTGTGAAAATGATTAGAAGGCAGCATTAAGTGAATTACTTTCTTGGAAAGCTTGTGTGAGGTCTGAGATGTTTTGGTGTCTTGATGTCCAGGAATGATTATCTTTTAATTTAGACGTGAATTGGTATTAATTTCAACCCAGTTTTCTTTATATGTGTGAAATGCATTTGTCTTTTGGGTAAAAAAAGATGGACTTATAATAATTACCTGGCGTCTCTTATACCATATCTGACTGGGGTTCCAATTATCATGTCAAAAGGTTATCAGAATGCTCTTTGCATAATATGTGTAATGAATATTCATCATTATTGGTTTGCTGTATGAAGATTATTGAGAGGCCCAAAAATATGGTATGAACAGATTCTTGCGAGGATATGCTGATAGAGGACTGTTACATAAGTGTGGGGGATGATGCAGTTGCAATTAAAAGTGGATGGGATCAGTATGGAATTGCCTATGGAAGACCTTCGATGAATATAATCATTCGAAACCTGGTTGTTCGCTCAATGGTCAGGTGAATCCCTAACTCAAGCCAATTGTAATTGTTGTATTCATTATTTAATATGTGGAGTGGTTTGGTCGCAATCATATCTTAATTAGCTGAGTGATATGCATCAGTGCTGGTGTCTCAATAGGCAGTGAGATGTCGGGTGGAGTCTCTAATGTGACAGTGGAGAACCTTGTTGTATGGGATTCAAGGCGTGCTGTGAGGATCAAAACAGCCCCTGGGAGAGGTGGTTACGTGCGCCAAGTACGCTATCGAAATCTGACATTTGACAATGTGCGTGTTGGAATTGTGATCAAGACAGATTACAATGAGCACCCTGATGCTGGATATGACCCAACTGCACTTCCTGTTCTTGAAGACATAAGCTTTACCACTGTCCATGGCCAGGGAACTCGTGTTCCAGTACGCATTCACGGAAGTGAAGAAATACCAGTCAGAAATGTAACTTTTCAGGATATGTCAGTTGGGATAACCTACAAGAAGAAACATATTTTCCAATGTGCCTTTGTTCAAGGTCGTGTAATAGGGACCATCTTTCCTGCTCCCTGTGAGAATCTTGATCGCTACAATGAGCAAGGACAGCTGGTTAAGCGCTCTGTTTCCCAGAATATAACGGATATAGACTATGATATTTAACGAGGCATCATAATCATGTTCACATATTCACGGCCTCCTTCCCAGAAGTATGTCTGAATTAGATCATTTTTGTGGGTTGGAGCAGTCAAAATCTTTTTTTTTTTTCGTAATTTTATTTCCTAACTCCATTTTTTTATAGCTTTCTTGCATGACAGAGTTGTATTGTATATACAGAAGATTTTCAGACGTTTATATAAAATTTACGAGATTATACAGAGACATTTTGCACTTTAATAATCCATGCTTCGTGGAATATACCTGTAAAAGAGGAAATGAAGTAAAAGGACAATTTTGTGTCTACAAATGTAAAAGATTTTATATGAAATTCCAGCCCGCCCAAGTTGTCTTATCAGGAGGGCTTGTTCAAACATGTCCTTGCTAAGATTTCGAGATTATACAGAAGCACTTTGCACTTTAATATTCCGTGCTTCATTGGATATACCTATGGAAGAGAAAATGAAGTAAAAGGACAAATTTGTGTCACAAATTTAAAAGATTCGATATAAAGTTCCAGCCCGCCCATGTTTTCTTATCAGAAGGGCTTGCAAAGTTTAGTTCAAACATGTCCTTGCTAAGATTTTCACCGGATCCACAAAAATCAATGAGCTTTGCTACAATTTCTGCACTTTCTTGTACATTATGCATGTTATAAGGATCAGTCCACAATTTATTCACCAGCTGCAGCCTCCTTTGTTTTCCTACTGCTGGAACTTCCCATTTTGCATAAAGCAGCTCCCTTTCCTCGGCTGTAAGTTTAGTGTTCACTCGCTTAGCCAGGTACTCCCTTTCTTGCTTAAGAGCCTTGATGCTGCATTCGATTCAACAAATCAACAGCAAATGATTAAAATCATTTTATGTTCACACTATTTCATTTTCTACAGTAGAAACATGACGCAGAAGCACAGGCCCTTCTATTTAGAACGAACTAAAAAAAAAGAGAGAGGGGGGGAGGGGGGGGGGGGGGGACCATTATACCTTGCAGAAACAGAGCCTGCAGGCTCATCACCTAAAAGTGCAGGACTAGCATTGCCTAGCTCTGCCAGGTGCTGCTCCAGCCATGTCAACCTTCTTAGTTCAACTTCCAAATATATCCGATCAGAAGGATCTCCCCTTAACAAAAGATAAAACTGTGTGCGATGTACAAGCGAAATGTGGCATAAATGCCACAACATGACAATTTGCTTTCTCTGCTCTTCAAATAGAATATGCCATGGTAAGGGAGATCGAGCACTTGTATCTGCTTCTTCATTTACAAACTTGTTTGCTTCAAGCTCCAAAACCTATAGGGGGAAGAGCAAAATAAGTATATTAAAGAACTATTATTTGACATGCATTATCTGTAACATTTGGTATTTTATGTTAATAGCCTATACAAGTGGGGAGCAAAGTGTGTCACATGGAAAGGTAAACACCCCCTCCCATTTCCAATATCTTACAATTTAATGAATTTTTATAGTGGAAGGTACACATTGATAACAAACACAAAGGTCTAAATAACGGTCAAGCGGCAGACTTCTTGTTAGGTGAAGAAAGAAACACAGCTACACTCTAACTATCCATGAGATAGAACACAAAAAGGGAATCAAATTACCCAAGCACCAAAAGGCTAATATACTCTGGGTCTGGGTCATGAATATTTCGCGACTTCAGATGAAAGCTCTCTATGTACTATGGCACACTATTATGGAGATGATTTTATATTATTAGCGCAACGCAGGGAGTGGCATCCTAATAAAGGAAGTAAGGAACCTATAAAGAGTTCAGGCCCCATCAACGGCTGAATGCAACGAGTGTTGACAATGAGATGAGTAAAGGAAAATGGGGCTATGTCATTTCCAAAGAAATAAAGAAAATCAATTAATTACTGTAATGGGGATCTCTAGTATTATTTGACGTAAAATAAATTTTACCTGGCAAACCAGAAGCTGCTTTTGGTAATGCAGTTTTGCCACTAGTTCTTTTAACTCAGTAACATAAACTCTGAAGCTTCGTATGTTCTCCTCAGCAGCATTCTTAAACATTCTCTGAATCTTTTTCACATTCACCGACTTCGATTGCTGCATCGCTGGACTGCCTTCCCTCGATGAGACGGAATTACTAGTTCCATCATTTTTTCGCAAGGTATCTCCATGTGACCTTGGAAATGTATCGCTGCCCCTAAAAGAAACGTCATTTTCAGGTACCTTGTTCTCTATTTCATGTTCCATGGCTCTACGAGAAGAGGATAGGGGTGAGCATGGGGCGCGTATTATATGTTGCACGTTGGGGCTGTTGCTTAAAGCGAAAGGAAGAATTTTCTTCATTTTCAGCTGGGTCTTGCTCTCTGGAGTCCCTTCTGTGCTCGGAAAAGATGAGACTAGCCTGTCAAAAGATTTTTGAACATTCTCCAGCTTCCTTTCTAGAGATGCAATAGTGCTTCCTTGAGACTTCAATCGGGAGATCTCTTCCATCAAGTTGGCCTTGTCTGCAACCACAATATTTTCCGGAGTTGAGCTAGCAACTAGCATGTCTTTTATTTCAGACAATGCTTTCGACATAGTTTCAGCAGTTTCTTGATTTCCAAATTTGTGGGCTGCAAAATCCTTATGCAAAATTTCAAGGGCTCGATTTGCATCCTCACAGAGCTGCAGCTGCCGATTCTCAAGCTTCCGGATTTCAGTAACCAGTATGGATGGATCGGGAGAAGCCAATAGTTTCTTCAGCATGGCCTGCCTGCTTGCTGCTTCTCCTCGCTGTGGAGTATGTTTACCAGTAGTTGATTCATTCTCTGCAGGAAAAGAAAGACATCTAACGACTTGACTAGAAGGCTCGTTTTGATCTAATCCCTGCAAGAATTGTATAGTTTAAGTCAAGAATAAATTAATGTTCAATAAATGTGCTCATCATATGTCTCTTACTACCTTGTGAACTTTATTTTTTCTTTCAAGTTCAAGTTGAGATTGTGCAAGCTGCCGCCTCAGCTCTTCCATCTCACTTTCCATCTGCAAATTTGAATTTATTATTAGTTTAAAGTTCTCTTTCTTCGTTCAAAATAAAGAGAAGGATTATAGGAACTTGAAAAAGATCAGTTTTTCCCAAGTGAATTATATAAAGACTAAGGTGTTATTGGATATAATTTTACTAGGAAATTTTTCAATAAAATTATAACACACGTAAAAGAATTCTTTAAAAAATCCAGTCATGCTCAATTATAAAAATTATATACTTATTATATTTTTAATTAAAAAACTTGATAATAAAGATATAAAAATCTAAATATAAAAAAGTTTTTTCCTTATATAAATGCCTTGGTCACCTATAATAAGAGCCGACTGAGTGAAGCCAGTTCTCAGAATTTGATTGCAAAAGGAAAAGTAATTGCAATGATAAAAAAATTGTGCACGCCAAGATAAGTAAGCTTTTACTGCAAATATAGAAAGTATTGCACATGAAGACAATCCTTGACCACATCTAGAGAGAAACGTAATGTAAAACTAAAAACTCCAATAATCCGTATAGAAGGTTAAGGGAGGTCATTCCAAAATTTGCAATTGAGCAAACTTATCTTACAGCATGAAAACGAAGACCAAGTATACCTGTTGAATTTTCAACTCCTTTTCAGCTATCAACGACCTTAAACATGAAGATGAGGTAAGTTCAGGGCTTCGCAACTCTTCTTCAAGCCTTGCTACTTCCTTTTGCAGGTGTTTAACCAGTATCTTATCTGAAACAACCTGTGGAAAAACCACCAGCAGCTTAAACTGGCCATTTTTAATATGACGAAAATCATTCTTGAAACACCAATATGAAGTTCACTAGGTAATAGGATTTTATGCAATTGTGTATGCATTACTTTCTTCAGTAATATCAAAGAGAACTTCTATTAAACAAAAATGGCTTTGACGCCAGTGAATCATACAGGACGGCTACAAGCAGATAATCTGAACACACGAGAGTTGCTTTCTGAAACTTCAGTATCACACTTGCAAACAAGAATGTAACCTACCAATTCCAACGGAGGGCCTACTCAAGGAAGGTAAGGGGGATTAGGAAATCGAACCCCCTGTGTCCAATGGAGGTGTCACTCAAGCCAAGGCTCTCGGATAAATTTACACAAATTTTTATTGGGAAACAACCTAATACTGTATATCTAGTATTATAAAGACTCATTGAGCATCAGAAAGAATTATACAAATCTCTACCTCAGTCTAAGGCGTTAAACCCTACCATATTTACTTGGGCATTATTAATGACATCCTTTGCACTGGTTGCGAATGTTAACGTGTTTCTTGTCTGCTCCACATGACTCAAGGCTGGACTTACAGCACAAATAATTGCTGTCCGAGCATTCCCCCCAAGTGAAGACTGCAAAATTCTTGTAAGCTTTGAACCTCTATACGGTATGTGACCACGTTCTCCTCCACTGCATACAAGGGACCCCAAAAGCTCAATCAGACACGTGTTATGACCAAATTACATAGGACTAAAATTCTTTACCATATCACAATAGTCAAGGCCAATTTCAAATTACTCAACTTCCACAGTAAACATAATTTCCATTTCACAAATGAAAATCATCAAACAGCTCTATTTACACAACATAACTGAGCTCCACCAAAGTTCTTGGACAATCAGAAAAGGCACCATGTTTCCAGTATGTAGACAGTTCAATAGCTTTTCACACAATAGGGAGCAACTCAATAAAACTGTCATTAAAGTAGTTGGGATTCTTTTCTGCACTCAGTAAGTTTTTACCAACACTTCCTCAGGATCTTGACTTTAAAACATCAAACATCAATAAATTTATGAGTAATCATTTTGCGCTGAAAGAAGCATAACAAACTTTAGTTCCACATGCATTGTGTTGGATATTTGCTTCAGATTACTGCAGGTGATTATTTTTTAATGCTAGATGTTTTTAATTTAATTAGTTGCACAAGTTTTTAATTATTTGAATTAGTCAATAATTTGTTCTTATTTTTTATAAGCTTATCAGTTTGTTACTTAGTGGGATAGATAGTGGCTATCATTTAAGATTTTTCTATTTATTTCAATAATTATATATGTAGTTGAATCTCATCAATAAAATTAGAATTTCCTTTGATTACACGTATTTTTCTATTTTCTTATTTTGCTACTTTTTTCAATTTCTTATTTATCCTAATTTTAATCCCAAAATCCAACAATTGGTATCAGAACTTTTTTGGTTCTCACGGGACCTGTGATATGGAAGCTGAAGGCAATCTCTCACACTTGGCTCCTCCAGTCTTTGATAGAGAGAATTATCAGCTTTGGGTAGCGAGAATGTCGACCTACCTGGAGGCTTTAGATGTTTGGGGAGCCTTGGAAGAGGATTATGAAATTCCTCCGTTGCCAAACAATCCCACAATGACCCAATGAAAAGTCACAAAGAAACAAGAGTCAGGAAGGCAAAGGTGAAAGCATGTCTATCTACTGCAGTCTCAACAACCATCTTTTCCAGAATCATGTCTCTCAAAGGATTCAAGGCATGAAAGTGTTAAATTTAATAAGGGAATTCAAGCTGCAAAGGATCAAAGAGTCTTAGACAGTCAAAGAGTACTTAGACAAATTGCTTGGCATTGTTAACAAGGTAAGATTACTTGACACTCAATTTACTGATTTAGAATTGTCAAAAGAATTCTTGTAACAATGCCTGAAAGATATGAAGCATCATCTATAACCACCTTGGAGATTACAAAGAATTTATCTAAGATCATTTTGGCAGAGCTCTTAAACGCCTTGCAAGCACAAGGACAACAGAGGCTTATGAGGGAAGATCAGAAAATTGAAGAAGCTCTGACAGTCAAGCACCAGAATAATAAGAAAAATTAAGAGTTAGGTAGTGAAAACTCTACCAACAACCAGAATCAAAGCACAGAGAGAAACTCAAGGAAGAACTATCCACCTTGTCAGCACTGTGACAAGAAAGGTCATCCATCATTCAAATGTTAGAAGAGACCAGATGCAAAGTGCAGTAAGTGTAATCAACTCGGCCATGAAGAGATGATTTGCAACAACACAAATCAACAACTAAAAGAAGATGCTCATGTTGTTGATAGTGAAGAGGAGGACCAACTCTTTCTGGCTACTTGTTTTTCAAACAACAGTGACTTAAGTGAATCTTGGTTGATTGACAACAGTTGTACAAATCACATGAAACATGACAAGGACATTTTCAAGGAACTCAAGCCCACAATCAGTACCGGTGTTAGAGTTGGAAACGGTGAAAAACTCACTATAAAAGAAAAATGATCAATTGCTATCTCAACTTGTTCAGGTACCAAAATAATTTCTGATATTTTATATGTGTCTAACATAGAAAAAAAAACTTGTTCAGTGTTGGTTAATTGCTAGAAAAAGGTTTTAAGGTGATCTTTGGAGACAAACACTACTTGATCAAAGACTCTGCTAACCAAGAGCTATTTAAGGTGAAGATGAAGGACAAAAACTTCTCATTGAATCCATTGGAGGAGGAGCAAACTATATTTTCTTCAAAGTCACAAGTTGAAAATTACTAAAGAAGCAACGTTGCTAGCTAGCTGGATATGAAGAGCCAAAAAGGATCAAAATTGGATATTTCAAATGCAGGAGGAGCTGTCCATGATTGGAAAAATTTTTCAACAATTAAAGGAGAAATTGAAAGTCTATAACATTAAAGACAGAGAAGTGCTCTAAAGGAATATGTTCTAGTTTGATCAATTAAGTCCAGTTAGCAAGATTTAAAAATAAAATAAAATAAAACAAAATAAAATTAGAGCATGCAGCATCTAAAGCAAGGAGTGTTGGATATTTGCTTCATGTGATTATTTTTTAATGCCCATGTCTTTTATTTAATTAGTTGCACAAGTTTTTAATTATTTGAATTAGTTAATAATTTGTTCCTATTTTTTGGGAAGTTATCAATCTGTTACTTAGTGGGATAAATAATGGCAATCATTTAATATTTTTTTTATTTTTTTCAAAAATTATATATGTAGTTGAATCTCATCAATAAAATCAAATTTTCATTTGATTATACGTATCTTTTTATTTTCTTATTTTGCTACTTTCTTTAGTTTTTTATTTTTCCTATTTTTAATCCCAAAAACCAGCACATTGGGACATTTTACAGAAATCTAGAGCTTCTGACCTTAACTTCCTGATGACTGTTGTGAGTGTCAATAAACTTCTGTTAATATGGCTGCCTTCCTTCAATCTTGCACCACTTGTTTTTGTTTGAGAGATGCGTTCACTTCCAGCAAGATCCACAAGATTCTATAAACATTAGGAATTCCCATCAGTATGACTTGCTTGTTAGTTAAGAAAAATTTTAGGTCAGAATAAAGTAGATATAGCATACCAGACTGGCTATATAAGACTTCACACGGCCCGAACTTTCCCTTAGACTGCTCTCTATGGTCTGATATATGTATTGCATATAAATAAAAATTGGTTTAATTCTAGTAAAAGTATAAGAGGAAAAATTAAATAACGATACAGATCAATGAACATGGTGTACCATCTCTAACCTTTGCCTTAATTAGGAAAGGAGAAATGAGAAAATTAGCCATGTCAAAGTGACATAGCCACCCAAGATTTACGAGAATTTATCCTTATTTCTAATAAAACTTATGGAATGCCCAGAAAACCGGATATATGGAAAAAATAATGTAAAGCTGTGGACTGAGAGTAACTAAATGATTACTTAAACGTTAATATACATGCAATATCTCTATAAAAAGAAAACAAATGAATCTATATAATCTTAGTTAAGCATACCAGCCTGATTATTTGATGCGATCTTGAGCTCTTATCATTTAAAGCAGTTTCCCCCACTTGCCTTTGAGCTGCAGATTCAATTTTTATAAGAACGATGGTAACATGCAAATAAGCTAAAACCGCTAATGCTTTTCATATTGAGTGTAAAGTGAATGCTATTTCTACAACTTTGCTCCATGTTATAGAAAGGAAATCAACTTCAAACATCCGTAGCATCAATATTATTTGCACAACATGATGACAGCCAATGCCCAAGAGAAAACTAGGAAGCTTATGAGTCTCACAAAACAAACTATGCCAGACTACAGTACCTTCACAGATGCCGATCAAGTTTCTTAGATGTTGAGCATCCTTAACTACTTCTTCAATTAGCTTTTCCACAATGGTCCCTTTCTATATACAAAAAATATAAAGAGAAAAGAACCATATGTAAAGGAAATGTATAAACTCTACTCGTAAATCTCAAAGAAATCTACTTGTTAACTGTACCTCAGGATCATCCAAAAGCCGAAGAGGGCCAGATTCACGATTCAAAAGGTCTATGACCATCTCATTATAAATTTCCAACGCGGAGACTCTCAAAATAAAATCCCTCTCTGGTGTCTGTGAGATTGAAATAAACATAGAACGTTCTTAAATGCAAATATTTTTTGCCATTAAACAATGCAATTGGATTTGGACATTTGGTTCATAGGATTTGTTACATAAAGAGCTACATTCTCGCTCACTTCTCAACCGACAAGAATATTCTATATAACTTCGGTATCAATTGTAACTTACATTCTTGATAAACGCGTAAATGTCCTGAATAGCATTTTCAGTTATGCCTCTCATAGTGAATGTCTTGCCACTGCTAGTCTGTCCATATGCAAAAATTGTTGCTGCAAGGTTAAATGAATTGTAGAGCAACTAAGTATCAAAAGGAAGCTTCAATATGCCCAAAAAATGGCTAAATATAAAAATTTCAAGCTTCGAAGAAGTCACCATTAATTCCTGAAACTACTGATAAAGCAACATCCCTGGCTCCATCTTCATAAACCTTTTGAGTTGAGGTTGTAGGGGCAAAAACTTTATCTATGGAAAGTAAAAAGAAACTTATTTATACAAGTCTACTACAAAAAATTAGGGGAAAAAAATGCAATAAGAACTATAATATAGTTGCCAACCAGGTTCTATAAATTGCATATATAAAAATTATACATCTTTTCCTCTGAACAAGGAGAGACTTTGGGAAAACAGGTTTAAAAAGCATAATATTTTCATGAAAGACATACCGAAGGTGTATGCTATTCCAGGCCTCTCTTGATTTGGATTCTTGAAAACAACGGTTTGCTCATCCAAGCAATCCCAAGCAATTAGATCATACATGGCTTGTTCCTTCCGGTTCAGTGGCCTCATCCGAACAGTCACTAGTATTTTCTCCTCCCGAACTTTGGGACCACCAGGAGTGGATGATAAATTCCTTTGTATCTTAGACAACGGCGTTGCTGGTGTTCCAACCATTGTGTTCCGTCTTTGGTCTAAGCTGCAGTTATCTGCAGATTAATTATCCTTTGCGTTTTCTAAAACTTAATTTTAAATTGAAGGGAAAGCTATGAAAGACGCAAACTGAGATATTAGTATTTTAATTAGCGTTATAGTGAGATTTGTACGAAAACATAATCGATGTTGTAACCATGTAGACTGGATTTTGAAGGACAACTTACAAAATTAGCTATCAGATATTATAAGAAAAACGTAAAAGTGTAAAACACGTGAGATTGTTTTTGTTGCATTTTAGAGCTAAAACTCTGAAACTAGCATGGCATAGAGAGCGTGAAGTGGTTAGTAATAATAATATGAGGTTCCAACTTCAAAGTGAGAAGTCCCTAGCTTCCTATACTAAATTACATCACGTGCGACTATTTCACTCCTTCGTTCGACCGAATATAAAATCAAATTTCTCGATAAGCTGATAAGACTTTTAACATTATGGTAGCACGATGTCGAGCTATCAAAATAGTTGAATAATGTAAAACCTTACAATAATTTAGCTAATTCTTCCAAAAACCTCACGAATGATAGCACAGAACCTATCAGAAAAGCATAAAAGAGATCACTAGTTTAGAAGTTCAACTGCTCCATTGCATCAATTCTACTCACTACTCTCTAGAAATAGATAAGATTTCATAAGTCATTTATTGATCTTGCTTATCCAGGAATTTCAAGTATAAGGATATAGAACAAAAATTCATCAGAAAGAAGGAACGAACTACTTACAATGAAAATCGAATTCCTCAAGAATAAAGAGAAGGATCAGGGTGTCGACTCTTGACGTAGTCTGGAAACTTCTCGTTCTTTTCAAGAACTGCTCTGAAATGCAAATATCTTAGCAGTGAGGACTCAGTGAGAGAGAGAGAGAGGTGTATAGTATGGTAACGGTTACTGAGGACGCTCTTTCCGTTCAATGCGCGCACCTGGAAACTATAAACGGACATTTTGAATTTCTGGGTCCCACTGTGGAAGAGCTCCACATGGGGTAGCTGTTTAGATGGACCTGTTATCGTGGGCCGCAATGACTTCGCTGTTGGGTCGGCCCTAAGTAATAACGTCTTGTGTTGCTCTCCTCCGTGCAGATGCGGTTCATTTTTCGGCTGGAAAATTATATTCATTTCCTGTATTGAGTCCTTTGGTGAAAATCCACCTCTCGTCCTTAATTCATCAGAGATTTTTACTTTGCCAGATCCGCAGAAATCAATAAACTTTTCTACAGTTTCAGCATTTTCTTATACATGCTGCATGCTTTGAATTACGAGTTCCTTCCGTCCACAATTTATTAAGTATTTATAAAGTACTAATACCCCTTTATGTGAACCATTGCAACATATCGATGGCACGTGTCAGCGTACGTACAAACGTGCCAAAATAGAAGTTATAGTCTTAGCTTAGATAATTGCTAGAGATAGCCAAATAGTTAAAGAGAGAAAGAGGTTGCATGAGAAGAGAAATCCTATTTTGATGAAATGATAGAAGTTAGAGAAAATTAATCGTCTTTATAATTTTTTTTTAATTTTTAATTTAATTTATATAATTTTATTTTTTTAAAAAATAATTATTATAACTTTCAACTATTTCAACATTAATTTCTACATTTTTCAATGTTGAAATACTACTTTCTGTCCTCTCTGCATGTCGCTTGACGTGTTCGGATTGGATTCGCGGACCATGCGCATCAGGGAAATGACGTCGCTTCAACATCATCCAATGAATCCTAACTATTCATCTCGTGCGATTTGGAGCGTCCATTAAATGCCACAAAACCAAACTTGATACGCAGCAGTTTTTTTCATTTCATCTCCAATCTATGCTCTGTGCATCTTAAACGCGAGAAAAACATCGATTTTCAGCACAAAACCAATGGAACGGCATTTTTGACTGATCATTCTTTTGCTTCCAACAACACTTCAGTGACTTCGAGCTTGTGAAAGGGAGGGGTTGCCATATAGGCTTAGTACGCAAGTTCATCTTCTTCTCTAGGAATTATGATCCCTTCTGTTGAAAAGATAATATACACACACTTTCATACATATTAAAATGAAAGTGTCCAGCAGACAAGAAAACTTTTTCTTGTTGTTGCCCCCTTCCCTTTTCTTGTTTTCCCAGACCTTTTCTTTTCCTGATGAAAGGTGGGAAAATTATGTCTCTTCATTTTGTGTTTTATATGTCTGAACTCCACCAACTACTGATAGATTTTTCTTTTCATTTTGAATTATGCAGGATTGCCACAAATGTTGAAATTAAGCTTCCTGTGTCTGCTGATGCAACCAATCCAAATGATCAAACTGCAATGGGATCTACATCATATGCACTTGAAAACTCAACTCCATAACATTGGATGCATGAATGGTTATCCCTCCCTTTCACAAGCTCGAAGTTACTGATGTGTTAATGGAAGCACAAGGATGATAAGTTAAAAATGGCATTCCATTGGTTTTGTGTTAAAAATTGATGCTTTTCCCGCGTTTAAGAAGCACAGAGCAAAGTTTGGAGATGAAATGAAAAAAATGCTGCTTATCAAGTCTGGTTTTGTGGCGTTTAATGGATGTTCCAGATCGCGCGAGATGAATATTCAAGATTCGTTAGATGATGATGAAACGACGTTGTTCCCGGATGCGCATGGCTTACGAATCCAAAGGATTCGCAGGTGATCCGAACGCGTCATTGAACTGAAATTGTTGAATAATTAGATCCTCCAAAGTGACTTCAGAGGAAGAGGTGGGCTCCACTTCTGTTGTGTAGGTTCCATGCAAGTGGGATCTATTTCTCTTTCTTCTCTTTCCAAACTTCTTAATTTGAGGTGAACTTCATAGGATCTACATTTAGACCTTGAAGGGGCAACCACATCAAATGCATTGCTACGAAGGCTTGAGGATTTGTAAAAATGTTGGAGCATAAAACGCATAGCACTGCTCGAGTACTCCCTGGTTAAAACGCACAGGCGACGCAATTTCCATCCCTTTGTTATGAGTCCCACGTCGGGAAGTCTCACAAGTGAAGTGGGGTTTATAAACTTAAGGGATTCTCCCTTCTAATAGGCTAGTCTTTTGGAATGGGCTCTCCCTTTGGACTTGTACTCATTACATTGGTGCTTTCATTGAGAGACTGATGATCACGGAAAGGGCTACCTACGAAGGGGCTGACCAACAGAGGGGCTGACTGGAAGAAGGCCGAATGAAGCGCCGCTGAGTGAAGCGTCACAGAGTGGAGCCGCCGGAAACGTCGGCTCTCGAGGGGGTGGCATTGTTATAAGTCCCACATCGGGAAGTCTTACAAATGAAGTGGGGTTTATAAACTTAAGGGGCTCTCCCTTCTAGTAGGTTAGTCTTTTGAAATGGACTCTCCCTTTAGGCTTGTGCTCATTACACCCTTCAGCTATTTCTCGGTCGCCCGCGCACAGGCTCCGTCCTTCTCATCTTCGACCTCTAATGCTCTTAGGCTTCTGATTTCAAGTAAGCAAGCAAAATCATCTTCTCCTCTTCATCCGTTAGGGCTTATTTATTGTCTCCATCTTCTTCTCTTCGTCTGTAGCTATCTAAAGCAAAATTATTGCTTCCCAACACGACGGGTGTTGTTAGCGAGTTTGACTATGTATTCCAACTGCATGGTGAAGCAATGCATTTTTCAATATGAGAATTGTATACTGAAATGTTGATCAGTTTGTTAACTTTAATTATGATTAAGTTAAGCGTATAAAGCCATGAGAAACCAACAATAATAGAAGTTCATTCACAATGGACAATAGTGATATAACATGGACCTTGAACATAAAACTGATAGAGTGTAACAATCTTCCCACAGCTATTTGCCAAGTGCTTCAGGCTAACAATTGCCTTGCAAGTTAGTGAAGAATTATAGCCAATTCTGAGTCTTCTGTATTGGCTCATATAATATACAAAAACTGTATCTTGGATTCTTGAAACTAGACAGGCCTACAGAGGTCATATATGAGTTTATTGCCATGCAATTCTGGCTAGGTGGTTGACTAAGCAGTATCTAGATTCAAGATTGCAAAGTAAAAAGCTAACAACGAAACCTTTGCCCCTCCAACTGTCAGAGCAATTTTTATGTCCTGAAGTTTCCTTAAATTTTATATTTCTTCTTGGGACATACCTAAAAGTCAAACTCCATATATGGAAGAACTCAGCTTAGAATATAGCCATAAAGGACTAACCATCTTGTCATGAGATATCAGATATGAGCCCCGCAGATGTAAAAATGCCTTGTTTTCATAATGCATGTGATGCCTTTCCTCTCTTTGAAATGGTACTACGTTGGCTTACCTCTTATTTCTATATTCTTTTTGTTAGTCTTATGGTTGTTTTCTTTGATAGTATGAAATATCACATTGATCCGCAAAAAATTCTCGTGTAATAAATTGTGAATATAGCTCTAGCATTGGGCGATCCATCAGTTACACTTGAACAGGCTACACCTCCTGCGTTTTCTGCTGGGCCGCTGTTCCCCACGGAGGTCACCTTTCAATTATATCTTCATTTTTATCTTTCTTGATTCTGGCACTTGTATACCCTTCTGTAGCAGTTTTCCTGGCAGCTCATTCCATTTCTTTGTGATTTTTAGGATCGAATTGTCCAACTAATTGAAAGGAACACATACTCCATTGTTAACGTCTTTGATGTGACATTACGTCCTCAACTTAATGTAACTGGTGTGGTTGAGGTACTAATCTCAGTACTGAACACCACAATTGTCTTTTGCTTTAAATGAGCACGGCTTGATTTGCCTGAAGAGCAGCCGAAATCGCAGAGGAGGAAATAGCTGCATACGAAGAGGAGAATAAATAAGAACCTCGAAAGCATTAGAGGTCGAAGACGAGAAGTATGAGGCCTGTGCATGTGCGATTGAGAAATAGCTGAACGAGGCGAAATTGCATCTGTTTTGTCGCCTGCTCGTTTTAACCAAGTAGACCAGCGCAGGGCCATGCGCCTTGTCCTCCCAACACTTCTTATAAATCTGAAGCCTACACAGCAGTGCATATGATGTGGCTGCCACCTCAACAACTTCCATTGCCCGCCCGAGCAATTCTTACATGCACCGGGAGCGCCATGTCATTTATACACTCAATGGTTAAGATTTACTCTGCACGTGGATCCCACCTGTACTACACATGGACCTCACCTGTATAAATTAAATCTTAACCATTCATTATTCTTGGAGTATGATGCACTAAATGCACCTAAGAAAAATTCTTGCCTGCCAAGCCAAATACTGACACCGCTTGACATCTGGACAGGATAAGGAGTGATATTTGAACGTTTGAAAAATATAATAATCAACATTAAAACTGTTAGAAATTATGGGGATTATTTTTATAAAAATTAAACTAGAAGGGTCAAATTAAAAATTGAAGTAAATAATTAATTTTTCTTAAAATGTATTAAATTAATATATATATATATATATTGACTTTTTGATATTATTACTTTAGTGTTAAAAATTAATAACTACCGCACTTGACTATAAATTTTATTTTCATAAATACTTAATTCTTTTTTTAATTTAAAGGACCGTAGAATTTGATATTCTGCATTCCTTCAAATTGAGATTATTAATCCCACATTATGTGAAGTGTAAATATGAGAGAACTCAGGGAGTGGGCACGGGGCTAGAAGGTTGGGGTGGGTTTAAATAAAAATATTAAAACATGTTATTTAATATATTATATTTTAATACAGTATATAAAATAGTATTTTTAAATAAATACTATTAAATAGTATAATAATATCTAATTTAATATACTATTTAATTTTTAATATATATATATATATATATATGCGCTTAATTATCAATGCTAATTTCTTTTTTATTATAGATGTGGCCAGATCTGATAAGAAAAGCCAAAGAAGGAGGATTGGATAGAATTGAGACATTTGTTTTTTGGAATGCTCATGAGCCAATTTGTGGTCAGGTTAATTTTACTGGCAGTAGAGATCTCATCTGATTTCTTAAGACTAGTCGAGACGTAGGCTTTTATATCATTCTTTGTATTGGTCCTTATGTTTGTGCCGAATGGAATTTTGGGTAAATTTATATCGCTCTACAATTTTTTCGTTCATCTTTAATCAAAATTTTATAACTCACAAGTGTTCTTTATGCTATTCTTAAGAGGCTAACCTGTGTGGCAACACAATTTACCTGGTATAAAGATGCGAACGACAGATGAAGTGTTCATGGTAAACTACTTCATCTTGTTCTCCATGAAGAGTTTCTTTTTCTTTTTATTATGTTATTTTATATATTACAACTATAAAATTATTCATACTATTTTTTAATTTGTATCTATAGAATGCAATGCAAAATTTCACTACTTTCATTGTTAACATGGTCAAGAAAGAAAAACTCTTTGCTTCTCCGGGCAGTAATATAATTATTGCACAGGTACTCAAAATTTTATGAATTAATATATTTTATTACAAAATTATAAAATAATATTATTTTATTAGATTGATTAATATTTTTCAAAAATTAAGATCTAGAATGAATATAAAAAGGTAATGACATTTTATAAAAAATTTAGAAAAACATATATATAAATTAGCGTACTAAACTAGCCAATTCTTTAAACACTGAGGTTTCTTGGATCATATGCCAATAAAATGATGCTTCTCAACCAATGATAAAATTAACTAAAAATTGTTATAAAAGTTAATTATCTCTTTTTTCCTAATAAAACACTTTTAATTGTTTTTATTAAATCAATATACTTGTAATGGATATTATTGTGACCAATTCGCACCCAATAATTCCAACAGTCCTAAGATGTGGACTGAAAATTGGCTAGGTTGATGAGTTTTAAACCACTTGTTTTAACTCTCATGTTTATTCATTTTGTTTTGTACATAATTAAACAAAATTTTGTAAATTAATTTTATGCATACTTAAGGTTCAAGAGCTGAAGCGATAGAGATCCACATAGAACTGCTGAAGATGTCGCCCGTGCTGTACTAGCCAGATTTTACCAAACTGGAGGCACCCTCGGTAACTATTATATGGTGGATATTAATTATATGTCCAAACTATAGAGTCTCTCTTTCTTACATTTCATGTTAGATTAAATATGATATATATGTGTATATATAAAATTTTTGTTTCAGTATCATGGTGGAAGTAACTCCTGTAGAATCGCTGGTGGTCTATACATGACCACTTCCTATGATTATGATGCTCCTCTTGATGAATATGGTATATGTAGGCTGCATTTCTTTAATCTTTTAATTAATTAAGGTAACATAACTTTCAATGAATAAAAACTCCAATATAATTTATTTCAAAAATTTGTGGGCAACATGCACTAACCAAAATGGGGCCACCTCAAAGAACTTCACAAAGCTTTGAGGGTATGGAGAAAAACCTTTGGTATGGAACAGTTTCTAAAAGTGATCTTGGCAACACTTTGAAGGTAATAAATGGAGAATTACAAAATATCCATGCATTTACTTTAGCTGGTTAATTTTCTTGGATATTAAAGTAGTTAATGTTTGATGTTTATAATATTTTATTTTAGGTCACTATGTATGCCTTAAGAGTGTGTTTGGTTGGAGGTTTTTGGAAGGAAGGGGAGGGAAAGGAGAAGGAGATAAGATGTTTGGTTGAAAAAAATTTGAAGGGAGAGAGGAGGGAAGGGAAGGAAAGGGAAGGAGGACAAATTTCCCTCCCTTCCAAATTGGGAGATTTTGGAGGAAAGGAGAATTTTTTAATTTATAATTTATTTTTTTCTTAATTTTTTAATATTTTAATTTTTTTAATATATTAACATTTAATAAAAATTAAGATACTTTTTTTTTATCAAGAATTAAAAAAAAAAAAAGATTGAAATTCATAATTTTTTTTTTGAAAAATATTGATATAAATAACTTTTTTATAAAAAAAATTAAAATAATATAAAGGTAAATTTGTCCAAATATAATTACCTCCCCTCCCCTCTTGAACCAAACAATAATCTCCCTTCCCCTCCTCTCTCCTCCGCTTACTTCTCTTCCATTGAACCAAACAGAGTCTAAATGATTCATCAAGCTGCTTTCTAAGCAATGCCAACACTACTATTATGCCATAGTAACATTCAAGGGAAAGAAATATTTTGTTCCTGCTTGGTCTGTGAGCCTTCTCCCAGATTGTCAAAAAGAAGAATATAACACAGCAAGGGTGAGGTTGGGTAAATTTGCTCTTTAAAATCAATTAATGTGTAATACAATCAATCAACATAATAACATGTGTATGATCATCTAAGCTTAATTAGGTGAATACCCAAACCTCTCTAACGACACGGAGACCGAACACAGCTAAAAGTAGAGTTAGCTAGTTTGAAATCGGTGTGGAGAGCTGAGAATTTGAATGATTACGTCCACAATCTAAAGTCCCAATTATCTGCAAATGTTTTGATCAATTACGAGTTAATTACTAATGACGTTACTGACTACCTTTGGCACATGATAAGGTAATCAATCATATTCATAAGCACTTTTCTTTCTCTTTATTATGCTAAATAAGTGCTAGCTAGCTAATTACAATATTTTGTTTTGAAGTCTTAATATTGCTAAAGATGATCTTGTTTGGAGTGAACATGTGTCTCTTGGGATCAATGGCAGCGGCCATGTAATTTATGCACTTGTCAATGGACAACATATTGGTTAAAAAAAATTCCTATACCATTACAAGAAAAACAAAAATTAGCAACGAAATTTTTCGTCGCTAAATATGAATAATTCCATCACTAAATGAAATAGCGATGGAAAAATTCCATTGATAATTTCATTGTCGTTAATTCATTTATGATAAAATTTGAAATTTCATCGCTAATTAGTGACAGAAGGTTCCGTTACAAAAAAGAATTTTGTCACTAATTCTAAGGATAACACATTCTGAATTTGTGATAGAAAGTTCTGTCGTTAATTAGCGTCACTAATTAGCAACGATTTAGTGATGAAATTTTTTGTTACTAATTACTGACGAATTTGTGACCAAATATTCCGTCGCTAATCACCGACAGATTTGTGATGGATTATTCCGTTGCTAATCAGCGACGGATTTATAACAAAATATTCTATTACTGATATAATTTTTATTTTACAATTTTTTAAAATTTAACCTCAATATTAATTTGCTACCTATCCAGTAATATATAATAAAAACATAACAAAATAAGGTTAATTGAAAATAATATTATTATTAAATAATAAAATTTCACTTTTGTTTAAGTATGTCTCTCTATCTAATAAAATATATAAACACAATAATATTCAATAAAAAATAACAAATATATTAAAAGGATTCTTAATTAAATAATAACCATTCTACAAAAAATTACAACAATTCTTAACAAAATATGTCTTAAAATAGGGGAAAATCATCTTTATGGTAGAGGACAATCATTAGGATCTGATGAAACACGAGATAATTGTGATTCAAGATCTTGTAACTTATTGAGTGTTTGCTTATACGTTGATTCTGTTCTCTAAGCTCTTTATGAACGGAAAAAAAGGTCACACGAGAACAGATAGCATCAATATCTTGAGCCTCAAAACCCAGGTGGCCATTTGGCTCCAGCACAGGCGAGCTCGATGCAAGTCCAAGCAGCTCGAACGAGACTACTTCATTCTCCGAGCCAATTACAACACTGTGGCTTCCAAATTCGAGGCTCTCAAGAAGGACAACCATGCATTACTAATACAGGTACAGAAAAATACTACCATCAAATTATGTGGTATAGTGTGCGGTGCGACTAAAATTTGTTCTTTCATAGTTTGAATTGCATATAATTCTGGTACCCCTTTGAAATTAGAGGCTAATGATGAAGATTGTGTGATCCTGGACAGTTGCAGAAGCTGAAAGATGTAATGCAAAATTCACAAGATCAAACCTATTGTTGTAAGAAAGTGAAAGCTGCAAATAGCATGGCTAGGGGGTCAGATAATGGAGAGACAATCAAATGTGAAGCAGAGGTGAAGCCAAGCTCATTAATGGAAAGATCAAAATAGGTACTTGGGGTTCTTTCAGAAGACGATAGCAGCATAAAGGCAGAATATTTTGGCCTCCAAGATGATGTAGAAAATTACAAGCCTGCCAAACTCAAAAAATGAGTATTCATCGACATCGGCTTAAAAGAAAGTTGTAAGAACCAGAAATAAGAAAAAAATTTATATATATATGTAAATAAATAATAAAGTAAATTGAATTATTTTATTTATTTTATAATTTATTATATATACATATATTTTTATTTTTTTTCTTTCTTCCTTCTCATTTTCGTTCTCTTCCTTCAGACGCTCTCCCTGGTCACTCTGTTCCTCTTTCTCTTCGCTGCTCCCGGCTTTCTTCTCTTTTGTTCAGCTCGCAAGTCGCCTCCTCCAGCTCCCTTTCTCCGTTAAATTCCTCACCTCCCCGGCGTCGATGGAAGCTCCTCGATAATTTCCCCTGTTGTCTGTCGCTGGTGCTGCCTGGTTCTCCCCTCCGCCTTGCCGGTTTCCATTTCCCTTCGAGCTGGCTGGTTTCTCGTCGTTGGAGCTGCTGCCTCCTTCGACTCCGTCGGGAAGCTTCCTCCAGCATGGTACAGACTCCCTTGACCGTCTTCCATTGCTGATTCGAGCTTGCTGATTGTGAACGAACCAATAGCACTTCGAGGTTCCGGTGAGCATTCGTTCTGGGTCATTTATGCTTCCATTTGTCTCTGAAGCTGAACCTATAAAAATCCTCTCCTTCTCCTTCCATTTCTCAGTCTATCCCAACTCAATGGGTTGCTAATAGGGTTGATATGCTCAGATTAGCTGCTTGGACGAAATGAAGGAATAGGAAAGGGGAATCTTCGATTAGGCTTCTTAGTTATGTAAATCTTGCGTAACTTTCAATTTCTACTTCATTAAAATGATCTGAAAAACCCAAATGATGAATTAGGATTCAAGAAAAAGATTAAGATAAGGGGCATTTGTATGAATGATCAAAGAAGTTATTTAGATGATTGTGATTAAATGCGGTACCTATTTAAGAATTATTGTTAGGGCTATATAATAATTTGGTAAGTTGGGTATTATCAGGAAATTCTCAGAGTTTGACAGAAAAGGGAACCTGGCCTTTCAAGGAGAAACAAGGACCGGGCTCTAGGGCACCTTCTGTGAGTAAATAATGGATTTCAAAATAGTTTCTATTTCGTCAATCTCGAATTCGTTATTTTGTTTGGATTAAGTCATTGTAGGGAGAGGAATTGGTATATAGATATATATAAATATATATATATATACCTACCCTGTGAAAAATGAATTGTACCTGAGAGAGGAGTTAGTTAGAGAAGTAACTTTAGTCATTTTCAATTTTTTATTATTATTATTATTTATTTATTTTCTAGTCCTAATTTATTGCCTATATATATATATATATATATGTTTTTAAGGTCATGTATTTATACTGATTGATTTAATTACTAAATACTAGGTTAACTCTCATTTTCTTTAAATTCCAACCTTTTGTACGAAACAATATATATATGTATTCATGAATAAAGAATAGTAATAATAAAGATTAGCTAAGGGTGTATATCTAGATATATAGATATGAATTTAAGAATCATGGGTTGGTGTGTGTGTATTAACTACCATAAGACCAGGTCAGGTGTGGTAAAAGGATTTGGGTGGAGAAGGAGCTATCCGTTAGGCGTAGCCACCCGAGTGAAACGGGTAAGGAGCTGCCAACGAGATGTAGCCGCCCCCAGAAAGTGTGAATCAAGATATGTAAGGAAAATGGGTAGAGAAGGAGCTGCTCGCTAGGCGTAGCCACCCAAGTGATTGGGGTAAGGAGCTACCAACGAGGCGTAGCCACTACCCTATCAAACTTAGTGATAAATCCCCACTAAGTAACCACATGAACAAGGGCCAAGTCTAAATGGGTATCCGTGTGTACCATAGGTAGGGACTTGTCAAGGTGCACGGTGTGATGGTTAATTTATACTCCTTTAATACACTATGGTGATTCTTGTTATAATTTTTTAGATCTATTATCTGCTCACTGAGTTTATCTCACCCTTTCAAATTCTAAATTTTTCAGATAGCACCTCTGGACCTGATCCGCCTCCCTCATTTTAGGGCTGAGGCGTGTGGCGGTGAGCCTCTCTTTTGGAACTAGAGGCTCGACTAGCTTTTCTTTTGGTTTGGTATCAGTTGTAATGAATTAGAATTTATTTTGTAAAAGTATTTTGTGAGTAGGACAAATGGATGTAGGTTGGTTTCCCCCTTCCCTATTTTTGGGTTTATTGATGTTTGTTGACTGGATTGAAGAGAGCGGAGCTCTCTGTTGTTGTTTTATTGATCTCTGGCTGTTTGTAGAAATTTTGGGATGTCCTATTTACAGGGGGCACTCTGCCGAAATTTCTATAAAAAGCTAATGCATCATAAAGGGGAGTAAATTTTATATATATATCCATCAAGGTAGGAATACACTTAAGGTACTGCTATTCGGTGTGAACCTCTGAAAAGTATCTGCTAAGATACGGTAGTAAGCCGAAAGGTAGGTATGAAGGACGTGTGCTGGTCACCCCTTTCTCTTTTAGAATGGGGCGTGACAAAGTTGGTATCAGAGCATAAGTTCCTGTGTCCTGTGAAATAAGTGCTCTCTAATGACGCCTTAGTTATCTTTATGAACCCGGGCATAATTATAACTAAGATATCATTAGAGGCCTTATAGGGTATGAAGGGTTCCTTCTTTAGGTGTAAGACTTAAGGAGGCATGGGTGTTTATGAATTTGTATGTCTATGAATGATTGGTTTTTCTTTGTTTCGTTCTACACCTGTGCTTTGGTTTTTATAGAACAATGATGCCGGCTGGATCTAGCACAACTGTAGGGGCAGTTGCAGAAGAGAATGCAGATGAGCCTTCTGTTGAGGCTCCTGCCCCACCGATGGCCCCAGCCCCTAGGGGTCGTGGTAGAGGAGCCGGTAGAAGTCGAAGTAGACGTGGAGGGCGTAGTGGGCAAGGCAAGGCCGCCCCGCCCCCGGTAGAGAATGTAACAGAAGAAGGAATTATGCCTCCTCAATTGCAATCAGGATCATTGGATGCCTTGGTGGCTAGGCTACAAGGGACTGTGGAGGCACTAGCAAATGTAGTGCAAGCACAGGGGGCTAGAATTGAGCAATTAGTAAGTGTTGTAACTCCACAATCTCAAGCACAGCCTCAGCCTGCTCTAGTGACGCAGCCAGTACAAAATGAACGGAGGAATGCTGATGATTTGATATCAAGATTCTTGAAGTTGAAACCGCCAACATTTTCTGGGTCTGATAGCAGAGAAGATCCCTAGCTTTTCATGGATGGTGTTGAGAAGGCGTGCCGAGCTCTTAAATGCGCGGGTGAAGAAAAGATAGAACTAGCCACCTACCAGATGCAGGATGTGGCTTATACCTGGTATGAGACCGTGTTCCAAGGAAGACCTGCAGGATTACCTCCGATGACTTGGGAGGAATTTAAGGAAGCTTTTATGGCCAGATTTCTACCCAAGAGCACCAGAGATGCAAGACGCCGAGAGTTTGAGGTGTTGAGGCAGGTTCTTGGCATGAGTGTCTTTGAATATGACATCCGTTATACACAGCTCTCATGATACGCACCTCATTTGGTCTCTATAGAGAGAGATCGGATTGAGAGATTTATGGACGGACTGTTACGCCCGCTATTTAATGCAGTAGCGGCTCAGGTTGAACACTTTTCCTCCTACGCTGCGGCAGTTGATTGTGCAAAGAAGATTGAGTTGCGGGGGATGGAGGATAATGCCCTCTTTTCAAAGAAGAGGAAGAGGTTTGAGGGTAAGCACCAGGGTGTGGGGTACTTGACGAGTGGGTCAAGACTCCAAGATCACAGCCAGACATTATCTCTAGTCTCAAGGAAACTAGCACAGTCTTCGGGTATTGCAGTTAGTCAGCGGACAGATCAGAGTGCTATTGGACGTCAGACCCAGTATGGTCCAGTCCAAATGGAGCGTAATAGCAACCGTTGCCTTACTTGTGGGAAGCTCCACTCTGGGCAATGTTACAAGGCAACAGGTGCATGTTTCCTTTGTGGGCAAGTGGGACATTTAAAGAAGAATTGCCCACTTCAGCAGCGTGGATCTAGTCATGGATCGGTTTCATCATCTCATCAGACGGCTCCTATAGCAGTTACACCGATTCAGTCAATTCCTACCCAACCACCCAGGAGTGGTGTTGGGAGAGGTGCAGGAAGCAGGGGATCAGCCTCTGCAGGGAGAGGACAGGCTCGGGTATTTGCCTTGACGAGACAGGATGCGTAGGCCTCCAATGCAGTAGTGACAGGTACTCTCCGAGTTTGCTCTTGTGATGCTCATGTATTATTTGACCCTAGTTCCACTCATTCATATGTATTTCCTCATTTTGCTAAACGAGTTGGTAAAGGTTTAATTAAATTAAATGATCCCTTTATGGTTGTGACTCCGATCGGTGAATCGTTGTCAGTGGACTATATATACCGGTCTTGTGAGGTCTTTACTGAGGATAGGGAAACCTTAGCAGACTTGGCGATACTAGATATGACTGATTTTGACGTGATTCTGGGTATGGATTGGTTAGCTTCTTGCCACGCTACGTTAGACTGTTATTCAAAAGTGGTAAGATTTCATATCCCAGGTGAGTCACCCTTTTTGATACAGGGTGATCATAGTGAAGTGCCAGTTAATCTTATCTCCTTGCTGAAAGCACAGAAGTTGCTAAGAAGAGGGTGCCAAGAATATTTGGCTGTCATTAAGAATGTTGATGCACAGATGGTAGACCTGCAACAAGTTCCTGTAGTAAAGGAGTTTACGGATGTGTTTCCAGAAGAGTTACCTGGATTGCCACCGGATAGAGAGATTGAATTTTATATTGAGGTAGTTGCGGGCACGCAACCAATTTCCATGTCCCCTTATCGTATGGCACCATTAGAGTTGAAGGAGTTGAAGGTGCAGCTGCAGGACTTGTTGGATAAGGGTTTTATCCGCCCAAGTGTCTCTCCGTGGGGTGCTCTAGTACTTTTTGTGAAGAAAAAGGATGGGTCTTTTCGATTGTGTATTGATTACAGGCAACTTAATAAAGTAACAATACGCAATAAGTATCCATTACCCCGTATTGATGATCTTTTTGATTAGTTACAAGGTGCGCAGTGTTTTTCCAAGATAGATTTACGTTCTGGGTACCACCAATTGAAAATAAGGAGGGAAGATATCCCCAAGACGGCTTTTAGGACCCGTTATGGACATTATGAGTTCTTAGTAATGTCCTTTGGGTTAACTAATGCGCCGGCGGCATTTATGAATTTGATGAATGGGATCTTTAGACCATTTTTGGACAGATTTGTCATAATATTCATTGATGACATTCTAGTTTATTCAAAAAGCCAGGTAGAGCATGAACAACATCTACGCTTGGTGTTGCAGCGGTTAAGAGAAGAGTAATTATATGCAAAGTTCTCCAAGTGTGAATTCTGGCTAAATCAGGTGGCATTTTTGGGCCATGTTGTTTCGAAGGATGGTATCCAAGTGGATCCAAGCAAGGTAGAAGCCGTCCAAAAGTGGCCTAAACCTACCATAGTCACGGAGATTCGCAGCTTTTTGGGTTTAGCTGGGTACTATCGCCGCTTCGTAAAGGATTTTTCTAAAATAGCTGCCCCGTTAACCAGATTGACGTAAAAGCAAGTTAAATTTCAGTGGTCTGACGATTGTGAAGGAAGTTTTCAGAAACTGAAGGAGTGTTTGACTTCAGCCCCTGTCCTAACATTACCATCCGGGATAGGAGGCTACGCAGTGTATTGTGATGCCTCAAGAATAGGGTTGGGATGTGTCCTTATGCAGTATGGGCGTGTGATAGCCTATGCCTCTAGGCAACTCAAAAGACATGACCAGAATTACCCTACTCATGATCTAGAAATGGCTGCCGTGGTATTTGCCCTTAAACTTTGGCGGCATTACCTTTATGGCGAGACCTGCGAGATCTATACCGATCATAAAAATCTTAAATATATCTTTCAGCAAAAAGATCTCAACCTTAGACAATGCAGGTGGATGGAGTTACTCAAGGACTATGATTGTAATATTCTTTATCATCCTGGGAAGGCCAATGTAGTAGCAGATGCCTTGAGTAGGAAGTCAATGGACAGTTTGGCTCATATTGCGGGAGATAGAAGGCCGTTAGTGGAAGAAGTTCATAACTTGGAGAAAGGAGGAATGAAACTTGAAATTTCTCAATCCGCAGCATTCTTGGCTCACGTGCAAGCTTGTTCAACCCTCATAAAAAGGGTAAAAGCGGCTCAGAAGCTCGACCCCAAGTTGAGCGAGAGGATTGAAGGAGTAAGGAGTGGGAAAGATAGTGGATTTATTCTTGATTCAGAAGGAGTACTTAGAGTTGGGGATCGGTTGTGTGTGCCTAGCGTGGAGGATATAAAGAGAGAGATTTTAGAGGAGGCTCATCATTCAGCATATACCATCCATTCAGGATCAATAAAAATGTACCAGGATTTGAAGCAATCATATTGGTGGGATGGTATGAAGAGAGATGTAGCCGACTTTGTTTCCCGTTGCCTAGTGTGCCAACAGGTGAAGGCTGAACATAAAAAACCAGCAGGGTTACATCAGCAACTAGAAATACCTAAGTGGAAGTGGGAGAGAATTACGATGGATTTCGTAACCGGTTTACCCCGTACCCTGAGGGGGTATGATTCTATTTGGGTAATTGTGGATAGATTAACTAAGACAGCACATTTCCTTCCTGTCAAGACTACTTATGGTGTGGCTAAGTATGCACAACTTTATTTAAGTGAGGTAGTGAGGCTGCATGGAGTACCCGTATCTATAATTTCTGATAGAGATCCTCAGTTTATATCTCGTTTCTGGAAGACTTTTCAAGAGGCCTTAGGTACGAGAGTAGACCTCAGTACTGCCTTTCATCCTCAAACTGATGGGCAGTCTGAGAGAACGATACAGATTCTGGAGGATATGTTGAGAGCATGTATCTTGGACTTTGGTGGTAGTTGGGAAAATCATCTGCCTTTGGCAGAATTTGCATATAATAACAGTTATCAAGCTAGTATTCAAATGGCACCATTCGAAGCACTATATGGGAGGCGATGTAGGTCTCCAATAGGATGGTTTGAAGTTAGTGAAGCCAAACTGTTAGGCCCTGATCTGGTACAAGATGCACTAGACAAGGTGCGGGTGATAAAAGAGAGATTGTTGACGGCCCAGAGTCGGCAAAAGTCCTATGTAGACCACAGGCGGCGAGACTTGGAATTCACCGTGGGTGATTTGGTGTTCATGAAGGTATCTCTAATGAAAGGAGTAATGAGGTTTGGTAAGAAAGGGAAGTTGAGTCCGAGATATGTGGGACCCTATGAAATACTAGATAGGGTTGGCAATGTGGCGTACCGGTTAGATTTACCCCAGGAGTTAGCAGGAGTTCATCCCGTGTTTCATGTGTCTATGTTGAGGAAGTATTTGTCGGACCCTTCACACGTAATCAAATCTCAGGATATTGTGCTGGATGAAGGGTTGGCATATAAGGAAGAACCTGTCTCCATTGTGGATAAGCAGGTAAGGAAGCTTCGCTCAAGAGAAGTGACAATGGTTAAGGTGCTATGGCGTAACCACTCACAAGAAGAAGCTACATGGGAAGTAGAAAGTGAAATGCGTATCAAATATCCCCACTTGTTTAGGTCATGAGGTTAGAACTCTATTCTCTTTTTCTTTAAGGGTTCTACTTTCTTTATGAAATTCGGGGACCGAATTTCCTTAAGGAGGGAAGATTGTAAGAACCAGAAATAAGAAAAAATTTTATATATATATGTAAATAAATAATAAAGTAAATTGAATTGTTTTATTTATTTTATAATTTATTATATATACATATATTTTTATTTTTTTTCTTTCTTCCTTCTCATTTTCGTTCTCTTCCTTCAGACGCTCTCCCTAGTCACTCTGTTCCTCTTTCTCTTCGCTGCTCCCGGCTTTCTTCTCTTTTGTTCAGCTCGCAAGTCGCCTCCTCCAGCTCCCTTTCTCTGTTAAATTCCTCACCTCCCCGGCGTCGATGGAAGCTCCTCGATAATTTCCCCTGTTGTCCGTCGCTGGTGCTGCCTGGTTCTCCCCTCCGCCTTGCCGGTTTCCATTTCCCTTCGAGCTGGCTGGTTTCTCGTCGTTGGAGCTGCTGCCTCCTTCGACTCCGCCGGGAAGCTTCCTCCAGCATGGTACAGACTCCCTTGACCGTCTTCCATTGCTGATTCGAGCTTGCTGATTGTGAACGAACCAATAGCACTTCGAGGTTCCGGTGAGCATTCGTTCTGGGTCATTTATGCTTCCATTTGTCTCTGAAGCTGAACCTATAAAAATCCTCTCCTTCTCCTTCCATTTCTCGGTCTATCCCAACTCAATGGGTTGCTAATAGGGTTGATATGCTCAGATTAGCTGCTTGGCCGAAATGAAGGAATAGGAAAGGGGAATCTTCGATTAGGCTTCTTAGTTATGTAAATCTTGCGTAACTTTCAATTTCTACTTCATTAAAATGATCTAAAAGACCCAAATGATGAATTAGGATTCAAGAAAAAGATTAAGATAAGGGGCATTTGTATGAATGATCAAAGAAGTTATTTAGATGATTGTGATTAAATGCGGTACCTATTTAAGAATTATTGTTAGGGCTATATAATGATTTGGTAAGTTGGGTATTATCAGGAAATTCTCGGAGTTTGACAGAAAAGGGAACCTGGCCTTTCAAGGAGAAACAAGGACCGGGCTCTAGGGCACCTTCTGTGAGTAAATAATGGATTTCAAAACAGTTTCTATTTTGTCAATCTTGAATTCGTTATTTTGTTTGGATTAAGTCATTGTAGGGAGAGGAATTGGTATATAGATATATATAAATATATATATATACCTACCCTGTGAAAAATGAATTGTACCTGAGAGAGGAGTTAGTTAGAGAAGTAACTTTAGTCATTTTCAATTTTTTATTATTATTATTATTTATTTATTTTCTAGTCCTAATTTATTGCCTATATATATATATATATGTTTTTAAGGTCATGTATTTATACTGATTGATTTAATTACTAAATACTAGGTTAACTCTCATTTTCTTTAAATTCCAACCTTTTGTACGAAACAATATATATATGTATTCACGAATAAAGAATAGTAATAATAAAGATTGGCTAAGGGTGTATATCTAGATATATAGATATGAATTTAAGAATCATGGGTTGGTGTGTGTGTATTAACTACCATAAGACCAGGTTAGGTGTGGTACAAGGATTTGGGTGGAGAAGGAGCTATCCGTTAGGCGTAGCCACCCGAGTGAAACGGGTAAGGAGCTGCCAACGAGATGTAGCCGCCCCCGGAAAGTGTGAATTAAGATATGTAAGTAAAATGGGTAGAGAAGGAGCTGCCCGCTAGGCGTAGCCACCCAAGTGATTAGGGTAAGGAGCTGCCAACGAGGCGTAGCCACTACCCTATCAAACTTAGTGATAAATCCCCACTAAGTAACCACATGAACAAGGGCCAAGTCTAAATGGGTATCCGTGTGTACCATAGGTAGGGACTTGTCAAGGTGCACGGTGTGATGGTTAATTTATACTCCTTTAATACACTATGGTGATTCTTGTTATAATTTTTTAGATCTATTATCTGCTCACTGAGTTTATCTCACCCTTTCAAATTCTAAATTTTTCAGATAGCACCTCTAGACCTGATCCGCCTCCCTCATCTTAGGGCTGAGGCGTGTGGCGGTGAGCCTCTCTTTTGGAACTAGAGGCTCGACTAGCTTTTCTTTTGGTTTGGTATCAGTTGTAATGAATTAGAATTTATTTTGTAAAAGTATTTTGTGAGTAGGACAAATGGATGTAGGTTGGTTTCCCCCTTCCCTATTTTTAGGTTTATTGATGTTTGTTGACTGGATTGAAGAGAGCGGAGCTCTCTGTTGTTGTTTTATTGATCTCTGGCTGTTTGTAGAAATTTTGGGATGTCCTATTTACAGGGGGCACTCTGCCGAAATTTCTATAAAAAGCTAGTGCATCATAAAGGGAAGTAAATTTTATATATATATCCATCAAGGTAGGAATACACTTAAGGTACTGCTATTCGGTGTGAACCTCTGAAAAGTATCTGCTAAGATACGGTAGTAAGCCGAACGGTAGGTATGAAGGACGTGTGCTGGTCACCCCTTTCTCTTTTGGAATGGGGCGTGACAAAAGTAGAATAAACGTAGCACCTAAGGTTCACTCGGAACAACGAGAATGCAATCTGTGCAGCCAAGTAGAAGCTCCGATGTAATCAAAGGCCGGATATTTACGGCGACTCGCACGCATTGTGTTGATTCTGTGTTCTTCCCATCTGAGTTCTCCATCTCTGCAAAACTCAATCTGTATTGCAAACCCTAGAATCCCAATGTAGCACGAAAATAAACTCAACTCAAACCATATTAAATTGCATTTCAATCTCGCATCAGGTCAAAACCATGAAATGAGCGCAATTTGAAAAATATGAAGTATGTGAGCCGATGAAAATTTCCATCAGATCAACCCGAAGGGAGTTGGTATCTGAGCTTACCTCTGAGATTAACGAAGTGAGCAAAAGTGAGACAGGGGAATGGGAGAATCAACGAAGGGTTCCTGCAAGAAGAGGACTAACCCCCTGTTTAGTTTCCCCTTGTTTGGTTTGTATCTTCAGAGGGGAGGGGAGGGGAAATTTAATAAAATTTTCCCTCCCCTCCCCTTGTATCTGTGCCCTCTGATTTGGGGGGATTCGGGGGGAAGGCTGCCAATAACAAAAAATCATGTCTAAAATGCCCTTGCTTTGCCTTTTTCGGTCTGAGTCTTCACTTCTTCTTGGTTTGCCAGTCGTCCGTGTCTCGTCTCCCATCTCCATGCAGCTCTCGTCTGGTCTCGTCTCTTTCTCGTCTCCACGCAGCTCTCGTCTGGTCTTGTCTCTTTCTCGTCTCCACGCAGCCCTCGTCTGGTGTCGTCTCCACGCAGCTCTTGTCTGGTCTCGTCTCGCGACTTCGATTCTTCGTTTAACCTGCAACCCAGATCACCCAAATCGCCCAGATTTCTTCCTAGGTTCGAACCGCTTTTATTTACTCTTGCTTCTTCTTGATTGCTTCCGTTTTATCATTTGCATATGGTCTGAGCTGAGGTAGTGAATATATGCTTCTGTTTGTTCGTTCATGCTTTTATCCGAGCTGTTGTTGCTTTGTGCTTTGTGCTTTCATCTGAACATTGGTGCTTCTGCCTGAACGAATGAATTTATTGGAGGATCCGATGCTTTTACTAGGTCTGTGAAAACAAAGCTTGTCATTGGTGTCATTTTACAGGATTAGAAGTAAATATTGATTTCTGTTTTTGGGCGTATCTGCTGTGAGTCGAGAGCCAGAGCCAGACTAAATTTGATTATCCCTACTCTGCCTGTGTTTCATGTGGTCTGTTGTTCTCAGAACCCGAGCCGTTCAAACTCCTTTGCCAATTCTTAATCTATTGAATCTCAATGCTTCCTTTTCCGGACATCGTCTATTGAATCTTAATCTATTGAATCTCAATGTTTGAGTGTCATGCTAGAGATGCCGAGGAAGTTATCCTCGTTCCTGGTTAGTATTGTTTGTCGAAGGTTGTTATTACTTCTCAATTTATGGATTGTCAAAGTTTGAGGTAATTTGATTGATTTGGAGTATTATCAGATCTTTTCATTGTTCATTTTGGATCTTCCAGAGTTGTTGTATATTCAAAAGGCTATTTTATATATAATTTCTTAATTAATTGATATTCATGATATTACACTTCCTCTTTTTGCTTTTTGATGTACCCTAAATCGACCATTACTAGATTTTAAGTTTTGGTAAGATATCTGTTACCTAGCTTTCAGCTATTATACAGCGTAATGTAATAAGGGAAAAAATCAATAAATTTAACTTACTACAACATGTTATAGGATTGGGGAAGATCAAAACATTATATATATTATTGCTAGCAAGCACAACATCTATATTACTAAGATGCCTGTTAGAGACATTTGTAATGCCTGCAATCTCAACTTTTTAATTTTATGATTTATTGTTTTTATATTTGTGTCACATTCACATGGCTTTATCCAATCATTTTCTATTCCTAATTTGTTCTATTTTCTTCAAATTAGATGGATGTTAAGTTGTGGAGGTTGTGGTTGGAATTACGTCGAAGAACTATCATTGTGATAATATGTGTCACCGCCTATTTTTGGTCGAAGCAAATGGCTGAAAGAAGAAAAATAAGTTACAATATGCATTCTAGGAGAGAAAGGGTCTGTGAGGAGATCATGAGGCAAATAACAAAAGGTGAAAAGGGTAAAAGTATTATTAGGATGGGTTCTGAAGCTTTTATAACATTATGTGGTATGTTGGAAAGAGAGTGTAACCTAAAACCCACACGATGGGCAAGTGTGGAAGAACAAGTTGCAAAATCTCTTTTCATATTAACACATAATGCAAAAAATCGTGTAGTGAACTTTTTTTTTCGGTGTTCTGGTGAGACAATTAGCCGTCACTTCCATAAAGTCTTAAGAGCCATCATTGAGTTAGAAGATAGATTTGTTGTACAACCTAATGGCTCAACAGTTCCTGCTGAAATTAGTGAAAAAAATAAGTTTTACCCGTATTTTAAAGATTGTGTTGGTGCTATAGATGGGACACATATAAGAGTCAAAGTATCTGTTAAAGATGCTCCCCAATACCGTGGTAGGAAAGAGTTCCCAACCCAAAATGTCTTAGCAGCGTGCACATTTGATTTAAAATTCACTTATGTCATGACTGGATGGGAAGGCACTGCATCTGACTCAAGATTTCTAAAAGAAGCACTAACAGGAGAAGATAGTCTTAAAATTCCTGACGGTAATTATTACTATTTTGAAGATGTCATTGAAATCTAAATTTGGTGATTACGTAACTATTATAGTGATTAATGTTGTTCATGATAGGGAAATATTACCTTGTGGATGCTGGCTTCATGTTAACAAGTGGATTTATCACTCCTTATAGAGGAGTTCGCTATCACCTTAAAGAGTATTCAACGAGGAATCCACCATAAAATCATAAAGAATTATTTAATCTTCGACATGCATCATTACGTAATGCAATTGAAAGAGCTTTTAGGGTGTTGAAAAAAAGATTTGCAATTTTATCCAATGGAACAAAGCCTAGTTATAGAGTTAAAGCACAGAAATTGATCATTGGTGCTTGTTGCATTCTTCATAATTATCTAATGACTGTAGACCCTGATAATGAGCTGATTTCTCAAGTAGACGCTGAACTTGCAGCTCAAACTGTGTTTGATGATAATAATCATGGTCAAAGAAGTCAAGCCAACGATGCTGCTCAGGGTGAACTTATAAGAGATAGTATAGCTAATCAAATGTGGCTAGATTATCAAAACAATGATGAATTTTAAGTTTGATGTATCATTATTTTATGTTTTCTATTTATTTTTATATACTCCGTTGTTTGAGTTGACATTTGGATTTATTCTATTGCCACTTTATTGCTATTTTATGTTTGATTGAATTTCATATATTATGTTGGATATATTCTTATTTTATATATTACATTGGGATTGAATGAATATGTATTTCATATAGCATGGCACCTACAAGCAAGGAGAACTTGGTGTGGTCAAAACCTATGGATGATGCACTCGTTGATGCATTCATGAATGAATATAATTGTGGTCATAGAGTTAATGGTACCTTCACTTCCACTGCATATGACAACATAGTAAAGGAACTTAGTGCTTTATTTGGCACCAAAATTGATAAAGAGAAAATCAAGAATAGGTGGAAGACTTTGAAAAAAATTTTTGTTGAAGTATATGATCTCTTTAAGAATGGTATGAGTGGGTTTGCTTGGGACCCAACAACTTGCATGTGGGATGCTGAGCCACAAGTGTGGGATGCTTTAATTCAGGTTAGCTTGCTGCTTTAATTCAACTATTTAATGTATATCTGTCATTGTAGCTACTTTAATTCAACTATTTAATGTATAATGTATATCTGTCCAAACTATTTTCAGGCTCATCCAAGAGCAGCAATGTGGAGGAATACCCCTCTTCCAAACTATGAAAAGATGGCTACACTTTATGGCAATGCAAGAGCTACTGGAAATGAGAGAGAGACACTATCTCAAATGAAGAAACGCAAACATTCATCCACTGAAGATTTATTTCATGACAGTATTGATGATGTTGACAACATGGTTTCTCATAATGAAGCCACTTTGGGTAATTACGATTGTTTTATTAATGATGATTCACTTGATGCTCAGCAGGAATATGATTCACCTAGAGTAAGTAGCGCCTGCAACAACAAGAAAAGAAGAACCTCTTCAAGTAAAGACAAAGATGTTGAAGTTAGTGAATACAAATCAACTATGTCTGAGTTAATAGATGTGCTTAGACAAATTAATTCTATCATGGAAAGGGCCATTTCCACACCAATACCATTAGTTCCACCTGAACCTAAAGAACTTTTGACATTAATTGAAGGATGTGGATGTGAACCTGAAAAAGTGCCTAAGATTTTTACCTTCTTCATGAAAAATGTTGAGGAGTTCAATATAATTACAAAATGCCGTCCTCAAATGCGTAAAACAGTGATAATAGAGTTGGTTTATGGTGCTAGAAACTAGTAGCAGATTAGGGAATTAATCTTTTTGTTGATATGGAATTGATTAGCTTTTTGTTATTGTGTATGTTGTCCTAAAATGATCCTTCTATAGTAATTGATCTGTTTGTAGTTGGAATTGATTATGGAGTTGAAAATGATCTTTTTGTAGCAGATTATGAAATGTTGTTGGAATTGTATTTGGCATTATCTTTGTCGTCCAGTAGTTGGAATATTTAATTAATGAAATATATGTTTTATTCTTCAAGTCCAGGACAAGTATATTTTGTTAGGGACCAATGCCATCCAGTAGCTGCAGTATTTTGTATTCCATGTCATTTTATCTGCTATCTTGGTGTATTTTTGTTTGTAAACTGATTAAACGTCGTGCGTGGCCTTTTGGCCTTGAAACGTGCACATGAGTCGTGAGGATCGTTGTGAGGGGTTCTCCTTCTGGGTTTTGCCGGAACTTGAAAAATTGAAGTAGAGCCGAGGCATTAGGGACACAGCTGATCCAAAGGTATTCATTCATCTTCCAGAAGGTATGAATTTGGCTCATCCAGAAGGTATGAATTCTCAAAAAGACGTGAGATTATCATTATGTATTCATTCATCTTCCATTCTGGCATGTAAATTTTTGTATTTTTTCTGTCATTTATCACTGCAGGAGAGGTTGCCACAGCTAAAGCAGCAGCTGCATGTAACACTATAGATTGGTATTTTGAAAAAAGAAAGCCTCATCACTTGTTCAACACTGTGTTGACTTGCTGAACGTTTCTACTTTTTTTTTTTTTCCAAGGTTCTGTCTTTTGGGTCTACCTATAGTGTGGAGGACATTGCTACAAGTTGCAGTGCTGTTCAGTTCTTCCAGCTATATGTATTGCTCTTGAATAATTCTGATTTCAATTTTTACTTCATCTTTTTGCCAAATATAATCACCTCATCCTCTTTCCTTTTGGAATATCATTTGTTGAATTTTAAACTGTAATTTGGTGATATTTTCTCAACAGGTTTACAAGAGGCGAGATGTGATAGCTGCATTAGTGCAGAGAGTTGAAAGGCATGGATATAAAGCCCTTGTTCTAACTGT
The DNA here is from genome assembly GCA_032878935.1 of Erythrophleum fordii. NCBI lineage: Eukaryota > Viridiplantae > Streptophyta > Magnoliopsida > Fabales > Fabaceae > Erythrophleum > Erythrophleum fordii. The sequence goes on along the minus strand of JAVQMF010000054.1, from coordinate 49,820,072 downwards.
CGATGTTCCACAAATTGGTAGAAGAGAGGCAGACATAAGGAACAAGTAATAGATTTTTTTTTTTTTGGTTGTATATTCTATATTCCCTCCTTATAAGTCTAACAACTTGCAAAGGACTAATATTGATTTGTTTGTTGGGGTGGACCAAATACTTTGTATATGAAGATTGATGCAACAAGCAATCTCCTAACGTTGTTGGAATGTCTTCTGCAGAATGGTTCCACTTCAATCAAGGAACTTTGATGGCCTTTTTTCAATTGAAGTTGAGTCTGTAAGTAGCACATATTCATAATTTCTCTCAAATTTCCACCTTTTGTAAAAGTGTCGAATGTCAACTCCATTGATAAGTGCATCATTTATAATATTCCCTCCCTCATCATGGAAAGTGTAATGGATGATCGATCATTTCAAAAGATGAACATTCTTTAAGCAGTCTAACTAATTCTTCAACAAAAGTACGTAAACCATAGACCACACAAAAGATATATCTTTGATCATGTTTCAAAAACATGGGATTTAGTAGCTGTAACAGGACACCCTGTCAGGCTCCTATAAAATAAAGTAGGACCCTCATTGTGGAGAAATTTGAAAAATAGCTTGAAACAATCTAAGACCCTTCTCTTGTTAACCTTTATATTGATAAACTCCAGTTCTACTATCATTAAAGAGTTGGACAATAGTTCAACCATCTTGATTGACATGTACTAGATGAGTAGATGTCATGAATGAAGCTCATCTTATCATCAATCCCTCCCTCATCCCCCCTCTTAGGCTATTATTCTTTTGTGTCTTTCTGTCCTAGATATAAACAACAGGACATAGTTTTTGTATTACTCTTTGCTTTTTGGTAAAAGGGAGATATACATAAATATGAATCGATATGATTGATGTCTACACTCTACTGCACTCTAATATTTCATTTAACATCCATGCCATCAGAATGTTACTGTATGTTAACGTCTTTGACATGGATGTCGTTTGCTTAACATCACATTGTAGTCCTGCTCTGAACTTATAAATATCATTAAAATAAAAAAGTAAAATTGGGATCACTCGGATCTCTCAATAGTTAATAAGATATAGGAGAATGTCTTGTTATCCAAATGTCTGTACCTAACACTAACAATTGGTCTATGAAAACTTATGACACTTGCTATATCCATATTTGCTCAATAAGTTTGTAGAGAAATTACAGGCAGATTACCTAGGTCTCTCCAATATTAGGATATAAGATGAGATAGATGTGACCCAAACATCAATCCATCACATTTATTATTGGAATGCAATATCTGTATCTGCTTTTCCCATCTTACCTTTCTTTTTTAGGAATAGCTGGAGAAATCAATCTGGGACAATTGAACGAATCAATTACCAATAGTGGGTAATCTCCAGCTTCTGCATCTTTAAGTTCAGCAGTGCCTAATGAATTTTAAATCGGAGAATATTTATAGGAAAACTACTAATCTTCTAGTTTAACGAGTGCAGTTATATGGCTTGGTTGGTTGTCTCTGGAGGCTTGATGCCTAAGATGTTATCATAAGCTTATATATTGCACTCTCAATTTAACTGTTGGTAGTGAAACTCTAAAATAATTATTTTCGTGTTCTAACAAAAGCACCATAATGTCTGCAGGATATAGCATGGTTGAAATCTATTACAAATTTGCCAATTCTTATCAAGGGTATACTTACTGGTGAAGATGGTATGTAAAAGTTTAGCGTATATACTCTATTTGAAATACAGGATTTTAATAATCTAATAAATGATTCATTTTACAAAGAACTGGTTAAATCCATAATAAATTTATTACTATGCTATAACTTCCAAATGAAGTTATGGATAGAAATGATAACAAAGTGTACTTATTTGAGACAAACAAATTCATTCCATGGTCAGATTCTACAAGTTTGAGGAGAAGGTTACAATTAGAATGAGAGGAAAGAGACAAATTACTTCCTCGGTCTATTTCATAACTCTGACCAGGATGTTTTGGATATGAAATGGATTCATATAGTTTTAATGATTGTAAACTTTCTATGTTTTGTTTAAACTTCTGAGAACGGCTTCCATGATGCGTCTCCTTATCTTTTTCTTTTTCTTCTTAGTCTCCTGTTCTCAACATTTATTTTTCCTTTGCATTTAATAATTAAATATTGATCTTCCAGAAATTCAAATATCGAAATCGATCTACTGATCAATTATTATATTAACATGCTTAAATCCATTAATTTTTCAGTTAAAATTTATCTCCTGATGCTGCTGCTTACATTTTTTTTGATGTATTAGTAATATACTTGATGGAATTGTGTTGGCAGCAATTAAGGCGGTGGAAGTAGGTTTTGCTGGTATAGTCGTCTCAAATCATGGTGCCCGCCAGCTTGATTATTCTCCGGCCATATTTCTATCCTAGAAGAGATTATTCTTTACATGAGATCTGATTCAGCAAATTCAATATAATTTTTTTTTCTTATCTTCAAATATATGGGTTTTAAATAAAGGAAAAATGTGGAGAAATGCAGTTATTATGGTTTCATGTGTTTGTATTTGTAATATTGCAGCTGCAACGAGCAATATTGTCTGCAATTTAGAACCATGGCAAAAATTGTTATGTAGTGAACAGCATTCAAAGTGTCACAAAATAGATATAAAATGTTATGCATTAGCTTGAAATAAGTTTTTTATTTTTGAAAGTAAATGTTTGGCATTTTATCTTTTTAAATGTAGAAGTTCATTCACATTAATGTCTAATCACCACCAACGCCAAGGTGAAACATTGTTAACGTAGCATTAGGATTGTGTTTATGTAACAATGGTTGTGTTTGTTTTGTGTTTGATTATTGTGAATCCATGTGCATCGAGTCTCTTATATGTACAATGTTTAACGTCAATATTAGTGGCTTCCCAACACAATTACTGTGTCAGGGATTCCTTCCATTAAACCACCATCCACAACCATGCTGCCACGAGACCTTCAACCATGCTACTGCCAATATTAGGACATCGTTTTCATTATGATATTGGAATTGTTCTGATCATTATATAAATATAGTACTTGACAGTTGACATGTTTCCAACTACAAAAAAGAATATATCCGGGTTCAAAAGTATAATTAAAAATAGAATACACAAAGGAAATTTCTTTTTTAATGATACTGATTTAACCTTAGGTGGTTATACATGGTTGCTATGCTGTGTAATTTAAAATACAGGTACCCTTGCACTTCTAAATTTGAATCACAGTAGAAATTGTCTATGTTTGAAACGAGAGATGAGTATCAGTGGAGTTCCACATGTCCAGTATAATACATATTGGCACCCTATGAATGCAGGTGGTACATGCTACTAGAGGTAAAATTCTTGTACTCCTCAATGGCGGAGTGCGGCGAGGGACGGATGTATTTAAAGCTTTAGCCCTTGGCGCACAAGCTGTCCTTGTAAGCTTTATACCCAGTCTGATAAATTTGAGTCTCCTATAACTCATTCAGTGTTGTTAAAGAATCTTACTATTATGCTACAGAACAATTAGCAGCTAAACCTTGTGCCTTTATACATGACTTGTGTTTATTCTAGTGCCAAATGTAGTTTTTGGAAGTGACAACTTTGTGGAACAAATCTATATCTGATGACTAGGCACTTATTTTCATCTGACTTAACTCCTTTAGGTACTTAAGTATGAGCATGCTGAGAAATATATGATTCCTTTGACTTGGTGTTCTTCGTTATGCATCTGAGAATTTTGAGACCTGCATAATCATATGAGAATTCTGAGTGATGTAGAATCAAATGATATCTGCAGGTGCAGCTGACTGAGATATATATGGAACTTTATAATCACATAAGTTAGCACTCTTCCATGTACCCCAAACGGTCTAACCAAGGTGATGGCCCTGTTTCCAGACCAGTGCGCACTAGTGATAAGATCAAGACAAGGCCAAACATGTATGGTCGACTGTTCTTCTATTACAACTCAAAGCGCACCAGGAAAAGTAAGAACAAGACAAGGACAGCAGCTTCTCAGATTGCCAAGATGTTGCAGCCAACGGGTTCAGCCGGCACAAGATTCAAATGCAAATTTATGTGTCTACAATTTTAAATAAGTTCAAAAGGTGTAAATGCTGATGGTGATGACTCTTAAATTATTTAAGTTGCATGGATTATGTATTTTAATCATATAGACTAGAAATAGTTTTTACATGACTTAAATTTTTAACTCTTATGTCAATTTATGAACCATATCAATGGAATGATTCTTAAAATTTTTTATTCATTAGGACTTGGATTTTTTATTCATGTATTTGCTTTTTCTCATTCTCAGTTAACAATTGAATTTTTTTAATTAACAGATGCCAAACAGAGTAAGCTGTGCGTGTATGTATTAGACATAAAGATGGTTCAATTTTTAATCTTTTCCTGTGTCTTTTCTAGCTACCAGCTTTGCATTAAGGCCCCTATCTCTTTTTTTGTACCTTCCAGGTCTCCATCTTTCTTGCAACTTCCACTTTTTAAGGAACCTTATTGATGGAAAAACTTTTAAACACTAAACTTGCTTTATTATCAGGCAGCCTTGATTCTTTCTGCTGTTCTTCTTCGCTGGACTGCAGGTTGTGGTATTTGGAATTGTCTTTGCCGTCTACTAGTTTGAATATTTAATTAATGAAATATATGTTTTATTCTTCAAGTCCAGGACAAGTACATTTTGTTAGGGACCAATGCCATCTAGTAGTTGGAGTATTTTGTTAATGAAATAATTGTCTTTACTTGATTGCATATAAATACAAAAATATATCTTGTTTGACATCAATATAAATATGGAATTTTTATAGGTATGGTTGAGGAAAAATTTCAACGTATTAATTAACATGAATATATTGCCATATCGAGAAATAAATAAATATGCCAATATTTTCAACTCAGATGCGTTCTAATTTTATAAAATAAAATAAGTTAAATTATATATTTATTAAAATAATTGTTTAATTAGTTTCATTTGTTTACAAATTATAATTATAGATAATTTTTTATATTTGTTTAATTTGGTGATAAAAATATTAAATTTTTATAAATAAAAAGATAATTACTTGTATTATCATTACTTTTATAATATGTAAGGATAAAATAGTCTACATATTATTGTTTTCCCTCCCCTCCCTTTCTGAACCAAACAACATATCATTAAAATCCCTCCCCTCCCCTCCATTAAAATCCCTCCCCTTCCTTCACCTCCCCTCCCCTCCCTTTTATTAAAATCCCTCCCCTTCCTTTACCTCCCCTCCCCTTCCCTTTATTAAAATCTCTCCCCTCCCTTCCCTTCCGTTGAACCAAACAAGGCCTAAGGGCTTTGCATTTCATTTTTAAATAAGAGGTTCAGAGACCACAATTTTGAATCTGGACGTGTCGGGTTTCTATTGAACTGAATTTCAGAAATAGGAGCTCACGTCCTAATTCAAATACGAAATGTGATCACGCGCGCATCACGTGCAACAGATTATGAATCTAACGGTATAGTTTGGGCCTGCGAGCACGGGTAAAATCTGTAGGGACGGAGAAAACCCCACTAAAATGTCCACATGTGATCAAATATTTTGGTGTGCACTCATATAATGTAATCTTATAATTTTGACCCTCACGTTGTCTAGCTTTTATTATGGGCTCAAACTACTGCGGGCTTTTGCAGCTGCTTGATATTTTTGAGTAAGTCGCTTCGGAAAAGTCACCACTGTTTTTTATTTTGAAAAACTCTAGCTTTTTGAAATGATGCAACGCTAGCTTTTTGAAAAACTCAAAGTGATTGAACAGTTGGTATTATTTTATATATTTGATATGAGATATTTAAAATTATTATATTCATAATGATAATAAAAAATACTTTAAAATATAATAACTTTTATGATTACATTTGATTTTATTTATGTTTTAGATTAACTTGATAAATCTAATGATGCATCATCATCTACATAATGCAGTGGGCAGTAAAATATGTTATAGTCATGTCCAAGAAAAGTGACAATTAGTTATGTGTTGGGGACATCAAAATTTTGTATATTTTTATTTCAATCATTCTTTATACATAGTTGTTTAAATTATAATTTTAAATTTGCAAATTTTTTTATTATTTTTAGTTAATTAAATATATATTATATTTATATTAATTTATGACTTTAAATAAATAAATTATACATTTTTTAATTTTTGAACATGAATGGAGGCCTTTTATTACTCATAGAATAATTAACCACATTACTATTTATCACATTTTACTATTTTGATATTGAAATTATTAAATTATTAATTTAAATTATAATATATAAATTATTAAATTATAATATATATATATATACACACACAATTAATAATATTTAACTAATTTGTAACGGTTTCATATATATATATATATATATATATATTTAAGTCATTATATCATATAAATTATTAAAAAATAATATTTGAATAATTTGCCGCGGATTTAACGATGGATTAGCAACGGAAAATTTTGTAACAGAAATTTCATCGCTAAATTAGTAACGGAATATTTCGTCACAAAATTCCATCGCAAAACTGGAATTAACTATCACGCTTATTAATGATAAAACTTTCCGTCACTGAACTCCGTCACTAACTTAATTTGTGACATAAATTAGTGACAGATTTGCGATGAACTTGCGATTGAACAAAATTCAGTCGCTAAATTTCGTCACAAATTTACTGTTTTTTTATAGTGTACTAATTAACAAAATTGATTATGCACGATTAATTAGTCTAATTACGTAACATGATCTCCACTTTTGGTTGATGGATAGGGTCCCATTGGTCCACATTTGGTATTCATAATGATGAATATGTGGTGAAGATTAAGTTGAACCTGGATTGAATAATATGAGTTCATTTGGTACAAGGTATGTATTGTAATGTCTAAACTAAAATTATATATGATCCAAATTCACAAGTGATTGTGTTGTTTTGTTTATAAAATAAATGCATGGTAGACCACATTCAAAGCTCCTCTGGGAAAAGATCCTGTGGTGGTGGATTTGCAAGGAATGGGGAAAAGATTTGCTTGGGTGATTAGTCAGAATATTGGTCGCTATTGGCCTAGTTACTTGGCATCAAAGGATGGTTGCAGGGATAAATGTGAATATCGAGGTACTTATGATCCCAGTAAATGTATGACCGACTATGGCCAACCTTCATAGAAATGGTAATTCGTTAAGTCAATTATTAGTATTACTATATACGTGAAATGTGCTCTATCCGTGGTGTATCGGTTAATTAATAATATTAATTATTGTTTATATACTAGCACCTTGCAGGGGATTTAGAAATTTTCTTATAATCTCACAAGAAAAAAAAGAAGCAATAATACACAAACAGTAAATAAATAATATAAAAATGGTGTAACTAATGTGACATCATTAGAGGGTATAAGTTACGGGATTTTATACATATATATTTAACTAAGATTGGCCCCTGTACTTATAGGGGATTAAAAAAATTTCAGTGGATCCCCTAAAAAAAAAAAAACTAAAACGCAGGCCCTACAAAAAGCAGAAAAAAAAAAAAAAAGATGATGTAAACAGTGATAAACAGTTTTATTAAACAGTACCAGATCCACAGGATTTTATATAGATATATAGATTGATAATTGATTTGACGAAATATATGTATCAGGTACCATGTTCCTCGGTCATTCCTTAGAGATGGTTTGAGCACATTGGTTTTGTTTGAGGAGATTGATGGAAACCCATATCCCATGTGAGTTTCCAAGTAGTTATGTTGGAACTGCCTGTGGAAATGCCTACGAGAGCAAGAACTTAGAATTATCGTGCCAGGGTCGTTTAATTTCTGCTGTTAAGTTCGCCAGATATGGGAATCCACAAGGTGTGTGTGGTGCATTCCGTAAGAGTCTTTGCGACAGCAAAAATGACGCTTTGCCTATTACACAAAAAGTATGGTCATGAATTATTGTCATATACATAGACATAAACATTCAAAATGTCAATTGATCTACTTATGTAGGCATGTGTGGGGAAGGAAGCATGCAACATCCATGTTTCTGATAGGACATTTGGATCAACTATTTGTGGAGCAGTTGTTGGTGCCAAGAAGCTTGTTGTGGTTGCATTTTGCTAGAACTTCCAACCCTGTCTCCACGTCTATCATGAAGGGAGTTAACTAAGATACAACATAAAATTTATAACATTTATTTTCACGTGTCATTGTTCACAATTTGTTTTAATGCCTATGATATTATGTCTTACATTAAATAAAAAAAATATAAGATAACACTTAAATTACGAAATACTTAATATTAATTGAGATGGCTAACATTTCATTATGCAAACAATACAAGACTTTATGTAAAGGCAAAAAAATGCACTTTTAGTCTTTTTATTTTATTTAAGGTTTTATTTTTATTTTTAATTTCATTTAGTTTTGCTTTTGTCCCTTAACTTTATCTTAAATTTCACTTTTATTCTTTAATTTCATTTGATTCTAATTTGATCTTATAAATTTATTTCAAATTTCACTTTCACCTTTTAATTTCATCTTACTCCAATTTAGTCTCTTAAATTTATCTCATATTTAAATTTTATCCTTTAATTTTATTGTGTTTTAACTTAAACTCTAATTTTCAAAAAAAAAACTATTAAAATTTTTTTCTTGTAACACTATTAAATTAGAATACTTAATAGAAAATTTTTATATAGCTTATTTGAAAAATAAAATGAAATTATTTGTTAAATTAGAACAAATTAAATAAATTTAAAATTAAAGAATAAAAGTGAAACAATAAGTAAAATTAGAAGACCAAATTAAATTTAAATTAAATTAAGAAACAAAAATGAAACCTAGGATAAAAAAGGAAACTTAGGATAAAATTAAAAAATTAAATTGAAATCAAATAAAATTGAAGGACAAAAATAAAACCTAAGGAAATATTAAAAAATGAAATCAAAACTAAATAAAGTTAAAAATACAAAAGTAAAATTTAAGATAAAATTAAAGAATCACAAGTGTATTTTAACCTTATGTAAATAATAAACATAGTTGCTTTATGTAATTTCTTAAAGATGTGCTATTTAATAAAACTATATTAATTAAAGACTTAATATACCTATTTTAAACCTAAATTGTAAATTAAGAATATTTTTTCTAAAATTAATTGTATTTATTAAGTTCATATTTAAAAAAACATTATAATATATAAAGACGTGCAAAATATTTTAGGGTTTATAAATTAATTAATATGTCCTACTAATTTATGAAATTTTGATTGTGCTTGTGAATGCTTCTTCAGGTCCTGACGGGTCTCGTACATAGATTATTTAGGCAAACCAATTCCCTACACTTCCTTGGAAAAGTGCAGAGAGGTGCACTTCTGATCTAGGCCGTCCAGATTAGATTTGAACGGCTTAGATCTATTATTAATTTTTTTAAAAAGTTTAAATATTTTTATTATTTTAAAAGATGTAAAATGTAAGATAAAATTAATTTCTTAATTGTATAATTTTGAAAAACATAATATTTTAAGTAAAAAATAAAAATAAAAAAACTAAGATCTGAATGGTCCATATCACTTCTCAAAGCGTGCACTTCTTTGAGAAGTGTAGAGAAATCGGACCTGGTTACTTAGTGTGTTTGTTGTTTATTATGGAATTTAAATGCTCTCAATTTTTTTTATTGTTAATTTGGAAAAAAAAATTGAAAGGAATATTTAAATCTCTTACTTTATTTTTCTCTTTTCTTCACTCTCTTTTATGGTTGAAGTTTCGTAAGAGAGTGTTATGTAAGGATGAAAATAGATTAGGATATTTTAACCATTTGGTGATATCCTTCCAAACAAATTATTTGGATATTGAATAGGGTGTGTAGATAGCAAAAAAATGGAATCTTATCAACTAATGGATAAATTTGGATTTATCCTTTCAATCCATTTGACAAATAAGATACCTGATACTGAATATTCGATAGCCATATATTACGTGTATGGTTAGATTGATTATATATAATTATACATAAAAAAAATTGTATTATATGTACAACCCTTATTTACTATCTATATATTTGATATATTAATGTTTTTTATTCATTTTTTAAAGTAATTAATAATTATAAACTTTAAAAATATTTTTAAATTATATTTTAAAAGATAAATATGAATATTGGATATTTTGGATTATACCTAATTGTGGGTCGATCTCATATGAAAACAAATTTCATAGGACGGGCCTAAACCCAACCCAAATATTCTCTCCTTTTTAAAGCCTAGGCCGGCCCAATTTCGTGGGAAGATTAAAGTAGCTAGTCTTGTCTTGTGAATCAATTTTTCTACTTGAGTCGTGTTCTGGGTTTGCTAATTAACATCTTGAGGAACCAATTCTGGGTTTCAAGAATGATGATCAAGCTAATTCAAGATTGAAAGCAATATATTTTACTTTCTGTTCCGTGTCATTTTCATGGGATGCTGATTTTGATTTTATTTTGAGGCCACAACTTCCACGCTATACCAACCTCCACTTGACTTGCCCACCCTCCTTTTTCTCTATTTTCGTTTTTGCCGTCTTTGGATTTTATTTAATCCCATACCCCTTATAAAACCTTCATCATTTCAATTATCTTTACTAAATAATTATAATTTTAGAAAAATTAATATGTGGTAGGCTAACCCGTCTCTTTATAGCATAATAGTTTTCTAAACGAACTTTTTTTTTTTTTGGTTGAACTTTATTCTTCAAACTTATATCCATTTTTTTGAAGCAATCATATCAAGTAAGGTAAACTTTTTCACCTATAATTAGATTGTATTTTGGATATCATTTATCCAACATTCAATATTCTAATATTTGTAAGATTTTTGAGTATTTTGTATACTTGACAGATTTCAAATATTAAGTATTTTAGGTGATAGTATTAAAAATGTAAAAATTTTATTGGATTCAAATAGGATTCCAATATCATAATTCTAAAAATTAACTATAAAATATTTAGGTTTTTAATCTTGTGCAATATAATTTTTTATTTACTTTTTAATAAAAAAAAAGAAAAATCCAAAGACAATAATAGATGATAATTTGGATTCTCTCTTATTCAATGCACCTGATATAGAATAACAGAGAGAATAACACACGGATTAGACTTGTACTCACTTGGTTATGTTGCTCATGGGCAAAAAAGATATCTGCATTCGTCGGTTATAAGCAATTCTTTGGGAAGCTCGACATCTTTAAAACAATTTTTTTAAAATCCCCAGGAAAGATTGAAATTCTTTTGAAAATGGTGAAGACCAACGATACATGTATTCTCACTCATAGTCCCACGCCGGTTCAAAATTTCGTTTTGGTGTTTGACTCTTGGCAGCCAAACATAGTATTAAACAAAATGATAACTTGGGGGGAGGGGGGATTTCAGTTTTGTCCTGAGAACTATTGTGGGTGATGTCTCTGAGTGTGATTTAATGAAATGAGAATAAGAAATGTTCGTTTTCTTCAGGTTCGTTCTAGGAAAGATCATTTAAGAATTAATTGGATTGGTTCTTTTTGTTTCACTAAGCATGAAAGTTATAATTATCTTCTTTTTTTCCCAATGTCACTTTGCTCAAATGATTTGGCTTGATTTTATCTATCTCTTCAAGTGGATCAAATTCGAGCTCAGAATTTCCAACGATTGTTGTAGATCTTGTTCTCCCAAACGTCAGGGGCTTCTAGTCAAGTTGAGGCATATACCAACCTGATCTTCATCGGGTTATATGTCATTTAGTACTGTGTTATTTGAATCTTTTCCTCCAACTCGCAGTCCTTGTTAAACTTGTTTCTCAACTAATGTCTCAATCCCACTTCGCATAAGGTGTTTAAGGGTGTGTTTGGATGAGAATTTTTGAAGGAGAGCACTACAAGAAAACATGTTATTTTTTAGGGTCACAAGTGTCAAAAAAAAATGCTTAGATGTCGATATTTGTTTTATTGACAACTATATAACCGTCAATAAGCGTCAATATAAGTATTGTCAAAAAAAGTATTATTGACGGTTAATGACCGTTAATAAAAATTTTAAAGTATTTTTGACATTTATTAACTATCAAAAATACTTTTGTCAAAATTTTTAAACAATTTCGACGGCCACTAAAAACGACAATTATCAATTACATTTTTGTCAATTCTGACCGTCAAAAAAAGTATCAATAATTATTTTTAATTATATAACTTTTACATTGTTTTCTTTTATATTAGAAAGTAATTTTTTACTAATAATATAATTTATAGAAATGTTTATATTAAAGCAAACATTATAAATATTTCTCAAATTTTGAATATGTTCCATCAACCAAAAGTTTTCGATCCAAATATTAAATATGAGTAATGTATTAATTACAACAGTATTTGAAATATAAAACTTCATCATGTCAATTCAAACGTTTACAAATAAATATGAAATATTTTAAATAAGTGCAAAATAACATCAAGTTATAGATCTCGTTCGCTTCCCATCTGCAAAAAAAAAAAAAGAACATTGAATTAGACTATAAAAAAATCATTTCATTAAATTATAATCTCTGAAAAAAAAAAGAATGAAAAAAGATTAAAAGTATAAAGAAACAAAATACTAGTTGGAACCATTTAAGCAGGCTATATTCACAAGTGCATAGCATTAGGGTATATAATGGCACTATAAAATTCATAATTAAGCTGTTTCTAAATACATAGGCAAATCACATACAACCTTACATATATCTTTTTGAACAAGAGAAGAGCCAACTCACATAAATTTTGCTAAATTAGTGTTAATCATCTAAAAAACATTTATGTAGGCAAAAGAATTAGAACTAAAGGAGGCCTATGGCACCACTTGTCCAAAGGCAAAAGGAAGAAGGCCAATGGAAACCACCCCTTTTGATACAATCTTAACAACAACAAACTAACATCCAAGACATGCTTTTGCTAAACAAAGTCCTACATGCATTTCCAACAAATATGTAACACTACACTTTTATATGTTATTATAATTAAATTGTTAAGAGCTATCAACATGTGATATATTTCAAGGAAAAGTCCTAAGGTAAAAACCTAAAAAAAAAATCATGATAAAAATCTTACCAAATCAACGGGGGAAATTATATCAATATCAGAATTAGTTTGAGGTCTAGGCACACTTCCTCCAAGCAGATGTGTCAATAGATCTTCCATCCTATTCATTTTCTCTTCTAATAAGCTAACTTTTGCATTAGACTCTTCACGACATTTTTCTGATTCTCGAAGTTGCTTTTCAAGCTCACAAACACGTGAGGATTGAGGCTCAATAAATTGTGTGGGGCAAATACCAGCTCCTTGCCCACGGACTCTTCCATGTCGTTCAGGTCCAAAAACTTCTATAAATATTTTATTTTCATTCATATCCAGAGATCCTTTCTCTTTTTCAGATATGATGCTTCTGAGGTGCTCCTACATTTAAATCATATAATGTTCAAATATATGACTTAAAAAAATTCAAGACCATATCATAATGTTTATATAATCTAGTGTATTTAAATTGAGATAACTTACAAGTTTATTTTGTGATTCTTTGTTACCAGCCTGTCCATTAGCACTAGTGTGTGTAATTTCCCATAGGTGTACACGCCCAATTTTTTGTCCTGTCTTCTCTTTCTATTGTTGAATAAACAATAGAATATTTTATTATTAAGATTTGAACAAAATATACTAAATTAATAACTCTAATACCTCTTCTTCAGCCCTTTGATGGACACTTTTTGATCCTATAGTATGAATAATATTGTTGGCTGATCGACTAAACTTATTTTGATCACTCATTTTCTAAAAAAATATTATTTCCAAGAGTAAAATAAAATTAAATGTAATATTATTTCTAAGAATAAAATAAAGGTAAATTTCTAGAACCCACCTTCCAACTATCTAAATTCCACAATCTCACAAGATATGTCCAATCTTCTTCAGTCATATCAGGTGGTATAGTAGCAAGAGCCTCTTCAGGACATTCAAAAGAATCATAATACTTCTTCTTCAATACATGGCGATAATTCTTGTATGACCTATTCATTTGTGCCCATACAAGTTGTTGACAATCTTCAACTTTAAAATGAACCTTGAGGTCAAGAAACAATTATATGTCAGTCAATATAAAACATGAATATTTTACAAAAATGATTTGAAAATTTTATAATGTTAAAGTAATAACCAAAACAAGATCAAATAATTTGTTCTTCTTTTCCATGGAAATTTCAGCCCATTCACTAACACTTAGCGGTGCATTTTGCACTTTCCTAACTAAAGTTGTACATCTTGACTTGAATAACTTCGAATTTAGACCAACTGGACGATTGTTTTGCCATGTTATGTCAAGTCTCTTGCCAGGTGGCAATTTAGACAATTCAAGATTGCGTGTGGATCCTCGACCTTTTTTTTTTGTAATCACATTGACCTATTCAACAATATTAAATTTGAAAAAGTTATAAATATCTAATAAGAAAGAGTTTTAAAAATTTATATTACAAACAATAGAATAGAAAATGGCATACCTGCATTTTTTCTTATACTAGTATTAGCAACAACCATTCTAATACTTCTCTGTAGTAAAAAAATTCTAGATAATATTGGAAGAGGTTAGTAATAATATTAAATTTAAAATATAATTGTACAAATAATCAAGACAAAAAGGGAAAATGTAACATGTAAAAGAGGTTCAATAATACAACTCATTAAAATACATCAAACATTTAATCAAAAAACTCATTCTTGACCTATATCTGCTAAGTCTACATAAAGAGCATTGCTATGGTCTATCCTACTCCAAGATATAAGAATTTCTGTATCATGAGACACAATATTTGAAAGCTCATTAATATCATGAGACATATGTTGTTGGAATGGTTCTGGGATAACCACATCCAATTCTTCTTCATCGTCCTTTTCAAGCATAGGCATATCAAAGTAGTCTCGAGGTGCAACCTTCACCACACATAGCCAATTAGAGTTAGTAATATTTTCTACATAAAAGACTTGTTCACATTGACATGCCATAGCAAATTGTTCATTTGTGTTCAATCTTCGCCCTTTATTCACAGTTGTTATCCCATATTCATCTACCTTGATTCCTCTACCATAGTTATCTACATCCCACCATAAACATTTAAATAAAACAACTTTATTATTTCCCATGTAAGACAATTCAAAAATATCCTCAATGACACCATAGTACTCTTTACTAGAATCTCCTTTTACCATAACTCCACTATTTTGTATTTTTCTATTATTGTCGTATTCATTTGTGCGAAACACAAAGCCATTCACAACGAATCCTTTGTAACATATGGCTTCTCGTGATGGAGCACAAGCTAAATGTAAGAGTTGTTGTGTTATTTTATCACTTCCTTCATTGTAAAGTTGTGTAACCTACATAAATATAAGAAAAAGCTTAAAATTATAAAATATTATAATAAAAAAAAGTATACTTTAAAAAAGTACACTACCTACATGACTTTTAAACCACTTGGCAAATTGTTGATTATGTCGTCTTTCAATATTTCTAATATTTTCTCTTTCAATCTCCAACTTATGCTTCCTAATAAATAAAAATCATTATATTCAAGGATATGAATATATAATAAGATAACATATGAGTTGAAAGTAAATATACTTACTCAATAAATGGAATAACTTCATCACAATTTTTCAAGACATAAAGATAAGCTTGATTCAATTCTTCCATACTTAATTTTCTTGATATTTTACTCACTCTAGTAGGGCGACCAGATTGTACAAAAACAGACAACTCAGATAATTCACTAGGACCACCATCCCAATTTCTCCCAACTCGATTGAATTTTGTTTCAATTCAATGAAAGTATCTTGAGCAAAACATCAAACATTCATTTGCAATATATCCTTCTGCAATGGAACCTTCTGGATAAGCTCGATTATGTGCATAGTCCTTCAAAGTTCGTAAGTACCTTTACATAATGAATATATATATTATTTATGGAATTGATAAAAACATTTAAAATTATATAGGTAAGATAAAAGGAGATTCAATTACCTTTCAATGGGATACATCCAACGATAATGGACTGGCCCTGCAATCTTAGCTTCTTGTGCTAAGTGTATTGGTAAGTGGATTATAACATCAAAAAATGAAGGAGGAAATATCATTTCAAGCTTGCAAAGTGTATAAGCAATTTGAGTTTCAATTTGATCTAACTTTTCCGAAGTAAGAACTTTGCAACATAACTCTTTAAAGAAAGAACATAACTGAATCAATGGACTGCGAATATTCTCATTTGCTAATAGTCCTCGTAGTGCAAGTGGAAGGAAGCACTCCATGAGAACATGACAATCATGACTTTTTAATCCAATGATCTTTCGCTCCGTTGTTTTCACACATCTAGCAACATTAGAAGAATATCCATCTGGAACTTTGACATTCTTCAAGAAATCACACAAAATGCTTTTTTCATCATTAGTCAACATGTAAATAGATGCAGGTATTAACACCCTATTATCGTGTTGTATGGGATGTAGATCAGCCCTAATGCCTAAGGCTTGTAAGTCCAATCGAGTTTTTAAATTATCCTTTTTTTTTTCCCAAAACATTCATCAATGTCCCCATAATATTATCACAAACATTTTTTTCAATATGCATGACATTTAAATTATGTCGTAACAACAAGGTATTCCAATATGGTAATTGAAAGAAGATACTTTTCTTAAGCCAACCAATTGAATGCTGCTTTTCATTTTTCTTCCTTTTATTGGCATATTTTCCCAACACTAACCCTTTTAAATCATGAACTTGATGAAGTACATCTTCCCCAGAAAGTTGTTTAGGAGGATGCCCAACCTCCTTTGTGCCATCAAATAAGCTTTTCTCATGTCGCCATCTATGTTTAATTGGTAACAAGCGACGATGTCCTAAAAAGCAGTATTTTTTTCCATTTTTTAAATACATAGAACGAGTCTCCACATTACAAGATGGGCAAGCTAAGCTTCCTTTAGTATTCCACCCAGATAAGTTTTCGTAAGCTGAAAAATCATTAATTGTCCATAAAATTGCTACACGCATGCTGAAGTTTTGTTTTCGTGATGCATCATAGGTTTCAACACCCACTTCCCATAATTCCTTCAACTCATTTATTAAAGGTTGTAAATATACATCAATATCATTTCCTGGACCTTTTGGCCCAGGAATCAATAATGATAACATCATATATGGATCCTTCATACATTTCCAAGGTGGTAAATTGAAAGGAATTAATACCACAGGCCAAATACTATATTGAGTACTCATGTTGCCAAAGAGATTAAATCCATCACTAGCTAAACCAAGCCTAATATTGCGTGGCTCTAAAGCAAAAGACTCATGTAACTCATCAAACTTTTTCCATGCTTTTGAATCAGCAGGGTGTCTTAGAACACCATCATCCACACGCTTATCATAATGCCATGTCATTTCTGATGCTGTCTTATTTGACATATACAATCTTTTCAATCTTGCAGTTATGGGAAAATAACGAAGAATCTTTCTTGGAATTTTTTTCCTCTTTAAATTATTATTTTCAGATTTCCATCTAGAGGTATTACAAACCACACAGCAATCTAGCTTTGAATGCTCATTCCAAAATAGCATACAATCCTTTTCACAAGCATCAATCTTTATATAATCTAACCCAAGATCTCGAAAGATCTTTCTTGCTTCATAATAAGATTTTGGCAATTGTGTTCCTTCAGGAAAGGCATCATTCAACAATTCAAGTAACATAGAAAATGATTTATTACTCCAGCCGCCAAGACATTTTATATGATACAATTTCATCAGAAATGACAATTTGGAAAACTTCTTACAATTTGGATATAAGCTTTGCTCAGAATCATGCAACAATTTATAAAATATGCTTGCATCTTTATTAGGCTCCTCCGTATCCCATGCCCTAAAATGATCCATTAATATGTCTTGAATTGACTCCCTATCAGATTCATCACTATCACTTAAATTAGAAGATGCCACTTCTAAATCCTCTCCATGTTTATACCATGTTGTATAATTTGCAACTATTCCATATATTAGTAAATCTCCTTCAACTTCTTCACGAGTTTTTTTCTTAAGATTATTGCATTTAACACATGGGCAATAAATATCATCTTTGTTTATGTGTTCAAATGCAAAATTTAAGAACTCAGTAACCCCTTTTCTATATGTAGGATGTGCTCTATTCTTAATTTGCATCCAATCCTTCTCCATGATTAACTAGAAAACATAGAATATAGAAAAAATAATTAACTTCACATTAATAATTAGAAACATATGGATACGAATGCATAAAATCATTCAAAAAAATTTGACATATTCAAAGATTTCATATCTTAAAAAAATAAACAAAGGCACCAATATTATTTGTGCTTCTTTTGTTTCATTCCTATAATTCGACTTTAAAGCTTATAATTAAGAAAGAAAATTAGGAAATAAATAGAAAAGAAAATAACCACAAATCATAATCAAAGCCTGCCTAAATCAAATAAGAATCAAAATAAAGAGAGAGGGGTGTATGTACCTAAGAAGCAAAAATGCCAATACTTGGTCCAGAGATTTCTTTTGCTTTTTTACTTCCTCTTTAGGGATCAAGAACTCTAATAAAGTGCCTTAAACTGAGAGAAACAAAAAGAGAGATATATGTGTTAATATTTTTATTTTAGTATTAAGATGCCATGATAATTTGAAAAAAAAAAAAAGAATTGTATAGATTGTTTAACCTCTTTCTTACTATTTTATGCACTTTGCAATTTTTACTTGCATTATTTAATTATTAAATTAAAAATCTGAAAAGTGTATTCTGATTCATATCCTCAAGGTTTTAATTAGTAAGTTAAGAATCTC
The DNA here is from genome assembly GCA_032878935.1 of Erythrophleum fordii. NCBI lineage: Eukaryota > Viridiplantae > Streptophyta > Magnoliopsida > Fabales > Fabaceae > Erythrophleum > Erythrophleum fordii. The sequence goes on along the minus strand of JAVQMF010000054.1, from coordinate 49,801,196 downwards.
AAACTACTTTTGCCTTATTTTTCTTTATTTAGAAAAACCAATTTAGACTTGAGATAGATATGTAACCAAGATATTACTAATATATTTATCTTTCACAACAAAATCAAGCCCATAAAACAATGATATAATTATAACGAGGATAAAAAATTAGTAAGAGATCATAAATTTAAATTTCTACTATGCACACAATTTTTCAATGTCTTCAATTAGGAAATAAAAAAATAAAATAAAATAAAAATCAAACCCTAAACATCATGTTCATTTCAGTCCTAAAAAGTGAGATAATAAGTCTATTGACTTATTTTTGCTTCACTATTTTTTTTAATGAATATGTTTTACTAGCTATTGTTTGTATTGCTGTTTCAATGGATATATCCAACTAAAAAGCAATCTTTATTTCTCTCCCTCTTGAGAAGTAAAGCACCAAAACTACCCTGCCATGTTAACTAGGCTAGGAAAGAGCACACAATTATTTGGCTCCTCTGCCCCGTATTCTTTATAATTAAAGAAAAAAAGAAACTACTAAAAGATACATAATTTAATATAAATACTATTGAAAGTTTTCCCTGTACAACTTTCCAATTGATATAACCATCTCTTCTATCAAAAAATATAACATACAAGAAGAATTAACTTTTTGCTTCTACCTCCAACCTTTCAGAATAAAGCCTATTTAAATTTTTGAGATTGTGTATTTTAATTCATATCCTCAAGGTTTTAAATCTCAAAATAAATTGCCTTGAATTGACCCTCCTGTTACTAATTATGTTCCATCTGATTTACATCAAGAGATAGATAATCCAATAATATAATTCAAGTCAAGTGTGAGAGTGACTCTTCAAATAAATAGCCTCTTGGTAGTTGCAATGCAAAACATTTATATATATATATATATATTCAAAATCTCAATCAACATTGCTAAAATGCTAAATCGTGTTTCAAGGATACATATATATATATATATATATAAATAGAATTTTTTTTTGGTTTAAGTAATTTTTTTGGGGTCATTTTTTGGTAAATTGATATATAGCTTAAACTTTTAACTTTTGAGGATAAATAGACTTTGCTATATCTTTCTATGATATGGGTTCCATAATTTGGGTATGAATTCACAAGCAAGAACAACATCCATCAAAATATGAAAAACAAAAAAAGTTGGAAACTCAAAGAAACACAAACTCTGCCAACAAGTCCTCCTATAGCAATAAGCATCCATAAAAAAATAGAAAAAGAAAAAAGAAACTCAAGGAAAAGAACTCACACTCTGCCGGCAATTCCTCCTGCAGCAAGACAAATCATCAATTATATATTGCATGCAACTCGGTCAAGACGCAGAGAAACGTAGAATACAGAGAGGAGAAGTCGTTCTGGTCAAGATGCAGAAAGAAGTAGAATACAGAGAGGAGAAGAAGCTGAGACGTAATAGATGCAGAGAAGAAAAGTGTGATAACTACCTGTCGATAAAAGTGCAAAAATTGCTTTCAAATTATTTTTAAAATAAATGACTATTATTTTTTTCACCCTCCTGCAAATAAAAATGGATGAACGTTACCGCCACTACTTCCCGCGTTTTGGCACCACGTTTTAAGAAGCTGGCTATTGAAAAGGGAAGCCTCATTTTGACGGTCAAAGCCCATGGTTGATAAAAGGGCCTGGTATGTTGATGGGAAAAAGCAACTGTTGATTAAAAAAGCACCTTTTTTGACTTTAAAATGGATTGTCAAAGTTGATGTGTGGAAATTGTCGTATCTTCCTGTAGTGAGAAAAGAGAGAAAGAAGATAAGATATTTGATTAAAAAAATTCAAAAGGAGGCCTCTCCTCTCCTCCCCTCTTCTCCTCTCCAAATTTGAGGGGAGGGAAATTTTTTTTTAAAATAATTTATTTTATTATTTTTTAATATTTTAACATTTAATAAAAAGTAAGATAATTTTTTTATCAAAAATTAAAAATTAAAAAAAATTAAAAAATATTGATATAAATATTTTTTTTATAAAAAAATCAAAATAATATAAAAATAAATTTATCTAAATATAATTATTTTTGTTTTCTTCGGTTAAACTAAACAAAGCCTAATCTCAGAAGGGAAGGGGGGGCTTCTAGAGGTCATAAATCTCACCATTAAGATAAATTAGGTTCTCTGCATTATCAAAGGAGGACCATTACGATTTGGAGAACGCCAAAGCAGAAGGAAGCTTCCGACACTAGAGTTTAGTTACATCTATATTCAAACGTGACATTATTGGACAATTGTGTTGGCAAACCCCGATTACTTTAGGCAGTCAATGGTGTTGGCTTGAGGTGGCTCAGCTCTCTTTGGATTTTCTTTTAAATCAGGAATTCATTTTTGAAGATATCTTCTTTCCATTGCAATTATCTATTTTCACTAACTCAGACTATCGTTTGCTTATGCTCAATTCCATACTCATACCATGGCTGCAGATTCTCTAGGAAGATTTTGTCCATCCCTATCAAGTTTGTTTTAGCCCAAATACTCCTCTTAGATCTTCTCACCAAGACGACAGAATTAAATGGTTAAAGTAGGTTAGGAAGTTTTTTGACCCTCATACTTACCTCGCTGTTTTGTAATTTGTTGCTCGTTTTTTGTAGTTTGGTTGTCTCTGTATTTCTATTAGAAAAAAGAAAAGAAAAGAAAAGATCTAATTATTTATCGTTAAATGAAGCACGAATTTCTACCCAAAAAAATTACAATTTCTGTTGTACATGACTTTACAACGATCTTGACGATTGATTCAGTCAATCATCTAAAATTTGACTGCATACTTAGTTGATGCATGATACGAGTTTGTAACAGGCAATAAAGTTGGTCGTCGATAATAAAAAATAAAAAATTAAACAATGGAATCTTGTCATGGTTCCGGAAATAATAAAACTATCCGCAACCGTGACTCGGTTTATATACTCCTACTACGTGACAGTCCTCAATCCTTAGAAATTCCACAAGAATGAGTCCTCAACTATCTCTCCTTCCATGTTTTCGTCTCCATAATTATCCCTTGGGATTTCCGGAGCGTAGAAATCACTGCTCAAATCATCAAAGCCCGGGAATATCCCATAATCGGATGCGTAATTACCCGAGCCCATTGCTGGAAACAAATCCGTAAACGGGTCGTTATGGGTGACGCCCCTATCCATTTGGGCGGTCCCCTCGGAAAGCGAAGGAGACGAAGATTCCATCGGGAATTGGGTAGGGGTAGAGACCGAGGAGCCTTCATGGGGCTCCGAATCCAAATTGGCAAAACGGGCAGCGGCAACCTGAATTTGAGAGGGGGTGAGAGAGCTGCCGCCGGCGATGTAGGGTGGGTTATCGGGGAAATTAAACTTGGCGTTGCTGCCGCGCAAGCAAAACATGGCAGCATCGAAAGCACGCGCCGCCTTCTCGGCGGTGTCATAGGATCCCAACCAAATCCTCTCCCTACTGTTGGGAAGTCTAATTTCGGAAACCCATTTGCCCCACTTTCTCTTTCGGACCCCTTTGTATTTGCATAATTCGCTTCCCTCCCCACTTGCCTTTTCCATGGTCTGCTTAACAGTTTGTATTTGTGAGGAATCTTTGTCGTCGCAGGGGATTGCGTTGGCTTCTTGTGGATAGAGTATGAGGGTATATATATCGTGGATATGTGTGGGCCAGGCGTCTGTGCAGAAGCGAGTGAAGAAGTTTGACTAAGTGTGACCAGTCAACTATGCTGAGGCGCGTTGATAGGAAATTTAAAAGGGCAACGACGAGTGCACGTGGCATATGGTGATAGGATGAACGGGCAGTTACGCGTCCTGAACCTAGACAGAAAATGACACCACGTGTGTCTTTCAATCCACGTGCACTTTTTGTAAAACATCTTATTTAACAAGAAAATTACTGTATAAACGAAAGAGTAATGCAAAAAATTATTTATCTATTGATCAGGTTAGATTTACACATATATAACCAAACTTTTTCAAACCTTCAAATTTTGGTGAAACTTGTTATCTCGTGTTTATTGCTTTTACGACCACAACTGGAACCTTCTAAACTTATAAGCAATATTTTTTAACACTAATTAGCAAATTTCTTTTTTAATTAAATTTTGAACACAAATATTACATGATATATAACAAATTTGCTAGTGCTATATTGAATTTGAATGACAATATTTATTAAACCCAAACTCTCATGTCATGATTTCCTAGTTTGCAGACTTGCTATTAGTACCAAAAATAGCGATGATAGATATCAAAGTTGGGGGAAATCTGGAGTATTTGTTATATGAATTTTAAGAACTCAAGAGTCATGTCTGGGAAATGAAAAAGGAAATTAAAATTTTAAACATACATATGTTATATACGATAGAAGACAAAAAATTGATTGGTTGAAGTAAAAATGGAGGGACAATGAGAGGTAAATGAAAACAAAGTGCGACCATGATGAGGACGGATGCATGACAGGGTAGACGTGCGTCAGCACAATTTGCATGCGTGGGGGAGTTCTAGAAAAGATGTAAATATCAAATAATAATCAAAGCAAGCCGGCCAAACGCGCGTCGGTCAGCGTCCGTCTCCGACACCCTTCCCTTCCCTTCCCTTCCCTTCCCTTCTAATTTTGGACTCAATTTTTGCGTTTCCACATAATTTGGGTAGGGTAATAATGCATACACCGTCTACGGTATTTTTGTTTTACAACGACAAATTTAATAAATTCAATTATATATATATATATAAGAATGTTGATATATATTCAATTAAAAAGTAAATTTATTAAAATAAGAAATTGACAACTTTTTTCTTTGTTAACATATATAGTCTATGCAAATATTTTTAAATTTATAACATACTCCATAACGATCGCTATGCTAGTCCAAATGATGAAATCATGATGGAGAAAACCTACGAGCAATATGTAAAAAGAAGAAAGGCCTCGCTTTGCATTTTCGATATTTAAGTTAGAAGAATTTTAAGAATAATTTGACAAAATAATTTCAAATGAGCATACGTAAGTTGAGGATATAGAGTCCCCCTATATATAGATGAGGACGGTAGCTAATTACGTAGTTGATCAATGATGGTTGAACGGTTATGCTTGTCTAAGCCCAACTCCTAAAAACGTAACCTTTGTTCAAATAATGATTGATTTTTAGAATTCTTCTGATATTGGTGAGAGCTTATAAATAATTATGACGTCAAGTGTATTGGACTCAAAGTAGACTAACTAGTAATTGGGTTAGGTTTAAACTTGGTTTGTTATATAAAAATTATTTTCTTAATAAATTTAGCTATATATTATTAATTTTTATTTACATTTTATTTTAATTACATTACTGGTTCATGGCAAAAGGCATATTCGCATACGCGACATTGTACGTCATGCATGAGGTTCCAGGTGGGGTAGAGATGGAGAGGTGGGAGGTCAATCCAATCTAAAAGAGAACAATATATGCTTAGTACACTATAAGGTCAGGATAAATAAAGGTTTAAATTGAATTTCTATGTGAGCTTCGCGTGTACGAATTCAATCTAAATTTTTGACTTACACATATCATACGACGCTTAAGAAATTTTCAATAAAAAATAGAGATGTCCTGGCCAAGATTTCAAATGGGATACAGAGCTCTCTATCGATTTTTTTAAAAATTTAATTATTATTATTATAATACATGCAATTTTAAAGTAAGAATAAATAACAAATTTTTTTAATTTTGTTAAACTTACAAAGACCTTCTTTTTATTTTTAAAATATACATAAATTTTTTCTAAAATAAAAATTTATCTTACACTATAGTCAAATTTCAATTTTTTAACCAAATTACTCTTCATTAGTTTTATAGTTTAAAAAAAATGCATTTAGAGTTGTTTAGTCAAAAAAATTTTAAATTAAACTAAAGTATAAAATATTTTTTTTATTTCAAAGAAGATCTATGTATATTTTAAAAATAAAAAAAATATTTCAATAAATTTTATTTTTAAAATAATTTTATAACATGATTATTTCAAACAAAAGTGAACAAATTTCAAGTTGGCCTATCCCAATTTTGGATTAGATTTTTTTTTTAATTTTTCATTAAAATTATATAAAATGACTTCTAAAATAATAAGATTTTTATATAACTCTTTGCAAAATCATATTTTGCTCATAAAAAAAATAAAAATTTTCATATAAGTTCTTTTAAAAAAGATATGCTTTTAAATTAATATTATTGAATGGCTTCAGGTTTGATAAACACACCTAAAGGGGATGAATAAGTGTGTTAAAATTTTAAAACATGTACAAAAAGTGGAGGACCAACTGTCTTCCTTTCTAAACGCAACAGAAGGAGGATCAATGCACGAACATAATGAATATAACAAGTGAACTTATGAATGCAATTGAGAATAAAGGTAAATAGATGTGGAGGAAAAATTAGATGTATAAGAATAAACTATAATAGTGCAACAATGTGATTCTTAAACGGTCCTCAAAAGGTGGAGGAGACAAGATACACAAACTAAAGAGATTTCCAAAAAGAGATAAGGCATACAGAATGTGGATGAGTAAGTAGAAGAAATACACAGATATATGTACATGCAAAATAAAACAACAATTAGTTTTACTAAAAGTGGAAGAACAATCATCCTTTAAATTTTTACCTACATAAAAGTGGAAGAGTAATAGCGCTCTAAATTTTGAGTAGCTTTTAAAACAAAATAATAAAAGAGATAAAGTTAAAGAGAGAAAAAATACAACTAAATTTATCCTAATTCAACCCTTAGCCTATGTCCAGTCCTCTTGAACTTTTTTAAGGGATTTTTTCTTCAATTTTTAAAACAATATTACAATAGTAATGATTTTAGCATGCTCACCACCAATATAAAGTTTTTTTAACTCACTTCAAATTAATATGACAATTGGGTTTTATACAAGTTATCCTAAAACTCTTTTTATAAGGGTTTTTTACTAAACTCACCCTATACTGAATTTACAGAATGATATAAAAATAAATTTAAAACCTTTATTAGTAAAGAGATTGCTATAAACACATTCTTTCTTTACAACTCTCTTAAATGAGATATAACTAGGAACTTAACTCAGATAAGATGAAAAAATCAAATGAGAGCTACGATATAATTTTTCCTTTCATTCTACACTTCTGTTTTGCCCACTTTGTTCATCTTATTCCATTTATAAGAGCTTCAAAAAATATATCCATTGAAATTTAGCTCCATTGAAAATAGTCGTTACGAGAATTTTTATCGAGAGGCTTTCATAGGCTTTAATTTTCTTCTTTTTTGTTGCTATTCCAGTAGTTGCAGAGAAAGAGAAACTAATACTTTGACTTACTTTATTTTTCTTCAATTAACGCATATTGCATGTTCTGAACAAGTTAAATAAAAAGTTACTTTTCACTTAATATAATATAATATAATATTTTTTACATATAAAAAGGATATGATATAAAGAACTTTTTAACATGTTCAGAAACTTTTGACTTTTCAAAAATATATTCTAATATTTTATTGAAATAAGAAAACAAAGATACAGTAGTATATTCGAAAGTATATTTCAATTAAGTCATGTTTTTGCACGAAAATGATATATATATATATATTGCTTTCAAAGCTCATTAATATATCTGCATACTTGACTTTTGTATCAAAGTATATTATATTCATTTTGTTACTTCCTTTTAACTTTTCACATTTTTATTTAAATGCATTTTATAATTTTTTCTTTTATATTAAAGTGTAGATCAATAAGGCCCAATAAAACTTAACAATAATTTTAAATATTATGGCTTAAGCAAATTATAATACAATCAAATTAAAAAACCCAATAAGATAAAGTAAATAATGTGAAACTTAATAAATTTATTATATATTAACCCAATGTTTTCATTTTAATTTACTTTATTTATTTTTCAATAATTATTATTGCTTTTTAAAAGATCAATTAAATGACTTTTAATGCAATAAGACTATAAATAATATTTAACTATATTCAACTTAACGCTTTTATAAATTTAACTAACTATATTCAACGTAATGCTTTTTATAAATTTAATTTAAGAATTTTGTTATCATCAAAATAATTCAAAATTATATCAAAACATTGAGACCAACAAAGCTAAGTTAATCGATCCCTAGCCCCACCTTGTGTTGGAGAATATGTGTGTGTGTGTATGTCAAAAGGGAAAAAGAAAAAAGAGGAGTCCCACATTGTTCAAACAAGTGAAGGCCCAAGAGTATAAATATTAACATATGATCATGGAAGAGCAAAATGGGCCTAGGAGGAGAATGGACTCGCGCGCACAAAAAGTTGACCCAACTCAGTTGAAATCCGTCGATTTCTCCCCTTGCGCACAAAAATATACGCGTTGTTGGACACTTTTTACTGTTGCCATAAATTATTTTTTATTGAAAATTTAAAAAATAATATATTTTCAAATAGCCTTCCAGAATACCCACGATTTTAAGGTTTCGATTATAAGGTTCATGGTGTAAATGTTTCTGGACGTTGGTCATCTATTTTCTGGTAATTACTAATCTATTTTTGGCTTTTATTATATGGTTTAATTTTCATTAATCCTCATGTCGGAAACCGCCCAACATTTAGAAACATCCTCATTAACATCATTAAACGTGGTCCAACGTTTCACTGCGCTTGTGCCTATAAATACCGAGGTCGAATACCATATTCGATACAACACAGTTACAAACATATTCGAGCTGTTCTCTCCTCTTCCTCTCTCTTCATTTCTTAATCTTTCTTTTTGTTGTTCTGTTTCCCTATGACATCGCAAAAGAATCCATTTAATCCTGGGGAGTGCCGTCTTGTGGTAAAATATTTCTTAAGGATAGTGCCCTTGTACACAACTTAGATTTATTTTATTCTAACAAATTTCTGATTTGTAGCTAACAATCTTGAGAGATCTGGAGTCACAACAAAACAATGCTCTTGCTTCTGATGGCCCTGCCAATGCTGGTATAAGTGTTATGTCCTTTGTTCCGTTTGCACTGCCTCCAATGCCACTATTTAGGCCACCACCTAATATTTCAAAAATTGAGATGTTCAATGGAAAAAATTTCAGAAGGTGGCAAGAATGTATCTATTCTATTCTTGACACGTATGGAGTTGTTGCTGCACTCACTCAATTTGAACCTTCATCAGATGCTGACCAAAGTCAAAGGACTACTTGGGATTATGCTAACAAGGTATGCCATAATACCATCATTAACACCTTATTTAATGATCTCTTCGATGTATACTATGTGTATAAGGAAGCGGCCAAAATTTGGGCGTCAATGAATGCAAAATATACTACTGAGGGTGTTGGGAAGCAAAAGTTTATGATTGAAAATTACTACAGATAGGAGATGACTGATGACAAGGATATAAAGCTGTAAATTAATGAGTACCACAAGCTGCTAGAGGAGTTGCGTGCTGAAAAAATCAACCTACCTGATGAATTCGTTGTTGGAGTTCTGATTGAAAAGTTGTTAGAATCATGGAAAGACTACAAGCAACAACTAAAACACAAACAAAAACAACTGTCACTGTCAGATCTGATTACTCACATCATAATTAAGAACACTAACCGGAAGGAGATGCAAGCTGTAAAAGGCAAAGAGATGGCCTTAAAAGCAAATCTAGTAGAGACAAAGCAGCACGGCAAAAAGTATGACTCTAAAACAAAACCTGACTACAAGCCCCAAAGTTCTAACCCTAATTTCAAAAAGAAAGGAAGTTGTTTTGTTTATGGAAAACCAAGCCATCATGCTGCTCAATGTAGAAGTAGAAAGAGAACTATAAATGATAATCCTCCAAGGGCCAATCTGGTTCAAGAAGATAAAGAAAATGAGATCATTGTAGCGGTCATTTCTCAAGCTCTCTTAGTATCCGATGTGAAGAAATGGGTGGTAGACTCTGGGGCTACCAGGCACATTTGTGCAAATCGTGAGATGTTTGCCTTCTATAGTCTTACCAATGAAGGAGAAAACTGTGTTTACCTTGCTAATTCTCGAACTGTAAAAGTTCTAGGAAAAGAAAAGGTTAAACTAAAACTCACATCTGAAAAAACTTTATCACTCAATGATGTTTTTCATGTGCTTGATGTTAGAGCCAATTTAATTTTCTGTAGCTCTAATGAGTAAAGTTGGGGTTAAAGTGTCATTTGAATTTGACAAGATCGTAATGACAAAGAATAATGTGTTTGTGGGAAAGGGCTATTATACTTAGGGGCTGTTTGTACTTAACATTATTGATATGAATAAAAATATATTATTTTCTGCTTACTTGCCTGTCTTTTTAGTTGATACTTTTGATATATGGCATGCTTAATAAGGACATGTTAGTAGGTTATATTTAAAGAAAATGCAAAAATTTGGTTTAATTTCTGAAATTAAAAATTAATTTCTAAGCAAATGTGAAATTTGTGCAGAAGCCAAGTTAACCAAAAAGTCTCATTTTTTTGTACAAAGAGAAATTGAATTACTTAACTTAATACATACTAGTTTAGGTGATTTGAAACAAACTATGATAAAAGGTGGCAAAAAGTATTTTGTAACTTTTATTGATGATTTTTCAAAATATACTAAAGTATATTTACTGAGAAATAAAGATAAAGCTTTTGATAAATTTGTTTTATATAAAGTTGAGGTAGAAAATCAATTAAATAGAAATATTAAAAAGGTCAGGTTGGATAGAGGAAGAGAATTTGTTTTATTTAATGATTTTTGTGAAAAAGAATGAATAATTCACGAAGTAACCCCTCCGTATTCACCTGAATCAAATGGAATAGCAGAAAGGAAAAATAGAAATTTAAAAGAAATGTTGAATGCTATGCTTATAAGTTCTTCTGCACCAGATAATTTATGAGGTGAAACTTTGTTATTTGCATGTTTTTTACAAAATAAAATACCTTATAAGAAAATAGATAAAACACCTTATGAATTGTGGAAAGGATATACACCAAATTTAAAATATTTAAAAGTGTAGAGGTGTCTTGCAAAAGTTTTATTACTTGATCCTAAAAAGAGAAAAATTAGTTTTAAAACTTCTGATTGCATATTTATTGAATATGCTGAACATAGTGCATCATATAGATTTCTAGTTCTGAAAAGTAATATTCTTGATCATAACACTATTATTGAAACCAAAGATACAGAATTTTTTGAACATATTTTCCCTTTGAAAGTTCAATATACTTCTCAAACAGTAAAAAAATTTCCTTCTTCATTTAAAGTAAATAAAAGTGAAAATTTTGTTAAAAATTTGAGGAGAAGCAAAAGATAAAGAAAAGAAACTTCTTTTGAAAATGATTTTTATACTTATATGTTACAAGATGAGCCACCAAATTTTTTTGATACAGTTTCATCTTCCGATGCTCATCTTTGAAAAAAAGCAATTAAAACTGAAATAAATTCACTAAGTCAAAACAGAACTTGGGTTTTGGCAGACTTGCCTCCGGGAGCAAGACCTATTGGTTGCAAATAGGTTTTTAAAAAGAAGTATAATCCTGATAGATCCATTGATAAATATAAAGTGAGGCTGGTAGCTAAAAGATTTTCTTAAAAATAAAATATTGATTATTTTGATACTTTTTCTCCAGTAACAAGAATTTCTTTTATTAGATTTTTTATTACTTTAGCTTCAATTTACAAACTTTTTATTCATCAAATAGATGTTAAAACTACTGTTTTAAATAGTAATTTAGAAGAAAAAATTTATATGGTACAACCTGAAGGGTATGTTGCTCATGGATAAGAAAATAAAGTTTGTAAACTTGTTAAATTATTATATGGATTGAAACAAGCACCTAAACAATGGCATGAAAAACTTGATCAAGTCTTAACAAGTGATGGATTTTCCACTGTTAAAGTAGAAAGATGTCTTTATACAAAAATTATGAATAATGGTTGTGTGATTATTTGTTTATATGTTGATTATATGCTTATTTTTAGTACAAGTATGAATGTTGTGATAGAAACTAAAATGTTTCTTTCTTCTAAATTTGATATGAAGGATATGGGTAAAGCAAAGGTAATATTAGGTGTTAAAATAACCAGGAGTGAAAATGACATTTTACTATCTCAAGAACATTATGTTGAAAAAATTCTTAGAAAATTTGAATTCTTTAAAAAAATACCTGTGAGCACTCCTTATGATGCTAGTACCAAATTAGTCAAAAATAAGGGTTATTTGATAGTTCAATCTACTTATGCACATATTATTGGGAGTCTGTTGCATTTAATGAATGACACCTGACCTGATATAGCATATGTTGTGTGTAAATTGAGTAGATATACTCACTATCTAAGTAGTGAACATTGGTTAGCTTTAAACAGATTAATGAGTTATCTAAAAAGTACCATGAATTATGGTATATGTTATAATGGATTTTTCGTTGTATTAAAAGGATATAGTGATGTTAACCGGATCTCAGATTCAGAAGAGACCAAATCCACTAGTGGCTATATATTTACTCTTGATGGTGGTACAACAACTTGAAAATCAGCTCAACAAAATATTATAGCGAGATCCACTATGGATTCAGAGTTAATTGCTCTGGAGTTAACTAGTAATGAGGCTGAGTGGTTGAAAAACTTTTTAGCAAATATTCCAATAGGTAAAAAACCAACACCATCAGTGTTATTACATTGTGATAGTCAATGCCGTTATTAAAAATAAGACCTACAATGGCAAAAGTAAGCATATTCGTTTGAGACATAATATTATAAGACAGCTGTTGAAAAATAAAGTTATATCGATCGATTTTATAAGGTTAGAATTAAATCTGGCAGATCCCTTCACCAAACCTTTAGGGAAGAAACAAATTTTGGAAACATCGAGGGGAGTAGGACTTAAGCCAGTTTGAAAACTAACAGTGACAGTAACCCAACCTCTGTGATTGGTGATCTCATGAAGAAGGTTCATATAGGTAAAAACAAGTCATTTGTTAATTTTGCTAGCACTTTTATTACTTTTGGTCTCTTCCTATGATATGAAAAAAGTGTTAGGTTGCATTATTGGTGAGGTTGAGCAAAAGCTCTTAATGATTTCATATTCCTTATGGATGGTGTATTCATTGTAGACACACTTGATGAAATTACTTATATAAATGTAGAGTGGGGCCACTCCTATGAGATCATGGCAAAAATCTTTAGAGCATTCATTAAAACCAGGCACGCGCATAGTCGTAATTTAAAACGCAAAACTGCGATAACAACAGAAATTATGGGAGTATAAGCTTATTCTTAAGGCTGCTAGTATACAACAAAGAATTGTTGATTCATAGAAACTATAAATTTCACTGACAATTCTGTGTACTAAGCTTTAATGATCTATGTATGGTTCATAGTCTGTAAGACACCATACTCGAAATGTTTATACTCATGTTTATAATTCAAAGAAAAGTGGTCTTTTGACACACATGTGGGGGATTGTTGGAGAATATGTGTGTGTGTGTGTGTCAAAAGGGCAAGAGAAAAAAAGAAGTTCCACATTGCTCAAACAAGTGAAGGCCCAAGAGTATAAATATTAACATGTGATCATGGAAGAGTAAAATGGGCCTAGGAGGAGAATGGGCTCGTGCGCACAAAAAGCTAGGCTAACACAATTGAACTCAGTTAAAATCTATTGATTTCCCTCTTGCGTGCGAAAATATACGCGGTGTTGGACACTTTTTACCATTGTCAGAAATTATTTTTTATTGAAAATTAAAAAAATAATATATTTTCAAATAGCCTTCCAGAATACCCATAATTTTAAGGCTTCGGTTATGAGGTTTATAGTGTAAATGTTTCTGGACATTGGTCATCCGTTTTCTAGTAGTTACTAATTTATTTTTGGCTTTTATTATCTGATTTAATTTTCATTAATCCTCATGTCAAAAACCGCCCAACATTCAGAAACATCTTCATTAACATCATTAAACATGGTCTAACGTCTCACTGCGCTTGTGCCTATAAATACCGAAGTCGAATACCATATTTGATACAACACAGCTACGGACACATTCGAGCTGTTCTCTCTTCTTCCTCTCTCTTCATCTCTTAATCTTTCTTTCTACTGTTCTGCTTCCCTGCAACATCGCAGAAGAATTCATTCAATCTTGAGGAGTGCCATCTTGTGGTGGAATATCTCTCAAAGACAATGTCCTCGTACACGGTTCGAATTTATTTTATTCTAACAAATTCTTGATTTGCAGCTAACACCTTGAATATTATTTTTTTTCAATCCAACATAACTCAAGCCATTGTGCCCGAGCTAAAATGGGTTGTGTTAGATCATGTGCACCCTTACTTTCAAGTGTGCCTTACTTAGCAGTCATTGATTCCTTTTAGTTACTATAATTTTCTTTTTCATTTTTGTTTAGCCAAACTTTTAGAGAAAAAGACACCATTTATTTTTAAAAAAGGGAAATATTCATTTCAATAAGGTGTTTGACTCATAATTTTCTAACAAGAAAAAGCTATTTTTGAATAATGGCAAAGAAGTTTTTTTGGAAGTAGGAAGGAAGGAAAAATTTGAAAATTTTTCATTAAAATAGAAGAAAAAGCAAATTTTTTTGGAAGATAATTGTACTCTCATAAAAATTATTAATTATTATAATTAAATCTAACTTTTTTAGCTACCATTTTAAATCTATATCCTTTTTGAGTACTTTGATGATAAAAAATGTTTTCTTAAAAAAGATTTGCCAAATTCAATAATATTGATAAAATTGCTTATCAAATGACTTTGTTGAGAGTACAACTTTATTTTAATCCCTCACATGTGTTGTATTTATCTTCTTAAAAATGTTTTTTTCAATTCCTCATATATATTTTTGTAATTTATATTTTTTTTAATTTAGTTTCTTATAGATGGATATTTTTTAATTTAGTGTTTCATATATAAAATCATTATTAATAATGTACTCCATTAAAATTGAGGAATACCTATATATACGGAATCACTATTTTTTTATAATTTTATTTGTGAAGAATTAAATTTAAAAATATCTATATGTAAGGGACTATATTGAAAAGATAATTTCATAAAAAATTAAATTAAAAAATAATTTTATAAGAGATCAAATAAAAAAATGTCTTATCTATGAAGGACTAAAATAAAATTTTATTAATTTTGTTAAATATAAACTTATTTCTCTTTCACAGTACTTTTTATAAAACTCCACGTAAAAGGAAATTGTTTCAAAATAAATTAAAATCATAACAATTCCAAACAACCATTCATCTTCTTTCATTCCAAATAATCAAACTAAACTTTTGTTCAATAAAAAAAATTTAAGTATATAATAATTAATTACTCACTTTTAATTTTAGCAATTTATATATCATATTTCATGCTTTAGTACATATTTAATAAATAACTTTTTTTTTGCCCAAGTAATGAATAACTTATTATAACATGTATATTTGTAATCTTTGACAAATCATTTCTTTCATTTGGCTATTATATATTAATATATAAATTTAAAAATATATCTATCTATGATTATTAAAAAAATTTAGAAAACGTCAATACTAAAATACATGTTGAGTTAAGTATTACCAATTTTTTAAATTAATGTATTTTTAATTTGTTAAATTTCTTTACTTTTTAATAATATAATTAAATATTTACAAACATAATAAATATCTTTTTAATTTTAAATAATATTTATTTAAATTATAATTATTTAAATTATGAATTAAAGGAATACCAATATATTAATAATATTTTTAAAAAACATTGAAGAAACTGATATTGGATCCTGTGTAACCGCATAAAATCATTAAAAGTTTTTAAAATACAGAAAAAGGGTTTAAAAAATAATTAGTTGCACACAATCTAAAACGTCAGATTGTATTATTTATGATTTCAAAATAATGCGAGTTCCTATATAAGTAACTCTGGGCGGCTAGACGATCCGCTTGATGCAGGCCGAGTGAGCGCGTGACACTCGTCCAAAACTTGAGAATTCTAGAAGGGTCTAATAGTTGTATCAATTCTCGACGGTAGTTCCGACCACCTCTTTGGATTAAGGTATTATCCAGTTTTACTGTTAACTCTTTCTTCTTTCTCTGTCATGCTCATTTCTTCGGAAAATGAAGTGATTTACCTGGATAAGATGAAATTTCAATCTTATACGTTGTCTACTTTTGTTGGATTCACTCTAATGACCTTACTGTAGCCATTGAATTTGTTCACTATAAGTAATAACTTCCTAGAAAAAAAGGAAAGTTGCTTGAAGAAATACACAATACACTGACACTCAAAACTCAAAATCATAGTATCTCCCAAATCGATTTTCTTTTTGTTCCCTGCAATTGGATCGATTAACCCCAATTTGATTTTGGTTTTTTAAGAAAAAAAAGTATTCATTTGTTGGGCAGCTAATAGTAGACGCTCGAATGGCGGCTGCTCAGCTGACAGCATCATCAATTTCTACTAGGAACTTGCCATCATTTGAAGGGCTTCGACCTTCGGCGGTTCAGTTTTCTTCTGTCGGACATGTAAGAATTGGCGGTCTCACCCAAAGGTCTTTCCGGGGTCTGGTTGTTAAATCCGCCACTGCTGTAGCCCCCAAGGTATGAGATTTTGGAGAAATTTAATGAAGTAAAATAGTTCTTAGGATTATAGCCATAGTGTCAATTTAATGCTGGCTGTCATTACTCATTAGGGTTCTTTCCAATATGCTGCACTCGTTCCATATAGTTTATGCTACAATTTATGACGTTACCACAAGTATGCACAGAACAAGCAGCTTACAATCATACATTTGCATATGTGAACGTGGATTGTTTTATCGTGGTAAAATGTTTCCATTTGGTCTTTGTTTTAATATTAGTATACATCAAATTAAAGCAGTCTCACAATAGCATTGGCAAATTCTTCTCGGAGTAGCATATCTTGCTTGTGCATTGTGAAGGTTGTCTTATTTAAACACCAGTACTTAGAAGAGTGGTAATATTCAATTTATTCGGTTGTTACGATTTCATATGATACTATATTTGTTATTTGCTTTATCACTCTGCTGATGTACAGACACATAATTGGATGCTTGTTTTCAGATGTTTTATTCTTTCCGCACCTTACAAAATTAGTTTGCCCCTAACTGCCATGCATAGATCACAAAATAGCAAGTTTTAACTGTTGGCTGGTAACTTCACCTGGCAGTACACATCCATTAAGCCTTTGGGTGACAGAGTACTGGTAAAAATTAAGGATGCAGAAGAGAAGACTGAGGGTGGGATCCTACTTCCCACAACTGCTCAAACAAAGCCTCAAAGGGGTGAGGTTGTTGCTGTTGGAGAAGGAAAGACAGTTGGGAAGAGCAAAGTGGACATCAGTGTAAAGGTGAATCACTATTTCAGGGATTTCAAACCCTTAATTTTATCCTCCTTCTGCAAGAAAAAAGGAGAAGGGGGCGGGGGAATGGGGTTTAATTCTAATTAGTGGAATGCGTTTACTTTCAACAGACAGGGGCCCAAGTTGTGTATTCAAAGTATGCAGGGACTGAGATAGAGTTCAATGGTTCAAAGCATCTTATACTGAAGGATGATGACATTGTTGGTATCCTTGAGACAGACGATACCAATGATCTTGAACCCTTAAATGATAGAGTCTTAATTAAGGTATGTTCCTGTACAGGAGTCTCTGTATTTTAACGTGGAAGGTTAATTGCTGAATGACATAGCATTATTTTTCATCATACTTGTAAATGGTCTAATCCTCTGTAATTTGGTGACCTACCCTTTTCACAACTTGGGTAAAGTGTTAACCTTATTGTTTATATGGATTTAGAGTTTAAAGAACCATTACTTCTGCTTTATTTTGTATGACTCATGATGATGATAACAGTTATTGCTTAATTGACAATGAACCGTAGGTTGCAGAGGCTGAGGAAAAAACAGCAGGGGGTTTGTTGCTTACAGAGGCAACAAAAGAGAAACCATCTATCGGAACGGTAAACCTCCCTATTAGTTATTTTAAATAGATCAAAGTTTAAAGTTATCATCAACACCGGAAGAAAATGGGTTTTGTGGCAAGAAGCAGCAAGAATGCTGTGCCATATTTGCTAGTTTTAGATGGATATTAATGTTGTGAAGGAACAACACTTTTCTTGATAAGTATGTCTTTATTTTGCCGTACGATTTTCTAAGATTAGTTCATAATTTCTGTTTTGCTTTGGATGTGGCAGGTGATAGCAGTTGGACCAGGGCCTCTGGACGAGCAAGGCAATAGAAAACCATTGTCCATAACTCCTGGTAGTACAGTTTTGTACTCCAAATATGCGGGCAATGACTTAAAGGGCAGAGATGGTTCTAATTACATCGCTTTAAGGGCCTCGGATGTCATGGCTGTCCTCTCCTAGTGTCCATTTCTTTGGGCTTAAAAGTTTTGGGGATTCAACGTTGGGGAAGATTTTTTTTTTTTAATAAAATAACTGTAATGACGCTAGAAATATAGTTGATTTTCTTGGACAAGCTGCATTACCTCTGTACGCCGTCGTCTTGATTTTCTAATCTTATAAGTTTGTATAGAGCCAATAAAAAGGATTACAAACAAGCAGCTCAACGAAACCAGAGAAAGTGCTAACTTTCGTACGCTGCCTCGAAAAAACCTCCAGAATATACTCTAGTGTATGACACTGACAAGTGAACAACTAAGACGGGTGAAAAAAGACTCGTCTATGATTGCCACAATGGAATATGCTCTAGTGCATGATACTGACAGGTGCAAAGAGTTTTTCTTCATTCATAGTAAACTTGTCCATCATTGCTACAATGGAATTTGAATGCATTGTCAATTGTCCGTGTCACCGGTAGTCAGTAGCTACACTTCCCGCACCAAAATTTTACCGCCAAAGATTTACAGAGGTACAAGTTAAAAATAACGAGAATGGTCATATTAATAATATCATACACTAGTTGGCCTATACTGTTGTACCTTGCCAGACAAAATTTCCTAACCCACAATAAGATTCCATGGTATAATTAAGAAGCATCAAGAGTGAAGGATGCTGCTCCTGTAAATCTCAGGATCTTAATTTCTCACGATTAAAATTGGTGTGGTGACCAAGAACTAGGATGCAGCTATGGATACAGCTTCTGCGATACCCTATCAACTGCATCACTTGCAATGAGTATGGCTCTTGTCATTTGTGATATAAGAAGTAAGGGACCAACTAGAACCTGTAAGGGTCAAATTACCCTCCGTCTTTGAAGGTCTACAAGTCTCCAAATGTCCAGTTTGACATCCTTATCGATTAAATGAAGCAGCAGAGTTATCATCAAACTGTCCCCTCCACGTGTTGCCGCTGTCAGTCCCACTACAAGCTTGATTGGGAAGTGGAACATTACCTAAATTCCCATCCAAGCTCATTTGCTGCACCTCACCGGATGACAGTATTTTTATGCTCTGGACACAGCTTACAAATTCTCTGCAATGTATTATGAGTTGGAAAGTTAAGAAAATAAATCAGAATGGATGAAAAAGTACACACAAGGAATTTACTACTTACTCCCAAGGGTCATCACCAACAAGAAGAATGTCGTTTTCATGATCCACATATACTAATTTCCAGTCAATCCTTTGAGGATCTTCCAGCTGCCCTTCAATCCCAAACATACGAGCCAAATCATACCTAAGCTCATCATATCCCTTGTAACGGGTGACGTCAATACATCTTCCCACAGAGCCACGCTTTTGAACCTACAAAGTTCTCAAGCAGCATTGAACAATTATATATATATCACCCAAAAAATAGATTAAACCGCAGGCCATTAAGACAAAAGCACTAGTGGGTGGTTTCCGGGTAACACTGCCCCTGGGTGCTTCAAAACAAAATCCAAACCCTGACCAACTATGCATGATTCACCATCATTCCATCAAGAAGGGCGGAAAACTACAATGAAAATAAAACCTTGTAGAACATGAAACTCATTGAATAAAATGAAGGTGCGCAACATGTAGCCCCTTAAATATAAAATTGCAATCAAAATTTCAGCTGAAGACACCATAACTCTCATAAAGCCTCAACAAGAACTACAAAGTGCAACCTAAGGTAATTTATACAGAAACTAGGCATTAGAAACTAAATGAAAGGAGAAAATGAAGTGAATTATTTGTATATCTAAGAAAATGATTTTCTAAAAGTCCATTCAATTTGGTATATTTTTGGGCCTAATATTTTCAAATGTGTTTATATTCAGATACAATTTTAAGAAAATTTTACAGGTTCTTCAAAATGTACTCAGAAATGGATTGAGTTGAGAGTCCATAATCGGACAGGAAGGCAGGTACTAACAGTAATACTTAGAATATGACGTAGAACTAAAACACAGAGAACAGAAACATATCCATGACATTTGGATTACACCATCTTTGAATTGCATGACATCCCTACTTCTCCGAATTGCATTGACAATGAGGCACTTAACAAATGCAGTAAATGTACTAAATCTAAATAAATTTGCAAATTTTAACTGTCAAAGAATGACAAACCTTAGTATATGTTCGCATTCTTTGAGTCTGGTTAGTCCACAAGCCATTATTCAGAATCCCAGTATCATTGATGGCAACATCGCTTGAGCAACCAGGCTTAATAGGCATGTTTGGCACTCCAAAGGATTGAGAGCTGATGTCAGCAGTGGACAGCTCAGTTTCAATGTCTCTCGGAGCACTGCCATAATTAGAGAGCAAGTTTTGAAGATCCTTTTGAGAGTCATACCCCCTTGAGAGTAAAGTATCAGGTGTTAGTCCATCAAAATTAGGGGCAAATGGTAGATTGTCCCTAGTGTGTGATTGTACATCCCCTTCCATGCAGAAGTTGGGAAGTGGAAAGCTCTGCTGGACATTACCAGGATCAAGACAGTAAGATGTTCCAGAAGAGGAAGCTTCCAGCTGATCAGTAATTGTCCCTTTATACCTTAGCTGGTCAGGTCCCTTGAGATTGGGAATCTCGTGTTTGATCTGCATGTCAGACTTACTCTGAAGCTCGTGCATCAGATTATTAGTGGGTTCAACCACCAAGTTTCCCCCTAATGTGGCTGGTACTTGTTGATTTTTTTTCAGTAGATTTGGCAGAGAAATCTGGACATTATTAGTTGATGGTGAGGTTAAGCATGATGGAGCATCAGTATCAATAAGACTAGAAGGCACTCTGGTAGTTGTAAGTGGTTTCTGTGAGTTCTGGGATTGGTTCACAGGAAGCTGTTGTGATTGCATGAGAGCTGAAGAAGAAAAGCTGTTGCTGTTCAGAAGCTTCTCCGTTGAGAAGGCATTGTTGCTAAGCTGTTGAGGCTGATGCTGAGATAGAGGCAGCTGTGGTAGTTGCTGGTTTTGTTGGTTAGCATTTTGTTGCTGTAACAGCTGAGGCTGCAACAGTGGGCTGGATGATGGGGGAAGAAGTTGCTGCTGTTGCTGCTGCAATTTCTGTAGCAACTGTAACTGCAGTTGTTGCTCTGAGAGATTTTGCTGAGAAAGTTGAGTCACTTGTAGTTGCTGCGGTGCCCTTTGTGACAGGCTCTGTTGCAATAACTGCAATGGTGATTGTTGCAACTGTGTCTGCTGCTGCTGCTGTCTCTGTAAGAGACAAGCTTGCTGGTCTATCTGTTGCTGGAATTGCAAATCTTGTGGTAAGGATGTCAAAGGGAATGTATTCTTACTGGTTGGTTGAATACTTTGCTGGAGTGCCATATTGCTTGAGAGTAGTTGCTGCTGCTGAAACTGAGAACAGGTTACTGGTTGCTGTACACTCTGACTTGAAATCTGAGTAGAAGCAATTACCCCATTATTCATTATGGCATGTTGCCGTTGGTGTTGCTGCTGGTGGTGTGACTGTTGTTGCTGCTGTAGTTGCTGCTGCTGCGGCAGATTTTGTAGTTCAGGCTGCTGCTTGCTCTGCTGCTGGAGCTGGTTTACTGGTGTTTGCAACAAAGATTGCAGCTGCTGCTGCTGAGGCCATGATGCGGAGGGCTGTTGCAATTGGTTCACTTGATTTGGTAAATTAGGTTTGTTAAATTGAATACTTTGTGAAGAGAGTACAGGGGCTTGAAAACTCAATAACTTGGATGGATCATCAGTGCTAAGGTTACTATGAAGGGAATTAGATGAAAGCATGGAAGGGAAAATCCCTGATTGAGCAGCAGAAAATTGATTATTCTGCTGCATGCTCATCCACTGCACTAGACTTAAACCAGAAAAGATAGAACTAGAGGCATCCTTCATGCCAAAGTCATCTCCAAGCCAGGGCATAGCTCTCTTGAAAGCATTTTCTATATCAGACTCATCATCTGCAAAGGCAATTACAGGGACCATCTGTCAGCATTTATCTGTATACGACATGTACAAAGTGATGGGTTCTGAAGGGGAGGGGAACGATGTGGAGATTTTCAGAGTATTAATCTTCAGTGCTAAAGTTGCAGTTGAAATGATACTTTCAACATAGATGCAACTTGATATCACTTTCATAATTTTCTAAAATTCATACACTTGGGATTTGACTTTCAAAACAGGACAGAACGACCAGAGCCTCAAAAACCCCAATGGTGTAATCCTTTACTCTTTTGTTCGAGGAAAGGAAAACAAAATGTATGGGCAAGTATATTCTTACCAGAGTCATTTTGTCTCGCTGCAAACAATTTCTTTGCTAACTAGACTAAGTTCTAATAAAGATGATACATTAATGGATCTGCAAATTAAATCTTACATCATGCATCTTCTATAATCACAATTCATGAAGCAAATTCATCCGTTTTATCACAGGACACCTACTACCAGACCTGAGTTTTGCCCACACTGGTATCTGTGATAAAAGTAATAACACACACATGTGCAGACACATATACACATATATTAGATGAAATGTTTACAAGCAGAAAGTAAATTAAGAAAAATTCAGTCAGATAGCCAGTCAGAGATAATAAAAGGTCAATAAGAAACCTCTGAAGATAAGTTGAACTGATTTTTTCTTCTTTTTTCTGGGGTTCCCCCAGGGGGGAGGGTGATGGTGGTACACTACCTGGCATTCCTGGTTGCTTGGGGAGCTTGGGCCTGAAAAAAGGAGGTGGGCAAATGTAGAAAGGAGTCACCACTGGTTCGATTTCCCAAATTGAAACTCTGATTGGGCGCTCACCAGCTGTTGATTCATCCCATCCAACCTATCAATAGTTCATAATTTGACTGCATTAACATAGGTTCAGTATTTTCCACAGGACCACTGCATAGCACATACCAGACAGGACAGAAACAAAAGTACCAAGCACATTTAAATATACCATACAAAACAATAACGCATGTTATAAAGTAAGGAAACAAAAAACCATTTTAAATTATTAAGCTGTGCATAGACACTTTAAGGGACAAAGCAGTACTCATGCTACCAATTCTATAGAATAAGAATTTCTCTATCATCCATTCTAATCATCCAAATAATGTAAGTGTACTAATAATACCTGAAGATTGCGCCACTGAGAGTTCTTCCATCGCACAGGATCCAGGTCACTGATCCCAGTGATTGTACCCATGTATCTGCGCACTCCTGACTCCTCAGTCTCAAACATCATTCTAAATCTCATTCCAAGTGAAACTTGAGTATACATTACTTTGTTATACTTTGCCAATGGAATAACAAATTCAGAGGGGCTAGCCCTGTAAAATAAACCGAAGTCTATAAGAGGCTGTCACAAAATTTGAATGGATGCTTTTTCATTTTAAAGATAGTAAATGCATGCAAAAATGTACCTTGGATTGTAAAATATTGTAAATGGGCTGTTATTTGCAGCAGCATGAGCTGCAGCAGCAAGAATGCCAATATGCATGCTATCACTGGATATGACTGATGAGGAGAGAGGCGGCTGCTGTCTATTAGCATGCCTTATACCTAAAAGAAGTTGCTGTTTTTCATCTCTAGAACCAACCAGAAAATTTGGCTTAGCAACAGAGGGACATTGTATTCCTAAAATTTCCACAGAATATATTTCTTACCTGATAAAAAGAACGGAATCTCCAGCAAACAATCTTTTTGTGCTAACAAAGACACTCCAACCAGTGGTCAGTAGATGCCTCTTTGGTTGTCCTGTAACCAATGCGCTAGAACTTTCAGCAGTCAACTTTGAAAAAGATCAATTACACTTCCACCTTCCCAATTAGGTTGACCCACCCATGATATAATGATATAATACAAAGATCAAGGAGTATTTTTCAAAATCATAGTCTTAGGATTTTCAAGTATGACATGTTTTAACTTCACCAAAATAAGGTTGCATCATTAACATCATAATTTATGTCTTAGCAGTTAACAAAAATGAGAATGCACCAATTAGGCATAAACCAATGATGATATATTAAGGGAAGATGACAATGGTGAATAAGTTAAGTGGCAATACCTCGATAAATATGTTTGAATGTCCATGTATTGTCATGCAAATCTTTGGCAACAAGCTCCTGAGCTGGAGGTTGCATTGAATAATCCTATCAAACACATTTCTGGTCAGCCTAGAAAAAGAAAACCAAGATAGAACATATAACACTCTTCCAACTCTTAACACCAAAAGAATTTCGAAAATTGAGATACACACCAGAGCTGGGAATATTTTCTCAGCTGCTCTACGTGGTACAGAAAATCCACCATGAGTACTTGTGTCACTAGCTGTAAGAGTTTTGCAGAAGAATTCAGTAGGTTGTCGGCTTTGCTTGAGACCCATGTCTGATGCCAGTATTGCTTCCTTGTCATACTATAAAACAGGCAGATCAGATTCCATATCATTTAGCCTGGCTGGTGAATAAAGGAAGTGGGAGAAAGAGCCCAGAAATACATAGCAATATATTCAGATTGAACAGCAGACCTACTTTGTTTACAGGTTGAAGAGTCATCTGTGCATAAACCTCACCAGTTTCAATATCAGCCTGATCCAAAATATGAAAGGATATCAATATATATTCCATAAAAGAAAATTATAAGGAACAGTATATCAATTGCCTTATAAAGTAGTATTATTTCACTGTCATTGCTTTTAATCTTTCAAACCAGGTTGGTCTATACTGACTACGTGGAAGAGGCAACCAATGACATACGTCAAGAGAAGCAAATGAAGGAACAAAAAGTCATCTAATGAAGTATCTAGCTTAAAGAATGGGATATTGAGAAGCCAAGATGTGGTCCAAGATATTAAACTTCTATAGTAGTGTATATATATATATATATATATGTCTCCATATGAGTTTGGTTTCATGGAAATAAAATGAAATAAAAAGGTTATTGCAGGTTAAGACACTAGTAAATAACAACGATGATACATTTCCTCTGGAGAGATCAACCGATTTCTTCCAAAAGCACAGTTCCTTATAAGCAGGCAATTTCTAAGAAATATCAGAGAGAAGTTGAAAAAATTTGCATATGGTCAAGGACAATAAATTTCAAAATAGATGGATATATCTTGTTTTATTATTAAAACTATAATGATTTTTCTTCATAAGTTATTATAATTCCAGAACAACCATGTCACATAGAAGGCGCACATACATGCAGGGCAACATTGTGAAGCATGCAAATCAGCTTTGATGGAAGATTAGGGTAACTGGGAACAAAATCAGTCTCCTTTTGCATAGATGCGGCAACCTGAAGGTTATAGTAGATGAAAGAAACTCTATTAGAAACCAAAATGAATAAATAGTCACACTCAAGTTTTGGATAAAAAGAAACAGTCACAGACAGAGTCATGGCATAATAAACATACCTGCTCACTGTGTCCTTGGGGGAAGTAAACGACAAGACTTCCAACCGGAGGCAAAGAAACCAAAGGTCCAGCACAAGCATGCCATAACTCTGAATTGATGGTCTTCCTTTCCCCTGTTATCAGAACAGATATAATGTTACTCCACTGAAAAGAAAAAAAAGACATAATATTACATAATAAATGTCAACTCTTCAACTTTTTCATGCTTGTTTATTACGAGGGTAAAACAAAGAATAAAAGGACAGAAATCATAGAATCTTGGTTTTATAAAAGAAAAAGAAATACAACATGCTGTAAGAATTCAAAAATACACAGCTTGAAACGAGGCATGGATTTAGAAGCTCTACTCCAAGCGAACGTAAGCAAAAACTTCGTTTCAAAGTCTCTTATTTTGGTATTAAAATGTTCTTATAACAATGTTCCGGAGCAACAAGTTAGCAACATAGATCGTTCCATTGCCTTTTTGACATCCCAGTACAAGTACTTCAAAAAATGACAAAATCAATCTTCAGGAAACATCAGCATCTGGGGGGGAAATTTTTTCTATCCTGAAGAAGATACAGGTGAAAAAAAAAATGACAGAGGTCTATAATTTCAGCACAGGTTGACTAGCAGAGCAAAGTCTAGAAGGAGAAAAAAACTCCTTAAATAATTCTTCTGAAGAAGGGTTTCAGGCATAACTCATCTTAACATCAAAATAAAATTTCAGAAGCAGCAAAACACCTTTCTTTTAACCATTAGTCAATTACTATAACTGCACTAAATACTAACCCAACAAAACCTTAAGATTTCAGGAAGCGTGTAAACTATTTACACACACAAGCTATACAAAGCACATTCGGTCTCGATGTTTACAATTAAAAAATATTGCGTTGATTCACAAAAGCACAAAATATGACAAAAGGAACAAACAACAAATAGAAGAGGAAGTAACAAGGTTCGGGATCATAATTATCTGGTTCATAATTATAAGAATAATAATAAACCTTCCGGACAAGATGATTGTCTAAATAACTCAAGCAAATGAACCAAAAGATCATCAAATACGAAGTCACATGACAGCCCGCTTAAATTTCCATTTTCCACTGATAGATTAGCCCATTATTGCATGGCTGGTATCTAAGAAAACCATATAACAGCCACCTAATGAAAGCAACAATCCCTCCGATACACCGAGCAGGGTTCGTGCTTGACGAGTTAGGAAAACACAAGCAGAGAATAGAGAAAACACACCTTCACCAGAATTGGGCAAGGAACCGTTGGACGGAGCCTTCATTACGATCAATTACAATGATGACCCCAAATAATTGAACACCTGGCCTTTTCTAGGGAGATTTAACCTTGTTCCCCAAGTTTTTATGTCATAAGACAATCTCAACTGCAACTCATCGTCTAATAACTGCAGCAGCTCACCAGAAACAAACACGAATATGAGGAATCCCCTCTAGTATCTGCACAAAATTGTCCAACAATCTGATCCTTTTCCAAGAATGCAACCAAGTGCCAAACTCAACATGAAGTCTATTCTTCAGCAATCTGCTTAGTATTCAAGGACTTATAACACAGCTCACGTATCAGTGCTAAATTTGATAGATGACTAAATTCCAGCAAATGGAATTCTTCTGCTAGAATCTAAACGCCAAAACCAGAACTTTGTAGCTGAAATATCCACATCAACAAAGTATGGAAAGCAAGTGTAGCAGAACCATTCAATAGCTACTCCAAATGAGAAAAAGGATAAAAAGCAATAAAAACCCACTTCAAAACTCAGCCCCCCAGTACAAGAACCACCAGCCGGCCACCTCATCCATTACCGTCGACAAAGGAACAGAGAGGCAGAAAGGAACTAAAATGGAAAAAACAGGAAAGGGGTACTTCTCTTTCTGGGGTCTAAGGTAACAGGGTACTGTCGCCAGGATCAAAGTTGAGTAAACTGACTTGTCGCCGGGAAATCAGAGGCTGAACAAAAGCAAGACAGCTTTATTCATTTATATGTGAACAAGCCGCAATGAAATATTGAGCAGAAGCAATAATGAGAGACAGGCATGGGTTAAAAGTACTGATTAAGGAAGTGGGGTGGTAAAAGAGATTAATGTCGTTTAATTATAAGGCATCATAGTTGTTTAGACAATATTCCCCGGGATTAAAATTTGGGGCCCATTTTCCCTTCAGATTCCACTGAAATTCGCATTCGTGGTGTTTTTAAACGGTGGCCTTATATGAAATGAACAGAGGGAAACAAAGGTTGGGCGTACATCTGCGAAGGCGTACGTGCTATAGTGCTCTTTGACATGAGGCCGTTGGATGGAAGAATTTACCCTTTCTGGTAAATAGATTTTTTAGATCTGACCAACTCAATTTTTTATTATGCTTGCTGACGTGCCACCCACCTGTTTTGTTAACAATCTTAAAATTACTACTTGATGAACATATAGAACATATATAGATACGTTTTGTACGTATACAGATATAATTCAAAACAAGCATAAGTATAATTTTGAAACAATTGAAAATATAGAGTGCATAAAAGAAAAAAAATTCATGGTAAATTACCACTCAATCTGTTGCGACTAATCAGTGATTTTCTAATTATAACCAATAAAATAAAAATGATTAACAGCCCCAAATCTATGCATTTAATCTTTTTTTTTTAAATTTATTATATTTTCTCATTAATGAATATCTGACCATTATTTAGGTAGATTTCTTAATTATATATATTAGTGGCTAGACATGCACTAAAGTGTATATAAATATTTTTAAATTTTAATTTTAATTTATTTAAATAAATTATATTAACAACTATTTTTTAATATCTGTAAAAATTAAAAAGAAATAGTGAGAAGTTGAACAATTTCACACTCTTTCCTTATATCAATAACTACTTATTTATTTGCTAGTATTATACCTAAATTTATTTTATTTTATTTTATTACTAATATATATGATTTTGGGACTTTGTGGTCAAGTCCCAAAATCATATATATTAATATAGATGTTATATCTTTCTTTTAAAGTAGAAATCTCTTGATAAAATTCATTGACATGAGACTTTAGACAAAAGCCAATTTTATCAATTGTAAAAATTTCATAAAATTAAAACGTTATATAATTTTTCTTACCAAAAAAATCTTATGTAATTTAAAATTCAGACCAAAAAATATTACTTTCAATGTCAGAGCAGACAATTATTTTAAATGGTGTATTATTGACTTGGATTTATCAGTTCAGCCATTTTATAGCCTACACAACAACCCCCAAAAAAAAAACCAAAAAAAAAAAGTTTTTCATTGCTGTGTGTGTTTTCTTTTCAAAATGCTGCGCCGTTCTCCCTTGGAGATTCTTATTGGATGTTAGGACTCACAAGACCCAAAAAATAAACATGATTTTCTCTGTACACAAACACTTTTTAGATTTACATGATTCATGTTAAGGAAATACCTGTAATAATAATAATAATAATCTAATTCGTGGCAAGGATGTGTTTAGAATATTTTTCTGAATCCAAATTTAAAGAAGATCAATTATTCTTGTTTGATGAATGAAGAGTGGTTGCACCTTTGTTGATATGATTAATAATTTTGTATACACACGCTAGGAGGGGAGATTGCCACTAAGCGCGAAAGCAGGAGATCACTATACCTTAATTAAGCCAAAACCTACGCTACTTACTAATTATTCATCCAAATATTGGAGCACAAATAGCAAAGTTTTATCTACTTGTAGTTGCTTCAGGATCTGACTCTTTCTGTGTTTTTTGTTTGTCTATGAGAGTATTTATGCTAAAGTTTTATCTAATAGATTCCAAGTATTTAAGCTAAAGTTTTACTTTAATGTTATTAGGTTTATTCAGAATTTTTAATCAATTAAAAGGATATTTTACGCAAAAATTAAAAAAAAAAAAAGAATTCTCATGTATTTGGAAATAAGTTACTTAAATTTTAGGAATAATTAATTTGCTTTTTTATATGAATATTTAAAAAAATCATTTTTCAATCAAAATATATTACTTCATATGTTATGCTTTTTTCTTTTTTCTTGATTTACTGTGTGCCAAAACATCAATTTTTTTTGTGCTTAATAAGTTTTTAGTCTTCTATTTAATCTTTTAAAAATTATTTTAGTATCATTTGAAGTGAAATAATAATAATTTTTTTAGTGAGCCAATTAAATTAAAATATTTTATCCTCCTTTTACTTACATAATATAACAAATATTAAATTTACAAGATTCATTTAGTCTTTTAAAGATTATATCAATATTAATTGTGAAAGTAAATTAATACCAACATATGATTGACTAAATTAAATAAAATACTCTTTCATACACTTACATGATATAGCAAGTATTAAACTAAAATATACATCTTCACAAAATTTATTTAGTCCTTTAAAAGTTATCTTAGTACCAATAGAATAGTAAACTAATGTTTAAAAATATTTAAACGAGCCATTTAAATTAAATACTCTTTTTTCTTCTTCTTACTAATGTAATATAACAAATGTTAAATCAAAATATACAGTGCTATAAACTTCATTTGGTTTTTAAAAAATTATATTAATATTATTTGTGATAATATATATTTGAGTTTTAGATTACTTATATTATGTAAGTAAGAGGAGGATAAAATATTTAATTTAATTGGATTATTTAAATCTTTGTTTGTATTATTTTAATACCCAATTGATACTAACATAATATGGACCAAATGGTTTCATAGTAAAGCATTTTTTGTTTAATACTTGTTATTTATATAAATAAGAAAATGAGAGAGTACTAAATTTAATTGATTCACTTAACAAAATTTTTTGTATTGCTTAACTAACCAATTGATATTGACATAATTTTTATATAACTAAATAAATTTTATAATAATGCATATTTTAATTTAAAATTTTTTATTTTGTATAAATAAATATAGGATGAAGTATTTTATTTAATCGAGCCACTTAAACTTTTTTATATTAATTTATTATTGTAATGTAATCTTTAAAAGATTAAATAATCTTATAATAATGCATATTATGATTATGTAGGTAAAACATATAATATATATATGTAAAAAAAATTACATATATGAATTGTTTTTCACACGGGTAAGTAAGTAATCATTGAGAGAAATTGAAGTGCATAAATTATTTACAAGAATATTAATACATAAATTTGAAATGAATAGGGTGGAAAGATTATTCAAATTCAACGGTATTTACCAATCACCCCTCCCTCTCACTCTCTTATCATCACCTCATTTTGGTTTCTTTGCCAAATATGTAAATATTCCCAATTCTATTAAGGTCCAATAAAATAAAATAAAATTACACTTTTTTTTTTATAATAAATTTAGTATATTTTTTAAAATAACTTTTGAAAAAAGTGAAGAAGAGAGAAAGATGTGATATGCAAGAGTGAGAGAGCAGGTGCATGTGATGGTGGTGCAGCTTTTGTCGGGGCAACTACCTCCAACTCCGATCGTATGTGCTTCTGCTGTTCGCTTCCATTTGCGATGGAGTAAAATCTCACTTTTACTCTCTCAGATGCGAAGTGATTTTTAATTTATTTTTTAATTTGATTTTTATAAATAAAATACTATTTACTTTAATTTCTTTTAACATTTTTATAATTTAATCTTTTACAAATAAAATTATTATTATTAATATTCTTATATTAATTTGTTATAAATAAAATTAACAAATATAATGATATATAATCTATTTTTTTTATAAGTTAAAAATAATGTTTTTATTGACAGATACATCCTTTTCAGCCAATATGTTGATGAAAGGTCAATCAAAGGCTTTCAAGTTTATTTTTGTTTTTTAGTTTTTAATTTTAATGACATTTAAAATTTTAATGCAATTAAAATTTTTAAAATATAATTTTTGCTTACAATTATAATTTTTTATCATCATACTTTCAATGTTGTAACTTAAAAAATTTTTAAAAGCAAAAAAGAAAAAAATTAGGCTTTGACTAGATCCTCCAATGGATAACATCAACAGGAGAGGATCTAGCTTTTTTATCAAATTATTGTTAATTTTATTTACAATATATTAATAGAAGAATATTATTAGTAAGATATTAATTTGTATGGAACTAAATTAAATAATATTCACATATGAGATATCAAATTAAAAAAAAAACTTTATAAAAGATAAAATTGAAAAAATATTTTATTTGTAAGGGATTATTTTAAAAATATATATAAAGAACTAAATTAAAAAGTATTTTTATGAAAAACCAAAATAAGGTTTTTTCTTGGTCCAATTTTCCTGCTTCTCTCTCTCTTTCTCCCCCCCCCCCCCCCTCTTTTCCTTTAACCTATTTGGTTTGTTATTAGAAAAGGAAAAAAAAAGAAAAAAATAAATAATGTATATTACATCATTGTAATTATTCTTTTATGATATTTTTGTTATTTTTTTAAAATATAGATATAAAAGTTATTTTTTATCTACAAAATTATATTTTTTCTATTTTTATTTCCATTCATAATTTTCGGTATATTAAATGGGTTAGTCTGTATTTAAATTTAATATTTTAAAATTAAATTTACCAAATGGGATTATTGTTTTGATAATTGTCCTCATTCTAAGATTGTAAACAGATTTAAAGGTCAAGTTTTGGTTTCAGAATTTTGTCAATATTTTTTTCTAAATCAATAGTTTAACTAATTAATATTAATCAATTTGTAGCCTTTTAACTAAATAATATTATTAAAATGTAGAAAAATGGTTTTTCCTCAAAGATATAAGATTTGATTATTTGATTTCTAAATCGTAAAATTATAAAATTTAATTTTTGAAAGATACTGAATTCAACTATTTGGTCTCAAAATTTTAAAAATACATAATTCAATTCTTTGAAAGTTTTAAACTCGTTATTTGTTAGATTCCCAAAGTATGTACCAATAGGATTTAAAGTAGTAAGTAGAAAATTTTAAATAACTAAATTGTATATATTTAAAATTTTAACACTAAATAATTGGACCATTTATTTTTAAAAACTAAATCATATATTCTTAAAATTTAAAAACCAAATAATTAAAAGATTCATTTTTGGTATGGACCAAAATCACATTTCATATAGTTATGGTTTCAAGTAAACATATTCTATCCATAGGTACATGCAACAAAATTGGGAAAATAATGTAATCATCAATTTATATTAAAAAGAAAAAAGAACAAGATAACTTCGATTGGTCTTATGATTATGGATTTGTGAATTATAAATCTGCAGGGATTTTGACAAGGTCAGTAAATACAGCATGATGGGATAGCGTGGGATGACCTAAAGTTTGAAATGCAATAATAGTGATAAACGATAAGCAAAGAATCAGATTCCATCTCAAATAATTAGATTGTGGAATTGAGATATGTGTGGTAAGGAGTATTGACAAACCGTAAGAATCTAGATCAACACAAAAAGAAGGGGCGAGCAACAATGATCATAACAAAGGAGAGCGACATTATCGTAATTCAAAAGCTTCAAATTCATCGACTTTCGTTGCTTTACAGAATATGCATTCCAGTGCGTCTTTATATATATATATATATATATATATATATATGAATGTATCAGTCATTCCAGTGCGTCTAGTATTCAACAAAACCCCACTAAAACGCTCCCACATCTTTCTTTTTTGTAACACTAACTATTCTCATTAAAAACAAAACATTTTTGTATACGTGAAAGTTTAAAAACGAGACAAGGTACGTACGTAACTTTCCAATTCTCTCCGATCAGGTGAGCACATCAACTATTACTAATGACTAATGACTAATGACAAAACTAAATCATAATTTAAGTGGACGTCTTTTATAATAATTTTATCACTGAATGCAAGTGATTAAGCAAGAAAATTAACAAGACAAGACACAACTAACGCTAGGTCATAATATGATGTCGCAACCGCATTCAAGAAGAGCAAAGGCTATGTCTCATCTTCTGATGCTACCTATTTTGCTAATTAATATGGACTAACAATTGGCTCACAACCACTAACACCCCTAAAGAATAAAAGCTGAATCAGGGAAAAAGAAAGTGTTTGCCATTACCAAAAATTTCCTCCACCTATATATATAATGACACCATTAGTGAATTGTGACAAATTAACCACAAGATTTTTCAACTTTCATGACACACATATATTTTAGCAAATTAATTAGGGGATATAAAATGCTTAGTTAATTCTCCAAGTGATTAAAATTTTTCATCATTTCAAAGCTGCCTGACCCTGAGTACATTTAGGATATAGGAAGGGAGGCAAACAGAATGATTTGAACCATTTTTTAAAATTCCGTTGCCTCAGCCACTGGACACGCCCTCTGTTATGTATATATGCACATGGGGGTGGGTGTGCTCATAATGCCCACAAACATCATCAAACTCACAAGTCACAATCTTCGTAAATTTAGAGCGCATAACGTTGGATACATAGTTAATTGCTTTTCAATCAGTGAAGTGTCTTTTAAACATTAATTAACGAGAGGGCATGTGCTTTTGTTGGTTAAGCTAGCTAATAAATGGGATTATTCCCCAACAAGCAAAGTTTAAATATGTTCAAGTCTTTCGTAACACCAATGAAAATTTTATGCTTGAGATATGGATGTAAGCGTTCGTGTGGACAGCGATATGACACTCTTTTGGTTTTTTGGATAGATATCCACTGTAAGTCACAAAGCCCCACGTAAGGTTAAACATCACTCTCGTATTGTCCCTACACTGCAGAATTTAGTATCAACCAAGAGAGAATATAGTGGGGTTACAGGTATTTATGGTTTTTGTAATTTTTCTTGGTTGATTTTGGGGGGTGACAATACATAGGTAAGTGATGCCTGGTGGTTGGCCTTGACCCACGCTGGAATATTAGTCAAGAAGAAAGTTGGAATTAATTAAAAGGGGTTGTAAAGTCCCTATAAAAGGGTGATGGGAAGAAATTAATAGAGAAAAAGAGAGAGGTCATGATCCAGGTGATTCAACAATGGACGACTCACAGGGGTTTGATTTAATTTGGAATTATCCTCAGGGAAAAGAGTAGCCTCAATATATTCCCCTCTCTTGGGTCCCATTTCTGTACCCACTTTAATGGTACCATTCAAAGGGTGGGGTTCTATATATCAACCAAACACTGGGATTTCCATGTCACTACAATTCCAGAGAAAGATTCTGCAATAGTGACACTCCTTGTTCGCAAAATAGGATTGGACTTGCTGATTCAATCAGAAAACTGATGAATCCCACTGTCAGCTCTGAAAGACAATCAATGAAGAGTTGAATCAGTCCCCGTTGGTGTTCCTCCACGAGATGGCAAAACTTGCCGTGTGTGGACTCAAACCAACGCTCTCCACATGGGTGCCAACGTCTCCTTTCACCATTAAGTCATCTTACGTTGATATAATAAGATATGCAAAATTTTAATAGAATACCATGAAAAATAGAGATAAAATTCATGTAAATATTTTATCAAAGTTATTTTAAATATGTTTCTAAATAAATGAATGAAACCGGTTCAATTATATGTTGACTCCACTAAGTTATGAACTATTCTCTTTTATAGTTTAATAATCCATTCGATTTTTAAAACATTAGTGACACTTTACCTCTTTATTACAAAAAAAAAAAACACCTAAATTGGATGGGATATCCATTTGCTTTTGCAAAAAGAAAAAATTAAATTAAATTAAATTTTAATCTTGTTTTTTAAATTTAAATTTACATGAATATTTTTTAACATTAACTCTCATCTGTTTCTTTTAATATAATTATATTATAAAAAATATTAATTTAAATCAATTAAAAAATATCAAAATTAAAATTTTAATATGTGACCAAAAAATTAAAAAGGAATATCAAATTTATGTATAGTGCTAAATTATAAAATTAACATAATTTTGCAAGACTTAAAGAAGAATGTGTACGTTTTGTATTTGCATATGCTCTTTCGTTAAAAATGTTTTTCCTCTAATATATTTTGCACGGTGTGTTATCTAATTCTGCAGGAAAAAATAGAGGGATCGAACTATTTTTTAAAGTAAGCCACAAATATAAAACTGAATATATGAGCTGCTCCAAAAGTATATGGAAATTTAATGCACAAATGAATTTTTTTTTGTTTTGAATTGAGCATTCTTTACTGGAAACAGATAATGTCCTAAACGACATTTATTGAGTTCTGTGCCCATTTTACTCACTATGTTTCTGTTTGGTTAATTTGAAGTCATATCAATTACAAAAGAGATCACGAAAATGCACAAAATAAATAAAACTTTCATTTATATAATCACGTATATAGATCGAGCCAGCTGCATCTAATTAACTAGCGGTGAGGGAGTGAAATTTCAGTTTTTCTTTCGACTAAGAAATGAACTCAACCACTGTTAGGTTGAACTACTCTCCTGCTCAAGATACAATCATAGGTCATCCATCATAATATGGTACATAAATTTCATTTTAGTGTAGCTTTTTTTTTGAAATAAAAAATTCGGATTCTCATGGGACTGAATCAAAACACAGCAAGATAATAAAAATGATTAAATGATGAGGCAAATAATTAGGCTGAACAAATTATTGGGGAATATATGGTTTGTCTCAATGACAAATACTGTCAAAAGCAAGGAATTAGAGCAGACATGAAGAATGGAGCTTGACAATGCCAAATTTGACAAAGCATTAATATAAGAAGTTCTGCCAGAAATGATATTCCAAAAATTGTACAGTGAACTTGGAGAACAAAAATGGGCCATGCAGCCCTTAGAAGCAACCAAGAAACGAGATTCACGGAACAAATATAACTGTGGGTGGGAGGGAACCTTCCCTTCCAAGTGTTGATATTCTAGCTGTTATATAAAGCCTTGGAAGGCCATAATATATATACGTGTGTGTGTGTGTCTCCCTTGTGTGTTTGTCCCCTCTATTTTTCACACACACACACACACACATATAGACGAGCCTGTTTTCATCTCTTAAAAAGTTAAAAGTAATAAAAAAGAGACACACAATTAGAGTGGGCCACTCTTGATTATTGTTGCGAGTTGCGACACCGACTGAGAATAATAATGCAGCTACCCAGATGCAAAATTCGCCTTACTTAGCTCCACTCTGCAATAAACTTATGTCATGCTATATTATCGACATTCACGTGGGGTTGTTATGATTCCTCAGTTTTTAATATCATCGCCTCCTTTTAATTTCTAATCCCAATACTTGAATTATTGCCACCTATGCTGCCTCCACACCATAATTTCCTCACCCTTAACTACTTTATTAATTATATTGCACTTCACTAGAGGGAAATGGCTACTTCATGTATAAACTCTCACTTTTTTACACAAGAATAATCACTGTTTTGAATAAGAGTAATTAATTATCAGATTGTGTCATTGGAACAATTAATCCCCAAAAAAAAAAAATATCATTTACAAATTACAACCATAAAGAGTAATCACATAATTTGTGTTGTATTCTTATAGTTGATTCTATTATTGTATATCTTGACGTTGACTAGTTTGGTCTCTCTGGTAACATGTCGGCTTAGGTGGAGTATTGTGTATTCCATCTACGTTGATTTTAAGGCCACTATTCCTTAATACTTCATGTTCAATTAACGTTGCATTAAGATACAATATTATTAGAAAACGAGAGGCCAAACCAAGCGATAGGGATGCATGTTTATTCATTGATACACCCCCCCCCCCCCTGAATTATTAGCATTCACATTGACAACGATAACACCTCGAGGACTACTATTACTAGTAAGGGTCATTTTCATAAAAGAAAGTAATTATTTAATGCTTTGATACCCCCTTTTCCGGTTAATAATTGTCTGTTCATCAAACATGATAAAATACTGTTAATTACCAATTTTGTGAGCCGCTGTTAATGATGGTTATCTAAAACCTTGTGTGATCCAATGGGAAAAGCCTAAATCATTAGCAATTTATGAGTAACGTTGACTTTACATTAAGCGACAAGGCAGCAAAGTAAGGAAAGGATGTGTTTGTAACCCACAACCTGCCCCCGAATAGACAGCATAGGGTCAGAGTAGGATAATTTGTGGTTATAATAAATGCTAAACAAGTAAATTGTAATCTCCACTATGAGGTTCATATGGATTCAATAATTTTAGTGAAAGTGAATAATGAAAGAGTACACTTGTGCATACTACAACATTGGTAAAAGTAAAACTCTCTAGAAGAATGGGAGATTAGAAGGCTAGCGGGAGGAGGGATGTCCGACAGCCGACGGCAAGTGGGCCGTAATGGGCCTAAGTTTCGGGCGGGAGAGATGGGCCCAAGGTTGTGGATGGTCGGATCCTTTACCCCAAATAATAAATAGTGAGATGCCCACTTCTGCATCCCATTTCATTGGATCCCTATTTTCAACTTCAACGGACAACCACCCCCCCCCCCCCCCCCCCCACAAAAAAAAAAAAAATCATGTGCTCTTGAGTTTGACCCTTCATATACATTATTCATTCTTTTATATATCCGCCTACCCAAGTATTTCTTTTGTGCTTAATTATTGATTTTAATTTGTCACAACCAAAGTCTGAAAATAAAAAAAGTGAAAAAACAGACCTATGATATCTTTGAACAAAATTAAAGAATTGAATTTTTTTAACAAAAATTTATTAATATAATATTGTTTTATTAGCCAATCTAATGATGAACACTTCAAAAAAAAAAAAAATCAAATCCTATCTTCGAATTCCATGTCCTAGTACCGTGGCGCATGGAATTGCGGGACCTTTAGATATGAGGAAGAATTCTGTCACAAATAGACAGACTTTCCTCCTTCTCTCTCAAATTTTTGGGCCATGCAGCCCATAAAAAATTCAACCGGTAACAGGTCCATGCATATTCAGTCCCAACTCTCTCCTTCTTTGGTGCAATCAGAGGTGCTCAAAATCCAACGGAACTGCCATAAGATATATACATATAGAGAGAGTAAGCAACTAAGTAATATATATATATATATATACACACCTGATACACTGGTTTTAGACTGAAAGCATCATCAAAGCATGCTTTGATGTTATTTTATTTCTTGCTTACTTATCCTCTACGGTCAAGGACTTTGCCTCATTTACTCTTTTTATTGGTCCATTTGAACCTAAATTGGTTATTAAAAAACAAATGCAATAGGGCTTTTTCCTTTTTCTTTTTTTCAAAACAATAGACCTATTGTTAAAGCGGCACTTGTGCTCTGACATTATTGTATTTGAAGGCTAAAAGTATTTAAAATGAAATCTGAAATGGAATTATTTTTGGTTTGACGCCCCTCAACCAAATGGAGCGGTAAATGAATGTTCTTGCTCACTGAAAGGATGCGAAGATTTGGATATGTATGGTATTACTAATTTGACCCAAAAAAGATTGATGCAATTAAGAGAAGTAAAGATCTTTCCCAGCCCTATTGAGAGCACTTGAGAAGAAGGTTCCGGCCGGCTCCCACATGTTAGGCCCAATTTATTCTCCATTTTCTTCATCACATAATTTTATCCTTGATCCTGTTTTTAATGCTCCCTGACATGGATTAACTTGGACCAATCTCCCAAAAAACGAAAACCATAACTTGGACCCAAACAAAATAAACAAAGGAACATGCTAATATTACAATTTACAATGCTTTCTATTTCTTTTAGAACGTAATATTTATGTATATTTATTATATTATAGAAATAAATAACGAACCCCCCCCCCCCCCCCCAAAAAAAAAAATCCATGCATCCTACGAGAGAAATAAAAAAAATTCAGTCAACTACCTATTCTAATAAAGGTTTCCCTAAGTACTATGGATCTCTTGTATTGGACATAAAATTTGATATAATTGTGTTCACCTCAATGTTATACAGCCCCCCAAAAACAAAAAATCTTTGTTTCGCTTGAAACAGTTTCCATGAAAATACAAGGAAGTAGATGTGACCTCAGCTTGGTTTCATCCGTAAATCTAGTCGATTTATTTCTCAGACCACCAAGTAGTAGTTTGAATTCCAAGCCTTGGGGCATATATAAGAGAGATGCGAAGTACCTCTGGACCCACACAATATTATTAATTACTTGATTATTAGTTTTCAATGTAACAAAAGAAAAAATCATGAGTCAATAATAATATGATGCCGTATAGATATGTAATTATTGTGAATGTTTAGACAAGGAATTTCTAATTAACATTTGGGAATGAAAGACGTCCTCATAAAAGTAACTGGAAGGATGGTTGAGACGAGATTGTGGGTAGTTGCATGTTGTTCGTTCGTGTGATGAAAAGGGACCAATTAAAGGAGATTTGGTGGAGAAGATATCAAGTTTAGTTTACCAATTTTGACCTGCCGACCAACTTATGCAAGGCACTGAAATTTGAATGATAAATGCAGCTGAAATGGCTTTTTGATATTTGTGAATAAAGATACTCACCTTCTCATTTAAATTAAAAATATATATATATATGATTTGTTTAATTTTTAGTTTTTGTTAGTTATGATGTAACTGAGAGAGGGAGAGTGATGATAATTTTGGCGTTATTTTAATTAGTTTGGACCATTGGTTCGAGAGAGAGGGCATGTGTTGATTTTGAGGGTCATTTGGGATCAGATCTATCCATTCTGCTTCTTTTAAAAGGATATCATGCAATTAGTTGTATTAGCTTATCTCTTTGCATTATTTATTTTTATTTGGATGAGTTGCCTTTGATGTTAAAACATCACAAACAGACCTGGATTGGATAAAAAATAAAAAGAACATTCAACTTAGGAAGAATGGACAACGGGAGAATACCTTCAAATTTAAATGAAGGTACAGCGTCCGGCAATAGACTTATTTTGGGATATACTAGTCAAAGATGAATATGCTGGTCAAAACGATATCTATTGTTTTGCATGTAAAAATAAAACAAAAATATCAATTACGTAATTCTGTCATCAAACTATGTCGGTAATCACATAACTATCATAAGTTCATTAAAAAATAAATAAAATTAATCAATGCTTTTAAATAATGATTTGCGTATTATAATGTTTGATGTTAAATAATATACTCTTGGTTAATAGTTAATATGAAT
The DNA here is from genome assembly GCA_032878935.1 of Erythrophleum fordii. NCBI lineage: Eukaryota > Viridiplantae > Streptophyta > Magnoliopsida > Fabales > Fabaceae > Erythrophleum > Erythrophleum fordii. The sequence continues at coordinate 49,760,449 of JAVQMF010000054.1, read as the reverse complement.
GCAAGGAGGATTAAGAAAAAAAGAAAAGAAAAGCAATCGATTCGTAGATCATGGCTCAGTAGAGCGCTAATTAAGTATCACTGTGGGCATTCTCAATAACACTCGAGAGAGAGAGAGAGAGAGAGAGAGAGGGAGGTCTCAGGTCAAATTTTCATCCAATTGATATAGCATGGATTTCAGGCTTGTTTAGTAAAGACATTATGTAATTTATTGATGAACAAATAAATAAACCTGATTATGATAAGCTTCAAATCTAAACTCTATTAATCTATAAAATTCAAATCCAAAATTTAACAATTTTTTATTACAAATTCTTGTATTAATCTACTTGGAGGACATAGAATTGTGGCTTATTATTCTTATTTAAAAAATAAGTAAAGAGAAGTAGGCTTAGAAATGAATTTGGATTTTGTATTGTTGTGCTACTTAATATTAGGGCAAAATGGATTGTTTGTAATTAGTTGAGCTTTTTTCTTTTTTATTGTTGTTAAGATATTTTCTTTTTATTCTTTATTTTTACTTGTAATTGTAATACATGTTGATAGGTGTACATTAGCTAGCAAATACTTTATCCTTCTGTTATATTCTGTTTGGTTAGAGGATGTAATGATAAAAGGAATATAAATTGTAAGTAGGTGGAGGTAGATAAGATAATAAATAACTATTTTACCTATATTTTTAAAAATGTGACTTGATAGATAAAATAATAAGTATAAGGGTATAAAAGACATTATATAAGTTATGTAAAATAATTACATTCACATTGCTGTAAACCAAATGAAGCCTTATAGTAGCCTAGTGAGCTATAATTATTTTTTTTGTATTAAGCTTTTTTAAATAAAAAAGATTTTCAGCCTGTTTATCACTTTTGACTAAGCTTTCAAATTTTCTATCTTTTTTATTTTTCTTTAACTTGGTATTAGAGCTTTTGGTTCTACAAGGCTAACACCATGGACTCATAAGGGCAAACTTCAAATATTAGTTCCAGCAATCAATCCACTGGATCTCAAAGCTCCTTCCTTCTTAACACAAACAAAAGCGCCTTTCTTTATTTTTCTTTTAGTCAAGGCTACTTTGTCAAGTTAGACAAAACTATCTTCTATGGCAATCCATGACATTGCCTATTATACGTGGAAACAAAATGGATAGCTTCACTTTTGGTACCAAACCTTGTCCATTAGAATTCCTCTCTAAAGGTGCAGCGAAGAAATTGAATCCTACATACGAATACTGGATCTTGAATGATTAGCTTTTGCTAGGTTGGCTATATAATTCAATGATTGTTGATACAACGTCTCAAATGTTAAACTATACTACCTTTAAAGATCTGTGGCAAGCAATAAATGCACTATCTGGTGCACACACTAGATCATGAATCACTCTATATAAGAGTGAATTGCAAAAAACTTAGAAGGGCTTTATGAAAATGGAAAATTATTTAAATAAATTCAAATCCATTGTAAATAATCTTACCTTAGTTAGAAGGCCATTACCTCTAGCTAATCTCATCACTTAAGCTCTTGTGGGATTAGACACTAAGTATAATCTAACAATTGTATAACTTTAAAATGAGGAGGACCTAACATAAGTTGATCTTCAAGCTACTCTTCTTACCTATGAAAGCATATTGGAGCAATTAAATAGTCTTAACAACTTAAACCTTAATCAATCTTTTACAAATATTGCCGAGTTTGATAATAGATTTTCGCATTCTTTTAACTCTTGAGAATTTTGGAGAGGTTAGGGATAGAGAAGCTTCACAAGAGGTAAAGGTCATGGTAGATGCACTCGAAACAACAAACCTACAAACTTAGACATATTACTATAAATTGTTTTTATCAATTTAACAAAGCCTATATAAGTAGCTCTTCTTGTCAGAATAGTGTTCTAGAAACCAATTTTACTATTGTATACCTTGCATCACCAAGCATTGTGGTTGACCTTTCATGGTATGTTAAAAATTGAGCCAATAATCATATTACTTATGATGCCAATCAATTTAAACTACCTACACACTTTTAGTAAAGGGAAAATTGTTATAGGAAATAGTGACAAAATTAACATTTCAAATGCTGGTTGCTCTACTTTACCATGATCAAATGGTTAATATCTTTTAATTAATGATATTTTTTATGCACCTAGTATAGCTAAAAAATTACTAAGTCTTTCAAAACTTACGGCTAACAACAATATACTTGTTGAATTTAACTCCTATAACTGTCTAGTGAAGGATAAATCAACAAGAATGGTTCTGTTGCAAGGAAAACTCGAAGAGGAGCTTTACAAACTGAACAAATGATCGCCTTCATTTTGCTTCTCATCATAAGCTAAGTCAATAATTTGTCTTTTGTTTGTAGGGATTGGCAAAAGAAGTTAGGCAATCCTTTTAATCATACTTTATAAAAAAATCTTACAAGAATGTAATGTCAAAGTCAAACCAAATGAGAAATTAAAATTTTATAAAGCTTGCCAAATTGGAAATTTTCATTTTCTTCTTTTTAAACTCTTTCAATCTCATGCTAATTATCCTTTTATACTCATTCATATTGATTTGTGGGGTCTTTCCCCTATTGTTTCTTCAAAGGGGTATAGATATTACATTTATTTTCTTGATGATTTCAATAGGTTCACATGGATATACCCTCTCAAAAACAAAGAAAAAATATGAACAGCTTTCACTCATTTTAAACAATTGATTAAAAATCAATTTGAAAAAAAAAAATCAAAACCATACAAAGTGATTGGGGAGGTGAGTTTAGATGCTTTACTAGTATTGTTCAAACTTAAGGCATAGTTTTTGGACAATCCTGTCCTTACATATTAACTCAAAATGGAAGTGCCAAAAGAAAACATCACCACATATTTGAACTAGGTCTAACCTTCCTTGCTCAAGCCAATATGCCTTTGTTTAATTCATGGGAAGTATTTTGCATAGCTATATACTTTATAAATAGATTTCCTATTGAAGTTTTACAAGGCCAATTACCATTTTATAAACTTTACAATATTAAACCTAATTATACTTTCCTAAAACCCTTTTAATGGATGTACTTCTATTCTATACCTAAAACCCTATAACCAACATAAGCTATAGTTTCACTTTATAAAATGTGTTTTTAGTGGGTATAGTGGTTCTCTTAAAAGGTACAAATGTCCTAAACCAACTGGTAAAGTGTATATCTCTAGGCATGTTATATTCAATAAGTTAGATTTTCCTTTTTCTTATAGTTTTTTTAACACCAAAGCTTCACCTTAATCTGAACTTGTTATAGCATCTTTCTTTCCTTTGGCATTAAACACCACATCAAGTGACATTCCACTTCCAATCTTTTCTTAAGATTCTCAAGAAGTTTCCCTCATAGCAATTATAATTTCCACTAATTTATAACAAGTCTCAGTAGTTGATTCTTCTAACAACAACAATATTATCACTTCTTCAAATAACCCATTGGATACTGTAATAAGTACAATAGCAAAAGGAAATTAACTTAAAATTTCTAATAGAATTTTATCTAAAGCAACAATATCTAATTCAAAAAGTTAATAAAGCTCTAAAACATCAAATGGTTATAAGAAGTTAGAAAGGTATCTATAAACCTAAGCATTTCTTTTGTTGGAATGATGAACTATGAATCAACTTTAGAAAACAAGCCCTACTAATGCAAAAATGGCACTTCAGATTCCTCAATGGAAAAGTGCTATGATAGTTGAATACAATGCTTTTTTGAAAAACAAAATGTGGACACTCATTCCTCACTTAACATAAAATTTAGTTGATTGCAAATAGGTATTTAGAGCTAATTTTAAAGTAGAAGGAATAGTGAAGAGACATAAAGCTTAGCTAGTTGCTAAGGATTTTTGGCAAGATTTGAGTATTGATATTGGTAAGACTCATGGTCTAATTATTAAAACTTCCACAATGAAATTAATTCTCACTCTTGTTATATCTTTCAACTGGGAAGTAAGGTAATTGCATATTAATAATGCCTTCCTCAATTGTTTCTTGCAAGAAAAAGTCTTTATGAAATAATCACAAAGGTTTGAAGATCCAAACAAGCCAACATATGCCTATAAGCTCTCCAAAGCCATCTATAGTCTCAAGTAAGCACTTAGAGCCTAGTTTGATAGTCTTAGAACTATTTTACTTGACTATGGCTTTATCAACACAAAAAATGATGGTTATTTATTTCTGTTTGAGGATATTTGGTGACTAGAAACAATGGAAAAGGGATAATAAAGTTTGTACAAAAATTTCATAGTGTGTTCTCTTTAAAAAATCTTGGACCACTGCATTACTTTTTGGGGATTGAAATGTGCCATGATGCTATTGGTTTTCATTTAAATCAAGTTATGGATGCTCTTAATCTAATTAAAAGGCTCAATATGGCAAATGCCTCCACTTGTTCTACTCCTATAGTGGTTGTTAAACTTTTATCTGCTTATAAAGGAGAAAAAATTCAAAATCCTTCAGTATATAGAAGTGCCATAAGAGCTCTGTAATATTTAGTTAACACTAGACCTAATCTCTCTTATGTTGTTAATAGATTGAGCCAGTTTCTTAATGCACCAAGAATAATTTATTGGCAAGCTTTAAAATGAGTGCTCAGGTATCTTAAAGGAATTTTACACTTCAGCATTCACATCAAACCATCTAATCATCTGGTTATCATTGGTTTTTTAGATGCTAACTGGGCATGTAATCTAGATAATAGAAAATCAGTTGGTAGTTATTGTGTATTCTTTAATAACACTTTAGTAACTTGGTCTTTCAAGAAACAGAAAATTGTAGCTCATTCTAGTATAGAGCTAGAATATCATTCTATTGCTCTTTTAGCTCCTAAAGTTGTTTGGATCCAATCTTTACTTAAAAAAATTGGATTTGGTCTTACAAAAGTCCTAGTTCTATAGTGTGACAATCTTAGTGCAAATGCACTAACTGCCAATATAGTGTATCATGCAAGAATTAAACACATAGAAGTTGATGTTCATTATTTGCAAGATCAAGTGCTTGCTAAGTAGATTTTTATTGGCTATGTATCCTCTACAAATCAACTTGCTAATAGCCTAACCAAGGCATTATCATGCTCTCAATTTAGCTCTCTTTGTGGCAAATTTGGTGTGTGGCTTACACTCTCTCATTTGAGAGGGCATGTTAAAGAAAAATAGTTTATTTGTAATTAGTTGAGCTATTTTTTATTGTTTTTAATTTTTTTTTCTTTATTTTCACTTGCACATTAGTTGATAGGTGTACATTAATTGACAAATTCTTTATCCTTCTATTATAATGGCCTAAAGAGCTGTAATCATTTATCTCTTTTGTAATAAGCTTCTTTAAATAGAAAAGCTTATCAACTAGCTTGTCACTTCTAACTAGCCTTTTAAATTCTCCTTTTCTTTGATTTTGTTTAACTCTCAATTTAAGTAATAGTTTCACTTTCTCCATATAGGATAGCTACATTCTTTAATTTTTGTATTTTTCAAAAACTCTCATGTTGCATAGTTTGAGATTACATAACAAAGAATCTTATTTCCTTAGAAACATTATATTTTGCCTAATCAACTTTTTTTTCAACTTTTACATTTCAAAATATGGATAATAAATCGAGTATTAAGTCTATGTTTAATTAGGTCATTGTTATTATACCTATTTTATTTGACCATTTTAACAACATACATATTTTTATCTTTACTTAGTCTTTAATCAAAATCATTAAAAATTAGTTAAGAAGGATGTCTAGTAGTTAACAAAAAAGTGCTTCCACTTGTTATATTCCTAATTGCTAATTTAAAAGAAGTGTTTTCACAAATTTAAAAGACCCAACCAAATAATTTCTCATACAATAAATGTAAATAAAATCTTGTGGATATTCATGACACACCAATTTTGTAAAAAGGAAGTTGATAAAAATGGTGTCATATTTACTTGTTCTTTTGTTTTATAAGATACATAAGTAAAGGGAAACTTAAGTGCATATATATCAACCTAGTGTTACTTATCATTGGCATAGGTCTTGCTTTCAACATGAGGCAATTTGATGAAATTAAAGTGTTGAATAGTGGTAGAATCAAAATCTCAAGTTATTAGTAGGGCTACATATGGGCTAGCTAGGCCTTTAAAAAAATTACTTAGTAAAAATTATAAAACAACTTCTAAAAAAATAAAATGTTCATATAAGTTATGTAAAATTATATTTTGCCCCTTAAAAAAATTAATATTTTTATATTAATTCCTATAAAAAATTGTTTAATAAAAAGACTAACTTAGGCCATACTAGTCTTTAAGGTCAACTTAGCTTGGGCATATATATATATATATATATATATATATATTGATCTATCCTAAGTTGGCCTGATTATGGTTAAATTAGGCTACATTGGTCCTTAAGGTCAACTTAGCCCAGCTTAAATTTTTTTTTTCACCAACCCAAAGTAACTTAATTATGGTCAAGCTAGCTAGGCCAATTCTTAGTTAACAAAGGTGAAACAAAATTTTAAAATTTTTTTATATTCAATTTTAAAAAATTTAATTTTAATAAAATATTTTTCTTTAAAATTTGAGATTATATTTAATTTAATTTAATTCAGTCATAATATCCTAGCTTCCTTCTAAACTTAGAAATAAGTTCGAATTTAAATAAATAATGTGCTAAAAATTACATTTCATATTAACATTATCAACTTCATTAACTAAATGGCTACAAGGATAGAGTTTGTATCTATTTAATACTCATATAATGCATAATAAGAATACACACAAAAAAACCATCACTCATCAATGAATAACTTAAAGCACTCTGAATGGGAAAAAAAATTGGTTGATAAAACATAAGAATTTATGACTATCAATTTGTACAAACACTATATTTACAGAGTACGATTTGGATATGAAGAAATAAAGCGAGATGGGAAGAACATAACTAATGAAGAAAATAAAAAACGAACAAAAAAATCAAGCAGGGCAATAAGAGGGGAAAGAAGAAGCACTATATAAAATCTTATTAGAGCTATGAGCAATTTGAAAAAAAAAAGGGAAAAGTGAGAAGGGAATGAGAAAAGAAGAAGAAAGGTAGGAAGAAAATATGAAAATAAGAAAATAAATGAAGGAAAAGAAAAAGAATTACATGTTTAGGTTTAATATAATCAAATTAAAATATCAAATTAAAAACAAATGCATATGTGAGTTTAGTAGGCTAGAAATCCAATAATAATTTTTTTAAAATAAAATTATATATAAAGGAAGGTCCCGGTCTCCTACTATTCCTCTCTTTTATAAATAAAATTATATATAATACATGTGTGGATCCATTGAGTTCAAGTTAAAATGCATAATAATTGAAAAAAAAAACTACATAAAACAATATTTAATGGGTATGGATCCAATAAATTCAAAATATTAAAAAAGACATAAAAGCATAATAGCATAACATAATACTATATATATTGCATATAATTTTTAAAAATTTACCCCCTAAAATATGTGGCTTTGCCACTTGGTGTCAGATATGCACTTGCCATCAATGAGTTAGTTAAAAAGTTTGGTATATTGGTAGAGATGATAATTAAGATGACTAGGGATAAGAATGCCTCTGCCAATTTTTAATTTAAAAAGTTTTGATTAGCTAAAAATTAACCAACATACAAATTATTTTTTCAATTACATTCATGTTAATGAATTAAAAGAAATAAATTTTTATCCAATACTGAAATAGATTTATTAGACATCATATCTCGGTAAGACTTGGTTGACAGAGATCCATCAAATTCAAAAGGATATCAATTTGAAGAAAATCTTAATTTCAAAATCAATTGAAAAGGGATTTAGGTGCAATCATTCACTCTATTATTCCGCAAAGCAATGAGCATTCCATCAAAATTTTGAAACAATATATATTCCCAAATGTAATGTGATATCTAACAATTGATTTTCCATTCCCAAGTGTAAATAACCAGCCAAACAAGCTTCCATGGCAATGGGCTTTTCATTCCAAGGTGCACGGTGACTTTTTCTACTAACCAAATAGAGCATTAGACTATAGTTCCAAGGGAAGTAAGAATGAAATTAGGTTTAAGATTCTTTGTGATTTTATTTGAAATTGTTGTTCAGTTGGGTTTTGTGCAAAAAAAGGTTATTTAATATTTTTGGTGACCAAGTTAGCATTGAGTTTGTTTGAAAACAAATCAAAACTTATCATGTTAAATATAAAAAGTCTGAAAGCACATACAAATGCGTCTTTAGCTTTTTTATAATTTGCTTTAGAACACTAAGCTAAAAGTTATAGATTCTAGAAAAATTTTCCATTTTATAGACATATATACATAATTAGTTAAGAAATTTTTATTTATTTCAAATGAAAGAAAATTAATTTTGTAAGTATTGATTTTGTAGAAATAAAACTTGAAATATATTGTTCTACTTAGTTGAACCATTCAAATTTGAAGTTAAACATGAGTTAAACTCTTCTTTTGATTACATATATTTGTTCTTTAACATCATTAGATTAACCTTTCTATTTGAGGAGTGGTTATCTATGTATGGGTGTGTAGTAATTGGTAGTTACTTCCTATTTGGTTGGCAAAATGTTAAGTATATAAAGTAAAGGTATTCAAAATTGATTCAAATCAAACCAATCCAAATTGATAAAAATTGAACTAAGTTGATTAAAAAAAGGTTGAAATTATTTTTGTGCATTATAAAATTGACTTAATCTATTTGGTTTTCGATTCTATCAAGTATAGTTTAGTTTTAACTAAATCAATAATTCTTTTTTTATTCCTTCCATAAACTAACCCCAACCCATGGATAAGTATTTTTATCAATAAAAAAGACTAGTAATATATTTTCTTTTTTACTTATATTTAAATGAGCTTATTAAATAAGCTATCTTAAAAATGTCATTGTTTATTTTATATTTACATATTAAATTTATTTTTAATTATAGAATAATTGAACATAACCATGAAGGATACTTTAAAAAAAATGATAAATGATAATAATTTATTCTAACACTATTATTGGTTAGAATATTAAGAGATACATGATATTAGAAATCAAATTCTATATATCATAAGAAATACAATCTTCAAACAAAAGGTAAATAAATCACTTTTAGGAACCAAAAGAAAAAAAAAAAAAGAGCTAAATCAAACAAAAATCAAACCAAATTGATTATAAGTCAAAAGCGATAAGATCCAATGAAATGCTAAATTAACAAGTTCAATTAGATTTTGAATTCCAAAACTGAATTGAACTAAGTCTATAAACACCCTTATTGTAAAGAGAAAGAACATGTAAAAAGTAGATATATGATATAAGAAATGACATTTGTACTCTTATTTTTGAAAAACTAATAAAAAAATAACAAGTATTGTTAAGTAATAATTATAACAACATAATAGATATTGCAAAAAAGATTATATCACAACCCTCCAATCAAACAAGCCTTTAATATTGTTCTAGATTATGTTGCATTAAGCTAAAGAAAGAGATTTCACATTCAACCTAGAAGTAGCCAATACTTCACCCATAATGAGTAAAAGAGATTTTGAGCCCAATGCTATTACATAAAATATCTTGTTGTCAAATTCATGTTTTATCAAAAGTTGTGTACCCATATATTATATATTTTGAAAACTCAATGACAGTGTCACTAAGTTTTCCATATTGTTGTTTTTGTTTTTTAATGATTTCAAGAACTTGGTTATAGTAACACTGAGTTCACACAAATAAGGATTGCAAGTATATAATTTAGAGCTTACATTGTTTTTCAAGGGAGGATAGAGGGTTAAATTTTGGAATGCGTGATAAGCTTAGTGATGCATGCAAAAATGAAAGATTAAAGAAGTAAAGGGGGGATTTGCTAAGAGTGAGTAAAATTTGGGAAATTTTCAATAGTGTTAATATGTTCTATTAATGTAAGTCAATAATAAGTAATAAAAAATAATAATAACTTTAAGTCTCTATTTAGGTCTTTATTTTGAAGATAAGGATAAAATCATTACCTATACTATATAAACAAATTATGAATTACATATATATATATATATATATAATACAAACTTAATGTTTAAAATGTGTTTAGTTCCCGCAAGAGTGCTCACACACAAATTGATTTGAATTCTTAAATCATGGACACTTTTAAGATGCTTTGTGAAAGGAATTATTCTAAACAAAACTTGAATACACCTAATCTTAATATAAACAAACTAAAAACCATGAACAAAATTTACAATTTCATTAGATTCGGTTTAATTTTTTAAAGTACACTTATTTATTTTAATTTTTGTCTTCAACTTCAATATTTCACTAATTTTAAATAATTACAATTAATTCTTCAATCTATTAATCTTATCACAATAAATTTCAATAATCTAAATTTAATTTTTTATATAAAATCATTACAATATTTTCCTATTATTTAATACCCATGTTACCTCCATTTTCTTTGTATACGACATATCAATAACTTTCAAATTTTATAATCTCCATATTTTACTCACTCTTGGTGAATCCCACCACTAAGTTTTCACTTTTCCATTTCTACATGCATCACCAAGCTTGTCATGCCTTCCAAAATTTGACCTTCCATCCTCTCTCCCTTTGAAAAAAAGTGTAATTTCTAAACTATATACTTACAATCCTTATTTGTTTGAACTTGTTGGTATTGTCACTAAATTTTTGAAAACATAAAAAAATAAAATAAAATTTGGAGAACTCGAAATCAGTGTTATCAAGTTTCCAAAAAATATAGTATATATGTTTTATAATTTTGATAAGTATAGATATGGCAACAAAATATTTTGTACCAATGTTATTAAAAATAGACTAAAATTGGCCAACTTAGTTAAAAATTGATGATCAATAAGTTCAATTGACCTATAAAATTGATTAAAAATTGGCCAAGTTAGCCAAAAATCAATTGAACTAGTAAAAGTTGGATCAATTTAAGGTTTAATAGGTTTTAATTTTTATTTTATTATACCTTGAATAGACTTGAAAAATTGAAAATAGAAGGTAGCAGAGGAAATAGGGGATTAAAATAAAGAAAAATAAGATAAATAAAAAATCTGTGCTTGGCCATTTTCAATGTTTGTTATCCATCACACTTTATCTCATAGCTACATCTCTTTCAAATATCAACATTTTTGGATAAAATTACTCCTTCATTTTTATCAATATTTAAAATTTATTAGTATTTATTTGTTAAATTAAATTTTTAATATATAAAATTTTAAAAATATACATTTAATTATTATCAATTCTACCATAATCAGACTAATAAAATATGAATTAATGTTTCTATTAGTTTAATAACTAATTTGGTTTTAACAACATTATTCGAATCAAGATGATAAAATGCTAGTGGATCACAAGCTTAGTGGTCATATTTGAAAAGAAAGGGGTAAATTGAAGAATAATATTGAGAATATTAAAAAAATGGAATACCGTGATAATAATTTGGAATATATATATATATATATATAAGTGACACAAGATTAGATTTTAAAAAATAGAAATAAAAATGAAAATTACATAAATTAAGATTGTAGATTTTCATGTTCAAAATAAATATTGCTTAAAATAAGGTTTCAAAATTTATATTTTATGAAATTAAATCTTCTATAATTATACAATTGTACAATTGAATAAAGAGTGACACGAAGTGATAAAAATATGTATAGGATACACCTTTTTTTTTACACTCATCTCTTCTTTTCTTTCTAACTCTTTATAAATGCACTATATCTAGTTCATTTGTGGACTATAAAGAACTCAAACTGATATTTTATATTTTGGTTTAGTTTATACAATCCTTTTCTATTTTTCAAAAAAATAAATCTTAAAAGGTCAAAACTCTATTTTAATTTTCAAAATATATTTAATATTTAATATTTATTATTAATTTTTAATGTATTTTTTATTTCAAAAAAAATCTATAAACAAACAAATATTTAAAAAAATTTTGAAGACTAATATTATTAACTGATTTTCGTTAAATATGATGTGATTGTTACCATGAAATTTTTTTTTTTTAAAAAAATTATAATTTAGGATCCCAAATTAAAGATATTTATACTAAAAAACTTTAAAATTTAAAATTCTTTTAAAAGATATTAGGACTAGCAATTTTAGTTTCGGATTATAAACTATTATTTTTTTCATATACTTTTAGTTTTTTATTCTAGAATTCTACAAAATAATTTTAAAATCTAAAGCTATTTAAAATAAAAATATTTAATTTAGAATCTTAACTATAATTTTTTTAATCTCTTTTGTCTTAGTTAGCATTTTTTCATATGCCTAATCAGCAAATCTAGAGCATCTTATTCATCTTTTTTTTTCCTCTCTCTCTCCGCTTTCTTATTTAGGAATCCATGTTCTTCATATTTATAAATTAAATACATATAATATATTTAAAAAGAAATAAAAAATGAATCTTTATATATTTTTTTAATTTTTTATGTTATTTTTCTTTTAAATATATAAATATGAAAAATTCAATTTATTTATTTTCCTCTCATAAAAGGGATGTTAATGCCCCGATAGCGTTGAATATGCTGTGGATATCGGAGTCCCCATCGTGACTTGTGCAAATTCCAACGAAGAGGATGCGAGGGGAGGAACATGGGATTGAATTGGGCAAATTCTGATATAAATTATAGACTTCAGAATTTCCGAAATTAGAGGACGTAAGCTATTAAAGAATCACAGCAACAAGAAACATCAGGAATTCTGCACCAGCATGAACCATGGAGGCCATGCCTACAGGGAATTCACCCTGCCAGTGAGAAAGAACGAAGAGAAGAGAAAGAGGAAATGTAATTTATGAAAAATTTTAATTAAAATTTAAAAAATATATAATTTTTATAATAATATAATAATACATAATTTAATTAAAAAATTATATGCTTATCAAATTTTAATTGAAAAATCTATAACTCAAATATAAATAATTTTATATAAATTCTTTTTGAAAAAATGTCAACCAAAAAAATATATATATCAACAGCCATATCATATTTAAAAGTCATCTTTCTCAGACATTTGTTACAAAAATATTTTTAAACTTAAAATTCATTTAAAAATATTTTAAAAATTAATATAGAATATTAAATGCATTTTTAAGATCAAAATAAAAATTTAATTAATTTTAAAGTCTAAATTTCCTGTACTTGATTTTGATCATATTCTATGATTTTTGAAATAAAATAAATAATTATATTTTCAAATTATTGTTTTTATATTTATTTTATTAATTTAATATGACATTAAATTTTGCAAATAATTTTTATAATACTAAAGATGTAAAAATAACATAACTCATAAAACAAATACAATTGTTTTGGTTGGCAATTTTTTGATTATATCACTCTGAAAAAAATTATATGTAATTCTTTTATATTTTTATTGTTAAATTTTTTAATTAAAATATGACAAATATATAATTTTTTAATTAAAATATAAAAATTTTATGATTTTTTTAAAATTTTTAAAATTTTTATTATATATTTATTAAAAATAATATATCTATTATTTTTTAATTAAAAAATTTGATAGTAAAAATATAATTGCCGCTTAGTCGTTTCATTCCCCCGTGAAGTCATTGTAGACTACTGGACTTCCACACGGAGGGGAAGAGAGAGAGAGAGAGAGAGAGAGAGAGAGAGAGAGTTAGCACTCGGCGTTCTTCTCTTGGACGACCCTGGGTGCATAAAACTGGCGTCTAGAACGGCTATATAAAGAGATCGAATGCGGCCTTTGGTTCCATTTCTGAGCCTTCCCTATCATCACTACCACAGCAGGAGATCACCTTTATCCACTAGCCTATGACCTTTATCTATATGCATCTGTCATTTCCATCTTTCATGGAACCTCGTGCTCTTTCTCTCCTTCTGGGCCGAGATTAGCCCTGTATACCAGCTTTCTTGTTTTTTTTTTTTCCTTCAACCATTTGGGGTTTTTACTTTAGCTTCTGGGTCCTCCATGGCAACGTCTTCTATTGCCTCTCCTCTCTGCACGTGGCTGGTGGCCGCTTGCATGTCTGTCGCCTGCGACACTGACCGTTCCAGAAGCCCATACATGTTTCATTGTTCTAGGAGGATGGGCAGATGGTCTCGTCGGAGAAAGGTCATGTATAAATGTGCCAGTGGAAGTTCCGAATTTAACAGGGGCTTGATTTCATCTTTCTATCGATCCAGCATTCAAGGTCTTATGAGCTCCTGTCTCGCTTTCGAGCCCTGCAATGAGTACTATAGCTTCAGGAGTCTTTCTCCTTTGGAATTTTTTGGTGACAATGGGCTCTCCTCGCTGTTTGGATCGAAAATTGGTTATATGAATCGAAGGCAGAGGCGTGCGAATCAAGCGGCCGGTAATTTCGTTAATATTGTAGTTTAATATAAACTTGAGCTGTTGTTGGTGATTGTTAAATTGTACTTTGTATCCTTCGATTTTATTTTTCCTATTCTTCTGTTCATCGTGAAATCTTACGTGAAGCATCTGCTTTTAGCTTGCATCTTCTGCTTCAGTTTCGTGGGATTATTTATTTGCTTGATTCCGTTATAATTAAGCGTTTTTTTTCCTACTCTGTAGCTTCATTGGTTTGCTCGATTAAACATGAACGATGTTTGAGTTGAATTGATTGACGCTGGGACCTAAGTTTCACTCAACTGAGCATACTGGAACGAATTTTCTTCCTAGTAGTTTATCGTACAGTTAGGCATCAAATCCATGCTAAAGTGGAAATAAATGTTTGTTACCTCCAGTGCTTTAAATTAAAATTTTAATTGCCAGTTTGTTATCCTTGCGAACTCATGGAGGTTGTTCATCATATATACCAGTAATTATTTTGCATCAGATAAAGTTATAGAAAATTTAGCCCTATTTGGTCTTGGTTCAGTCTCTGTGTTCTTCTTTCATTCTTTTGTGTGTACAATATGGCTTTAATTGAGGTATTATATGCCTCTATTATCTTGATGGTATGCCAAAACATATAAGGGGGGGAGGAATCTTGTTTATTAAGTATGCATGAATATATATATATATATATATATATATATATATATCAGAAACTACTGCACGAGTGGTTTTACTCTTCATTTTTTAACGTTGTGAACTTTCTTTACTTGTCTATGTTTGCACCTCTTGCATGCATGTGGCTGCTTGGCTGGGTTTGTTTCAGTGATCTAAACTGTTATCACCCTAATCAGTGGACAGAAGTTTGGGCCTGATGCCATGAGATAAAGTCAGGTAGCATTTTTGTCATTGTAGGTTTAGAGCTACCTAGTCTACTGTGACCCAAGCTTATCTATTTGTGGCTGATGGTTACATTCCTGCTCAATATTAATGTACATTGTACATCTTCACAATTATAATTCCTTGCCCTTCAAAAACACATGTCTGTTAACTTTTTCTAGGTGGTTGGCATTTACTTTTGTGTAATGGTCGGCATTGGCATACATGCAACTTTGAACTCCAAAGTTGAGCTGATGTAGAAGGAGACCAATGTATGAACATGATTTATGGCCAATCATTCACGTTTCATCATATAGTTGCTGACCTATGCCTTGTATTTATAAAATTTCAAGGTAAAGCAATGGCTGTAGCTTTGCAACCTGCTCAGGAATTCACAACAATGAAAAAACCACCTACAAAGCAAAGGCGAGTAGTCGTGACAGGCTTGGGCATGGTTACACCACTTGGTCATGATCCAGACGTATTCTACAATAATTTACTTGATGGTGTTAGTGGCATTAGTGAGATTGAAACTTTTGACTGTACTGAATATCCGACGGTATTCTATTTTTCATTCAAATTGTATTTTCAGCTATGGCTTTGCTGTAGCTTTTGTTCTCATTGTTTTCTCTTTCCAGAGGATTGCTGGGGAGATCAAGTCTTTCTCAACTGATGGCTGGGTCGCACCAAAACTTTCAAAAAGGATGGATAAATTTATGCTTTATATGATAACAGCTGGAAAAAAAGCCTTGGTTGATGGGGGGATTACTGATGATGTAATAAAAGATTTAAAAAAAGAGAAATGTGGAGTTTTGGTTGGCTCAGCAATGGGTGGCATGAAGGTAATCGTCACTCTATAGCATTTGAGATACAACCCTGGGGAAAAATTGAGACTAGTTTCACGTTCAGTTGATGCTTCTTAGAAGCATTGTAATATCTCCTGGGAAGCTGTAAATTTGTAACATCTTCTGGTCTTATAAGTTAAAATTACTGTGAGATACAATCCAAGCTGCAGACAGAAAGCTATTTTACTCTGTAATGTGATTGCATTGATTTATTGACTTCTTTTTTACCTCTTTCTTTTCTGTTTTGAACAGGTTTTTAATGATGCCATTGAAGCTTTAAGAATCTCATATAAGAAGATGAATCCCTTTTGTGTACCTTTTGCAACAACAAATATGGGTTCTGCCATGCTTGCAATGGATCTGGTCTGCTTAATTAGAATTTGGTGCATATCATGGACACCATAATTGGGTGTCTTGGTTTTTGTCTTATGCTTTTGATGACTGATTCCTTGTATGAATTGCAGGGATGGATGGGCCCTAATTATTCTATCTCTACAGCTTGTGCTACAAGCAACTTTTGTATATTGAATGCTGCTAGCCATATCATTAGAGGTGAAGCTGTAAGTAATTTGCTTTAACACTTGCTTGTAAGGTTGTGGGTTTCTTTTATTTTGTCCAACTTTTCTGTTTCCTTCTTACAGAGTGGTTTAATTATACAGTCATTTTACTGAATGGCATAAAAGTTTTCATTGAAAATTTGAAATAAATATGAAAATTATATGCAGGATGTGATGCTTTGTGGTGGCTCAGATGCTGCGATTATACCTATTGGTATCCTCTCTTATTTCTTGTTTGCCTATTCTTTTTAGCTTGCATGAAGTTATTATGCCATAAATCTGATATTAATCCAACAATCGTTGATATAGGCTTGGGAGGCTTTGTGGCATGCAGGGCACTCTCGCAGAGGAATAGTGATCCTACCAAAGCTTCACGCCCTTGGGACATTGTAATATTAAAAAATATATATATATTTGCTTTGTTGTTTCTTTTTCTCATTGTAATTGCCTAAAATTTTAAAGTTTTAAATATACTATAAATCTATAACACTATTGAAATTTGGATGAGTATGTCTTTTCTTTCTAATAATTACTAATCTCCTATAACTTTTTGAATGTTCATCAAATACCCGATGACCATTAATCAGAAAACACCAATAATTTCATGTCAATCCTCAAATAGGATACAAAACTAAAAGTTCAAAAGAGCAACTCATAGGAATCTGAAGTTCTATGGCCAAAAAAAAAAATCTGAAGTTCTTGTTTTAGGCATCTTTTTTTTAAATATATGTATAGAGTATAGACATCTAATTTTAAAAACAATAATTGTAAAGAAAAGAAAGTCTGCAAATGCATTCAACAGAACAAGTATCATGAGAAATTCTGCTCAATCCCCTAAGTGAGTTTAGTTTTCAGCATTGGTTTCATTGCTCTAGATATTTGAACAAAGCTGACAAAGTAATGAGTTTATTTTCTTCATGCATTTCAATTGAAAAATATATCTGAAATTTGCAGTGGTTGCAGTTTTGTTCTTTATTCTTGCTCTTTCCTTCATCTTGTCTTGCACTTTTTGATATTAACCATCAGGTTGCTGTCATCATATTACAGAATCGTGATGGATTTGTCATGGGGGAAGGAGCTGGAGTTTTGCTCTTAGAAGAACTAGATCATGCTAAGGTTGTATAATAGTTTCAAAATAAAACTCACCTTAAAGGACTTCACATCATACTGTAGACTATTGCTGCACTGTTGATGTGTTATTTTGCTGCATTTATCTCATCCTTCAGTTCCTTCTAATAGCATTAAAACACTAGATACAACTGTTCATGTGCAGTCCTGTGTTAGAAACATACTTTATATTTATTGTTGTCACCATTGCATTGCCACTTCCTGTTCCTTCTCTCCTTGTCCATGTATGTATTTGACATTTGTAACTTGCAAAATTAAATACATCTATGGCTTTTGGTAAGATACTTAAAGTAATTAATGTACTCAACTAATATCTGTTATTGCAGAAAAGAGGTGCAAACATATATGCAGAGTTCCTTGGTGGCAGCTTCACCTGCGATGCTTATCATGTGACTGAGCCTCATCCTGATGGTACAATGTTACATTTTATGTCCTTTAAGACCTATTCCATTCATTTATCCTAGAGATACAAACAATTTGTAGGTATTCTGATCACCTTTATATAAGCATGAGTCTATGCAAATGACCTGGCTTCAAAAGTTTCTCCCCCCATTGGAGGACCAGGAAGGGAGGGTGGAATCATGGGTTCTAGGCCTGACGGACACTTTGTATGTGTTCATTATAAAATTATTTTACGGTGTGATGGAGGACATTTTGGTTATTTGTGGAGGAGCTTAAAGCTGCATCTCTTTAGTCCAACCTCTAATGATTCATGTCATGGTTCTACACTTGTGTTCATATGGATGCCTAAGCTGCTTTTCTGGTGGCATCTGTGAATTCTATTTTATAAGGTGTGAACTGTAATGCATTTGTCAGGAAGTGCTAGTGCATCTTCCCTTTGTCCTTTTCAGGTGCAATGAAAGGAAGAAGGGGAAGGATAAATGAGTATCAGCTTATTTGTTTCCCATGACCATGAGTGCAGCTTTCCTTCCCTTGTTTCTTTTACTGTTTGCAAAGGATTTATAATAAATTATTCTGTGAAGGACATCATTTAAGTTGATGGATATACAATTGAAAATAGATAACATTTGTCATTTTGTAACATATGTTGATTTCTTTCTTTTCTAACATATTTTGTGTGAAAGAATTTCTACACGAGTGTCTTCTTATCATCTTAAGCCTATTGTGACGACCCCATATTTGAGGATTTCACATCTTCCAGAAAGGGTTAGAAAATTCTGGAATACTCTAGAAGAGACCAGAGGGGTCTAGAAGTTTCCAGAGGGTACTGGAGAACTCATGAAGGATCTGGAAATCTCTAGACTTATGTAGAACGTTTTGAAATACTCTTGTATGTTCTAGAACTCTCTTGTATATTCTAGAGTTTTCCTTGTAAATACCTAGGGTAAGAACATTCTAGAGGATGTATATAAACCGTAGGATAGATTTGATCTCCACCGTCCATTAAGGAGGTGGGAACATTCTAGAATTTGGAAGAAGCCTATAAATACCTCCACCCCCCTTCATTTGTAACCAAAACCAAGAACTTGTGCAATTCAAGTGTTTTCTCCAAGTTCTCTCTCAAGCTCTCTAAACTTACTCATCTTGCCTACTTTGAGGTTCGGCTGACTTAGCAAAGATCAAGGGAGGGATCAAGCTAAGGCCAGCACGGTTAAGGATTTTGGGATAAAATTTCCAAGGCCGTGACACTATGGTTAACATTGCATTAACACTTCACCATGATAATTTCAGAATAGTAAAAATTATTTACTACATCAGTTATGTTGGAATAGATTTTTCGTCATTCTACACTTTGTCAATAACACTTGCTCCAGAATCATAAGTTAGTCAATCTTCTGGTTCTTTGTACGCCTGCAAATTATCCCTTGCTTAAGCATGTACTTATGTCACTTTGTTCCATCTTAAATAGGGGTTGGCGTTGTTCTGTGTATTGAAAAGGCATTAGCTCACTCTGGAGTATCAAGAGAGGATGTGAATTACATAAACGCACATGCTACATCTACACTGGCTGGAGATCTCAAGGAGTACCAGGCTCTAATTCATTGTTTTGGCCAAAACCCTGAGGTAAATTGTTTGTTATTATATTTAGTATTATTCCTTTACTAACCAGTTTTGTCAACCTCTTGCTCTTATTGTTTTAACTGAGGCAGCTGCTTGCCATATTTTCATACTTACTATGGTTTTTACAGCTTAGAGTGAATTCTACAAAATCTATGATTGGTCACCTATTAGGGGCAGCGGGTGGTGTGGAAGCCATAGCAACAATACAGGTAAAAACAAACAAAACACTTATTTATGAAATTTGTTTTACTAGTCTAAGTTTTATATCTAAAATGTTGGGAGATTTGTTTTCTCATTATGTAGGCAATAAGGACCGGGTGGGTTCATCCCAATATCAATCTAGAAAATCCAGATGAAGGAGTGGTATGTTGGATCATTCTCATTTTTTGTTTGAAAGCATGTGTTATGTTTTATCAATTATGGGGACAGAATCATCTAACTTGGTCAACTGAAAACAAAAACAGGATGGGAGAGTGCTTGTGGGGCCAAAGAAAGAAAGACTAGATATCAAGGCAGCCTTGTCTAATTCATTTGGTTTTGGCGGCCACAATTCTTCAATCATATTTGGCCCTTATAAGTGAAATAGATTTTGCGGACTATAAATCATTATAAAGAAAGAAAGTATGTAAGTTTTTGCATTCCATTTCTTCTAGCGATAAATTGTTTATGACCTGAGGGCCAACAGAATATAAATTTATTAGAGGCGATAACTGAAGAGGATCGTGTTGGTACGTGAGTATTTTCAGCGCCCTGATGTATAGATCTTAAAAGTGGAGTTTTAAAAGCGTGGTCTTTCCCTTTTGAAAGTTATGAACATTTTGTTTTTTTGGGTTCAATTTCAAAAGAAAGATTATAATTCCCTCGTTCCTCTTCTGTTACATCGCAAGTCTATGCTTTTGTCTTGCAGTTACCCAAGAAAATTCTTTGCATAGGCCCTCTCCGGCTCTACTCTTTGGTTGAGGAAAATTTTATGTGGTGTGGATTACTTGGTTGGATCAACAAGAGTTCAGCAAGATTAAGGGGATGGCCCTCTAAAGTCAGAACGTCCAGAAATTGGTTGGCTCTCCTGATGAGATAGAATCCAGCCTACCTGCTGCTGAAAACCCTTCTTACCATGAATTGCTAGGGTAGTACTAGTAGTTGACCAACTGTGATGTAATTGTTAAACAACCACTCGATGGGATATCAACTGTTTTATTCCTCTGTACAAGTAGATGATGACCCAATAGTTTTGAGATAATTAATTGTAGTCATTATTGAGCTGTCTGTGGAAGTGGAATACGTTAAATTTTTCATCGCAATTTAGGCTGCTGAGATAGGAATGTATATTCTGAAGACATTATGTGACCGTACTAGCCATTTGAATGAAGGCACAACATTAATTCGTAGCATTTTTGCCCGTCCAGCCACATGTCTAAACTCTTTCGGCGTGTTTGGTAGGTGTTAATCAGCTGGCTAGAATGGGTCAGGGACACGGAATCTACTTAAATGAGTGTTTGGTATGCTAGAATCAACTTTCCAAGGAATTGAACATTCCTCCATTCGAAGGAATCTACAATCCATCCTCATTTGGAAGGAATGTAAAATTTCAGTTAGGAAAGCCAAAACTTCTGACAATCCTGCCCTCTTAAAATATTAATCTTCCATTTCACTCGTCTCAAGCAGCCTGCGACCTAGAGACCTCGAAGCTTTCATCCTCACTCGTCTGCAGCTTCGTCCACCACCACCTCCCTCTACTTCGGTTGCCATCGTCTGCTGTTACAACCGTTGCTACAACCGGCCATCGTCCAGTGCATTCAAATGCCTCAGTTGTGAGATTTCGTCAGGAATGTCAACAAGACTAATTCTAGACA
The DNA here is from genome assembly GCA_032878935.1 of Erythrophleum fordii. NCBI lineage: Eukaryota > Viridiplantae > Streptophyta > Magnoliopsida > Fabales > Fabaceae > Erythrophleum > Erythrophleum fordii. The sequence continues at coordinate 49,738,815 of JAVQMF010000054.1, read as the reverse complement.
AGTTCAAGCATTCCAACACACAGCACTTTAATATATGGGAATTCCTGTTCTAGTAAATCTTTTGTATGCAAGATTTAGATGTTTAAGATTCTGGGCTTCATTCAAATTCTGGAAAATTCTTCCCATTAAACTGATTCTCAGACAAGTCTAGAAAACCTAAAGACCAGTTGTAGCTAGAATTGAATTGTACCTAAGAAATGTAACCTTGAAATTGGTTCTTGCCAAGGTAAACCTCCAGGCTTTCCTGAAACGCAATCATGGCCGAGTCCTGCAACGAATCTCCGGATAAATTGAGAGTAGTAATAGAGAGACTGTTGTTTGATAAGTCTAACATTTTTCCTTTCAATTTAGGTAAAATTTATTATATTTTATTTTTTAACTAGGGGTATTTTGATCAATTTTGCAACCATTACCTTCCATTCTTGTATTATTTCAATCCAACCAAACACAGAAATATAAAAGCATTTCCTTTTTTTTGTTTATTTCAATGACAGATCAAACATGATTTAAGTTATAAGATTCTATTACCTTTGCATTTATTTTATCATTTCAATTCCCATCAAAATACTTTTTACATGCCAGACAAATTCTTCATTTGTAGTGTACTATAAAATTTGAAAATGAGACTGTTGAAAGAGATGATAATATTAAGGGAAAATTACATTTAACCCTCTTAATATAGTTTATAATTTTAGTATCTAAATTTTAAAACATAATACTTACTCTTATAATCTATCAAAAAATAAATAAAATAAAAATGTTAATATCAAGTTAAACTTAGTTATGGTTCCATCATTTTTTACAATTTTTCTTCTAGGGTATCTGAACTGTGTTTATTTTAAAATTATGTAATTTTTAACTATTAATTTTAACATGTGTGTGGGTACATATATATATAATTTTTTTTATGATGGCTTAGAGAGATATAATGTTACATTTTTAAAATTTAAATATCAAAGTTGCAGTCCAGAGAGGGATTAATTTCTCCTTATATTTATTGAGTTCAAATCGCCTGAAATACATGCCCTCTGAAGTGCATTTCAAGTACCAACAAACAATGCGTTTCAATTAATGGAGGGTGACATGAGAGATCTGGAGGCAAAGATGATGCAAACAGTGGAGATGAAGCCCAAGAGAAAAAGAAACACAATGTTTTGAATGAAAGCCCTAACAGACATCTCAATCTCACACTAAGTTCATCTCCGTCGATCTCTCACTCGACTTCATCTCCATTGATCTGTCGCTCTTCCTTGCCTTGACAGACTTCATCAACATCGGCAATGGCGAAGTATCTCTTTTTCTTTCACTCAAAGCTTTGCTCTAGCTCCATCACAAATCCCTTCATCGTTTGCCATCCCTCCTTGAAGCTATAATTCCCTTCATTTTGCTTTCTTTCTTAGGCTTCATCTACAACCCCCAAATTTGCTACATCACACTCCACTAATTGAAAAGCAACGTTTCGTCGGTACTTCAAGTGCACTTCAGAGGGCGCATACTTTCGGCAATTTGAACTCTTATTTATTTCCAGTATTATCCAAAAAGCTCTTGTTTCAATAGGTGAAAATATCCTTGGCATTTGCATTAAACATACATAACTCCGAACTTGAATTTTTAGTACTGGACATTTATGTATTCAAAGCGAATGACTTTCGCATGCAAGATATTTTTTAGGATAGATTACTAAGCCGAAAAAGATTAACAGAAAAACATTTAATTTTTAAATTTCAACTTCTTGCTAATGTACAAGTAACTTAGACTGATCCCATAAACATACTGCAATTCCATGGCCACACTCATAACGATAGTGAGCAGATCGTAAACAAAACTGCTGTTTAAAATCCTGCTTTTCTTTGAAACTATTACAAGAACAATACCTTCCATTTTAAGTTGCTTTACAACTGAAGCCCCCAAGTCCAAAACTTGTATAAATCAAATACAAAAGAATGATCTATTTCACTGCGAAAAAAATTGGTATGCTAACCAGCAAAGCCGTTGCTCATATTTTCTATTTCTTGCCGCCTTTCTTCTTGGTCCTTTTTAGTTTCAAACTCTTTTGGGACAGCAAGTTAGATGCACTCTTGCCTTCAAGCTTTTTCGTCATCTTTACAACACTTGCCATACCTTTCCTTGCTGCAGCTTGGTGCTGTGGCCTTCGGCTCATCATCTTCCGATCAAGTGGCCAATAAGCATAAGGCTCAAGCTTGTCCTTTCTCTTCACATCCCCACTTGCTTTCTTGCTAGCATATTCACTCCCTGTGTAAGCCCACCCAGAGTCTGATGTTTTTCTGCGCTTCGGCACTCTAGTTCCAGACTTTGCAGACAAATGACTATCAGCTTCACTCCCAGCATCAAAATCAGGGTCAGCAGATTTTCCCTTCCTCTGATGCCCTTCCTCATGGATAATCAGGCGTCCTTCAGAATCTACTTCAACCTCATCATCTAACCTTGACTTCCTTTTGAGATGCTCAGATGATCTAAGAGCTGACCTTGTTTTCTGCTGATCAAGCAAATCAAGTGGCTCATCATCTGATTGGTCAGACAAGTGCTCAGGTAAGTTCTTCTTTAGTCTGATCTTGGACCTAGGTAGAACAAGCAATAACAGTGTTAAAATCCAGTTTGATTTTGAACCAATCAAGATATGCACAAGAACAATCTCATTCTCAGCTTGCTAGGCAAAGTTCTATATTACTCATGGTTGGAATGTTGTCACGTTAAATCTTTCGAAACGTTTAATATCATCTAATTACATCCAACGGTACAGAGTAGATCCACTAAGATTGCAATTATCTCATATTGAAACATACTTACAGCCAGTCAATAGAAGACCGAATAGATTTAATGCTACAGCTCACCGAAATGAAGATGCTGCTGACTTAAGATGTGAGTAAGACTTGCCCCCTCTAGAAATTGTCTTGGCATTCAGGTATTCTGCATCACTTCCTCCACTATCTTCATCATCAAAATCAGAAAAAATTTTTGTATGATTCCACATACTTTGCCTGAAAATTAAAGAATCATATTGATCAGATGCAGATTAAAATAAGGTTTATTATTTTAATTTGTGACATGACAACAATCACTGCAAAAAATGACTGGGCTTTCAAAGGTGGTCTGATCTTAAAAATCATAAGACTAATCACAGAACTCCAATACTCCATTACTAAAAAAGCTTACACATCTTATCAAGAAGATTGCTAGTTAATCACATTACATAATACATTCTTGTGCCATTTTTCTCACTTGTCACTGGTTATAAAAATTAATTTCACATAAAGTTAAATATGTTTAAGAGAAATGCGTATCAATCTATTTGAGTGGGAAGGCAATTAGACTGAAAGTTAAGGTATTTAAATAATTGTCCTTGCCAGTTAGGGTATTTAAATCATTCTCCTGTTTCTAATAATGTAAATATAATCATGATAGTAACCTGGATGTAGGTGCTTTTGAAAGACAAGATCTAGTCTCCTCAGACTTAGAACCTTGTTTCCTCTCTTTCCGCTCCTTGATCTGTATTTGAAATGGGATTACACATCAGAGGAAGAGTGCTCAGTGAAAAAATTTATAATATAATGCTGTTCAACAGACCTTGCGTATATTGGTAAGAAGTTTCATATGATCTTCAGGCATGACAGCTTTAACAGCCTCCAGTCCACACTTCCTGACAAGCATTTCCAAGAGAAGCTTAACCTAAAAAAATTTTTGAACCTCATCACAAACATTGCAATATGAACAAGCAGCAAATGAAACAGCAAAACAGCAGCCAACTGCAACATGTCAATGAAATTGCATTAAATAAAATATTGCACATTAGATAGCCAAAACACCAACCTTTGCTCTAAAATGATTCTTGGTGTTATCTTGCCACTTCATCAAACCATCCACCATGCTCCTCAGGTGCAATTGCAACCATTCTGTTTGTGATTTAGCTACTAATACCTTTAATAAACCTAAATTAGCCTGCAGCAGGATTCAATACTGGTTCAGTTAATTTTGAAGCTTAAAGCAATAAACATTGCTTCATTCAGCAATGGATGTAACCAAAAAAATATAGAAGAAAAGGAAACAAAACCTTAATTATCTCTCTGTTTTGTCTCTGAAGTAGGAGAAAAGTAGATGGGAGCAAATTGAAAGCAGTTGAAATAAGATCAGAAAACTCATAGGCCAAACGAGCTAAACCTTTGGCTGCTGCACTAATCATATGTGGAGTTTCACTAACCAGGCCTCTAGCAATCTGAGCCAATGAAACAGCACAGAATCAAATCACAGTATATGGTCAACCTATAAACCATACACAGCTCATGTACAATGAGTTCAATATTAGATGACATTAAGTCACTTCCAATCAAGGAAGAGGGGACTGATATTGGTTATTACAAATTAATTTATCAATGATGTCATGCAAGAAATTCAAGTCAATATTTACCATGTTGAAAATTTGACATAGATTTTCTCTATTCCCACCTCTCTCTTCATCTCCAAATGCATGGCCAATTTCAACAAGAATATCATAAGCTCTATTCCTAGTTTTTTTGTTAGCCTGCAAGAAAAATCTTTCAAAGTTATCACCTCAGCAACTTTATGAAGTGAATTTAGAACCTATTGACAGAAAAAGTAATGTCTGTGTCAAGACTAACCAGCATACAGGCATCACATAATATATTTAATATCATATATCACACAATAAACATCATCATCAACTGCAGTATTACTGCCATTGCAAACACAAGAAAGAGAATATAATAATAAAGGATAAGACAAATAATTAATATAAAACAATGTATTTTATGAGTTCCAGCAAATATACAAGAACACAAACATATTTACAACTTTAACCCAGACAAGTTTTGAAGAACAATATATGCAATGAAAACAGAAGTGTATGATATTTCCAAGGTAAGAAAGCCAACACATACTGAACAAAAAGAAATAAAGCACAAAAAAATAAATATAGAGTTGGGTTTGGATCATCATAAGAAAACACTTAACCCCCCCCCCCCCTGCCAACCCAAAAAAAAAAATTGTAAATACTTTAGAACTGTGCCTGCGCCAATAAAAAACCCTGGCTGAGCTAGCAAAAGACACTGCATACTGAACCATATATTATGATTTTATAGTTGCCAAATTGAAAAGGCAACAAAAATACCATGATGAAAAGATTTTCGACAACTAAACCACATTACCTCCTTCAGAGCAAGTACAATTTCAGTAAGGAAAGAAGCAACAATTTCACGCCACCTTTGCTCCAGATTATCCTGTAGGCAGTGCACAATTTCAAATACATTACACTTACACTAAAAATATATCAATTTTCTACAACATATCAGATGCATCATGACCAAAACAACTTCAAGGTTTGGAACATGGAAGCAAAACCAATAACCATAAGTACCTTGGAGACATGGACTATTAGGAAGTAAAGGCAATTTAGTCTGTGGGGTTTGGCAGAAATATGACACGAAGGCAGAAATTCAACCATAAGCCCAAGCAGCTCCTCAAACTTAGATGAAATAAACTCATTTGAGTCCTGTTGAGAAAATTCATAAACAAACAATTTACCAACCTGACACTAGCTCAGCAGCAAAAACACCAAGTTCTAATTCTGTTTCTTGGAACTCCAAGAAATATAGTGGACACTAATATAATGACATCTTTAATTATACTTTGAAAACCAAATTCAGACCAATAAACTAGTAAATAAACAATCTGCATCCAATGAGTAATTGAAGCAGGGAACTTGCCAGGTGAACAATTGCCAAGATGGAATGACTAAATGATGTCAAACATATTTTTAAACTTCTATATGAACCAGATAAACAAATAAAATAAAAGAAGAAAAATACCCTGAGAATGATTGAAAGTACTTTGTATCCCCTCTTCTGTATAACACCTTCATCATCCTACAAATAATAATTCCTCACCATAAGCTTCCATTATGAAAAGGGAGTCTAGGGGATTTATGCAAAGTATTATATATCTCCGTCAAACCTGTAATGTTGGCTTTATTGCAACATACAGTAGATCAATCTCTTTAGAATTTAAACCAGGCAACAGGGAAACTGCCAAGTCAAGAAGCTGTGCCCTGGGATTAAAATAAAAGAAAATGCTTACTGTCAACTATATGATGACCAAAAGACAATTTAAGTAAAATTCATAGCATAAAAACTAAATTACAAGTTTGAAAAAAAATAATCACACATAAAGTGGAGAGAGAGAGATGCTGATGGACACCTGACAATTGATAGAGATACATTATTTGATGACTCATCAATCTGCATTGAACTGAAACTTCTGGTATTGTCTACTTTACTGGCCTCTTGAGTGACTTTTAGAAGCTTGTGCATTGTGCTTTTGAAGAGCCTGGATATCACTCTTTGATCTGATATGGAAGCAATCTCACCAATTGTGAACTGTAAATGGAGCAAAATCATTTTTAGGAACATCTTACAGTAGCTAAAGACAACAAGGGGCAAATTCAAATCTTGTGAAAAGAAAAAGCTTACAAACAAATAAGAGAATGTGGTCTGCTTGTGAACATAGTAAACTATAAGAAATGTTCAAGAACAGTGTCTATATGACAACCATCTAATTTTGAATGAGCCAACATTAGAAAGAAAAATCCCCAGAGAATATATAGGCAAGAAAAGTCCATACATTATAATCCAGTATAAACTTTCAAGTAGCTATCTTTCAAGTTTGAAAGGCCAACTAAATGAAATGTGGAGAAGGCGGAAGATATATGCGTGAGCGGTTGTTGTCTTGAGCATATTGGACTTGTCTATAAAAGTAAGATCTCCATCCTAACATTATGGCCACAATGTGGGGATTTGGGGCTTGACACTAATCTTAGTGTATTTGTTCTTGTCATGGAAAACTAACAGCCAATACAACACCAATAAGCTATTCAAGCAAACTAAGCCTACAGATTCACATTGGTCAACCCAAAGCAGACCTAAATTGACCATCTAGACAGATAGAAATGAGCTCAGACAATGATACAAATATAAAATCTCACAAACATGAAATGCTAATGACAATTATTGTTTTGGCTTCAACCTGCACTTATACATCTCTCTTTGTCATACCCAATATCACAATAGGCACTAGGCATCAAGTGCCTCAACCAATTTACAGATAACGTGCATAATTTATGGGCATTGGGCACTCAATGGCAAAATCTTTATCAGAATTTAGCCCTAGAATGCAACCTAAAACATAAGCCATGCCATAGAGAGTAATAACAAGATGAATGCCACAGATGTAGGTAACGCATGCATATAACTATTACAGAGCAAAGACATCTACTTAAGATAAAATCCTACTTTTATCTCATAAATTATAATACATTCTTAAATCAGGTCAGCCAAAAGTTTTGTTCAACAGGTAAGCATTAAAGCAACTATTCCCAATTGATTTAACTTAAGTACCTGCAGACAACCCCCATCATCTTTTGCAGACTTTAAAAAAACATGTGACAGAACGGTCAACAGTTCCTGAGCAGATGACTTAAGCACATTCAAATTGTTTGTTGCAACCTGTTTCGTATAATGGACCAAACTATGCTCTCCGGTCATATCTTCACCAACATATTGCTTATCATCTTTTTTATCCACAATTTTCTTGTTTTGTTGAATAAGAAGCTGCAAACTTGTGCATATTATTCCACGAATGTCAGGTTCTTCTTGAAGCTTGATACATAAAGTTTTCTCCAGATCCATGAAACTTTCAGCAGTGTCCAACGGATAGTTGCAAATTGAAGGCAGCAAAGACCACAAAGAGTATCCAAGAGCATCTGCATTCCTTGATGACACCATCAGCCCTTGTAGCTCAAACTGCAAAAAGTAAGAAGTAAGAAACAAAACATTCTGAAGAATGATAAAGCAACTTATAATGTTTCATACCTGTCGAGACCTCTGCCTTACATGTTCAATCATACTCAAAATTTCCTCTGTAAAAAAGCTCAAACGTGCACCAACAGTATAACGTTTTAGAATTGGAAAAAGCCAAATATTTGCATCAGATAGGTCTTCAGCTTCCAAATTCAGAGGTAGAAGGGACAGAAAAGTTTCAGGTCCCATTACAACCAGAGAAGATCCGAGGCATTCATGCAGCTGCATGTTTTAGAATATTATACATTAGTAAGTTGCAACACATTAAAAACTAAATTAAGGTTCATGCAATCAACCTGATCCTCCATTACCAATCAACTTGTAGATGGAATCTAATGAGAAATGCAACAAAATAAAGGTGCTACACACAATGTCTTCAATAACAGCAGACTAAAAAGCATGATAAACTCAGCACTGCAGCAATGAAAGCTATATTTTTCATTGGCTAAATTTTAGCATACATCTAATCTAACAATAGCACTCGATGCCTATGTCAATCCAGATAGCAAGTGCCCAAAATAAATAAATAAATGAATAAATTTGCCACCTCAATAGGGTCACTAAAAAACACTAAAGCCACTTACTTTCGTTTGAATCTTCAAGATTAGATTACAACTTAAAACAATATTCAACTTTTTTAACCATTCAAAATTGGGATATCTGGTCTAAATTTGAGATTTAGTAAAAAGAAATAGACAAGAAAAATGACAAGCATTTTGGATCTCAACATAAAATACATAACCATCAAGAATGCAAGAGCTAAGGTAGATAAGGCATGTTTCCCATAAGAATCCCCTAGGAAAACATATGCAAGATAAACTAAACAGCATGAGAAATAAAATCCTAAAGATGTGTTTGGTTGAGTAACGTAAAGGAGAAGGGAATGTAAAATATGAGTAGATGAGATAAAAAATGACTTAAAAGGTGATTTGATGATTAAAATGGTGATTTGATAGATAAAATAAAAATGATAAGTGTCCACATTACACAAGTTACGTAAAAAGAATGTGTTCACCTTGTGGTGAACCAAACGGAGCATAAAGAATGGATGGCATGTAAAGCAGTAGTGAATGTGATAACAAACATCCAAGTCCTCTGCAGACAAGATGTGAAGAATGATACACAATATATGATCTTTAAGATAAACCAGACATGCTAGAAAAACAAAACAGATCCAAATTTGTCATATCAAATTTCCAACTCTGCATTAGTATTATTGGAAACAAAATAGAATGTATCATTATAAAGATAGAAAGACCTGTGTCCTGAAGGGGAAATCTTCATCAGGCAGCTTCTGCAAATCTGCTAAGTTTTTAAGTATTCCTCTCATAAAATAAGTGGAATAATTTCCTGTATTGACAACATTAGTCACAAATATCAGTCAGCAACAACACATGCATACTGTACTATAATTTGAAGCTTGAGAGTTGAGATTATGAAGAAATAGAAACTATTCAATGAAAATATCCCAAACAAAGATTTAGATAAAGTAATCAATATGGCATAGGAAAGTAGCCAGTTTTTATGCATCATGCTATGAGAAACAATACTTCTTACCTCTCTGCAGTTTTATGATGAGCAAGTTATATAAGTGAATGACATAAAGTAGAATAAGACTAGATAGCAATCAAAGTACCTAATTTATGAAACACAGCTGAAACAACTTGAAATACTCTGTCCCAGACAGCAGCATAATGATAATCAAGCAAGCTCTCAATAGTCGCACAAATTTTTTCAATGATGGTTGGACCAGACCTCCTTGAAACTGTGTTTGCATTCAAAGTTATCTGATCCACTCCCTGTTTGATCAAACTTTCATCAATACAAGAATGTATCAAACTCTTGAATGTATCCGTGGCTGCATATATGGCCTCTTCATGTTCTGATGCCAAAATATCTGCATATTTAAAAGTAAGAAGCATACTTTTGTAACTCCTTTGTGAAAACAGATCCACATCCGCAGACACACAATAGAGTTCATAGAAGTCAATTCTGCTCTAAGAATATCAACATTATCTTAACTCCATCATTCAAAGTGCATCCAGTATCTTACCTTTGAGTGCATTAAAGACAATAGGTAGCTTGATCACACATATTTGTCTATTAAGAGTAAAAGTTTTATTCATTCCAACATCTAGCAAGCGAGATGTAAATGTCATTACATCTCCAGACATCTCATTTGTTGAGATAGAAAGAGCCAATGAACTTAGTAATTCAAGTAATGCTTCAGGGGAAACCTCTGATGCTGGGTAAAGACAAAGAAAACTCAAACCATCTGTTATGCGCCTTGTGACAAGGGGTTGATGCAGATCCAACAGAGTTTTGAAGTACTTAAGAATGCTGGTCTTGCACTTCAGTGACAAAAGAGGAAGGCATTCTTTCAAAGCATCAAGAATATACAGAACCTGCTGAGCTCCCTTGTGTCCTTCACCAGAACTTGCATTTGCTCCACCAGCAAGCAGAAGAAACCTCTCAAATATGCTTGTAATTCCTTCACTAGCAGATACCAGCAATGGAGATCTTTGGAAGCTCAGAAAGGCATCACGAAGACACAAATGTGATTGCCTTCTGACCTGTATATAAATCCAGTTAGCACGCATATTCAAAGGACATGCCTTTTTTTGTTTTTTTTTTTTGTTTTTTTTGTTTTTGTGGTTTTGTGTTTTTGGATAGTCAGTGAACTCCTTAGTCAAGAATTAAAGCAATTGTGATGAAAACTAATTATAACTTAGGAAGTCATGGAAGCTTCCCAAAATAACTAAGATCTTCACTTGTACCTTTCTGTCTTTTTTGTTTGCCATAGTCAGATATATTGTGTTAACACGATAAAACCACCTTGCTTTTGGTGAGAGGAGGAATACACTACATCATGGGACCAAATTAAATCGCGCCGTAGGTCCCAAGTAAATATCAACTTCTTCGGCTCTAAAAGTGAATATTAAGTGCAGGTGACAATATAAAACGCGACACAAAACATTCAAAATTTCTCACTTCTGGTTACATGGTGATTGCTTTTTAACCAAATAAACAGGAAGATTACACGCTAAGAAGGATTGAACCACGTAAAACGTAAAGTTTCCACTAGCATATCATCAAGTCAGTTTAAAAGCAAAAGTAGCATGGAATTTTCCACCTTCTATTAACCATCCTATCACTCCCACGGCTATTGAGAATTTAGGTCATGAACCAAAAGTTATAGAATTTAATTTGCATAGTACCTTAGGTCGCAAATCTGTAACGAACCCCAACAAGACACTAAACAGCTGAGACACATCAGACCAGTTAAGATTGTCTCTGTGGATCAACAAATAAGAAACGCATTTCAATCCGGCAATAACAGAAGTCTCCGCCATCGAAGGAGACCGAAGAACTTGCACCAGAAGGTGCGACAAAAACTCCCTCTTCTTCTTCAATATTGCAATGGGTACACTGGCAATAACGATGGAAAGAATTGTGAGAAGTGCGTCCACGATGTGCTTAGGGGGGTCGGGTTCAGAAGAGAGGCGGTCGAGGGAAGAGCATGCGGCACCGAAGTAGGCGACATGGGTGGAGGGGAGATTCTGTTCTTTGAGCTCCTGGGACATGGCGCCAATAACTGCGCAGAGGTGCTGATGATTTTCATTGGTGGAACTGCCGAAGCGAGAAAGAATGGAATTGCAGAAATCGCCATTGGCTTCGTCTTTGGAGAAGTGAGGTTCCTCCGTTTCGATGCCTTCCATGGTCAATGAGGTATGCTAAAACCCTAGTTCCCCAAGCGCTCTAACGGGCAGCCAAGGTTTAAGCCAGAGATGTGCTAGTATAAACATGGAGATATTGTAAACGTTACTTTGTATGAACAGCGTCATCTTATGAAAGTAATTTTCATAATTAATAGAAATAATAAAATCCAGGTTAAAATTAGTTCATAAGTTTAATTTAATTCCATTTTAGACTAAAACCAAATTAAATTGACATTGTCAATTTAGTATTATTTTTTTGGCTTTGTCAATTTTGACTTCTAATTAGTTTAATTTGATTTTTATTCAATTTGATCTGATTTAATTTTTTTAATCTAAAAATAATTTGATTTTTATTAGATTTTATTTCTTGTAATATGTAAAATTTGATGATACATTTTTTAATATTATAATCAATAATAGTATTAAAATAATTAATTATATATATTTTTTAAAAAAATATATATCTCTTATAATTATGTTTAATTATTCTATTATTGTAATTGAATATCATATATAAAGATAATTAAATAATAATATTTTAAAGATAATTTATTTAATAAACTTATTTAAATGTAAGTAAAATAAAAAAATATTACTATTTTTTTATTAATAAAAGGTTTATGCATAATTTAAATTTAGCTAATAAAAATAAAACAAAAAAATTATTGATTTTATAATGTCCAAAACTGATTTTAAATTTTTTTAATTGGTTTAGTTCAATTTTTATTAATTTAGTTTGGTTCAATTTGTTTATATCAATTTTAAACGCCCTTAATTAAAATAATATTTTAGTCATTTAACTTTACCTATCATTTCAAGTTGGTCCTTGAGTTTTAAATTTGTCTCATAAATTCCTTCTTTAATAAAATTTGTTAAGTTTTAGCCAAAATGAAATTCACATGTCATTATTTACCTTTTGTAAATAAAGTGGCAAATCTAATCATCATTAAAAAAATAAAATAAAATATGTCCCAAATCAATGTGGGTTTAAAGCTTCCCTATTCAACGTCTTTGATCTGCATCAATTCAGGCACCTCTTTTCATGGGGTGTGATAATCAACCATTCTATCATGTTATGCTAAACACCTCTTCTTCACCTTAATACAAAGTTATGATCTTTGCAAGTTGGGAGCGTGATAGTTAATCCCTTTTTATGGTGCATTCCACGTCGTAGTAGTATTTAACTCAAATGATATGTTTGGTATCATTCATGTAAACATTGTAATATTTTTTTTGGTAATATCTATCATATTCTTATAATCATTAATCAATAATATTTACTTCTTTTATTACTATTTTTTTAAGTAGGGGTATAAGATTTATTTCCTATTTATTTTATTCATTTATTTTCTCTTTATATACCTTACATTACATTAAACCAAACATGCCTTAATATTCATTAGATGAAGCAAGCAATATCAGTAGCAGCTTTCACCACCAATGCAATGATATTTCTTTGGCATTCACCAATACAAATTTAAGTGTTGTGGTTTGTAAAAGTATGCATAAGGCCATATTTTTTGTATCTATCAAAGAGACTTCCTAATAGATCACCACTAAAGATAACACAAGTGGGATTAAATTCTACAGATTGAAAAAGGGAATTATCCAATACAATTATTATTTGTGCAAATGCTATGCTCTTGAGAAGGTGTAAACCTTAGGCAAAAGTCATCTATGGAGCACAACTTAAACAAGTTCTCCTCTAACACCTTAAACAACCCATGTAATGATTGAGCAAAAAGGTAATACTCCAGTGAATTCCCTAATTTGTCTTGAAATGTGCCTACCAGTCTAAGCACTCTCTTGTTTATGTTGTACAAATAGGCCAATACTGAATCCTCAATAATTACAACTTGAATCCTTCAAGAAGCCAAAGAAACTTCACCAGTCCATGTGCCAAAACAAGAGTTGTTCACATAAGAGTTAGGCTTCAAAAACACATCAAAGCTATCTCTCACTAATAATACTATATGAGCTTTAATAGCTAATAACTCATGTAGATCATAATTTTCAAAATCCCATAGTAAAATTGTATTTGCTAATGTGTCAACAATATCCACATTTTAATATTTAAAAGATTTCATATTAATCATGGCAAATATATATATATATATATAATGTTGTAAATAAGAAGTGCTACACTATTTCATTCCTTTTATTAGTTTTTGTAAGCTTCAGAGAAAATGAGATAAAAAGAGAGAATTTTTTTTGTATAAATCACTATGTCTTTCATTGAGTTTTTACAAGATTATATATACAAGAAACTAAAGACAAAATAAGAAACAAAAAATTTAACCTAATCAACTTATAATCAAGGAATTAGGCTATAGTTAAGAGCCAAACTAAACAAAACAAGAAATAATATAAGTTAAGAAAATAATTTACGGTAAATACATTAACACACTCTTTCAAACTCAAGATTGAAGAAAGGAGACCAGTTTAAGTTCATCCACTAAGGCTTGAAAATGGCCTGAATTATATGACTTGGTGAATAAATCAATTGATTGGTCTTAGATACTAATAAGAAGTAGACGAAGAGTCCCACTAATAACATACTGTTAAATAAAATTATAATTATAAACAATCTGAATGGCCTTACAATTGTCATAATAAAGTTCAGTAGGGGGAGGCCTGCAAAAGGCCTATATCAATAAGTAATCATCAAAGCTAAAGAATCTCAAAAGTAATATTTGCAATAGCATAATATTTTGTTTCAACTAGAACAATTTACCAACTTTTGTTTTTTGCTACAATAAAAGACAAGAGAGACACTAAAAAAAATGCAATAACTAATAGTAGATCAATGATCAATGGGATCATTACCCCAATCAACGCCAAAGTAGACATGTAGAGTAAAAGAAGAATTGATAGAGAAATAAAAATCATGGAACAAGGTACCTTTAACATATCAAAGGATGTATGGGACAACTACGTAATGGGTGGTATGAGGTGCTACCATAAATTGACTAATTATGTAAATGATAGAGGTAATATTGAGATAGGTGATAATGAGATAAATGAGATTGTCTACTAATTCATGATAAAGTGTATGATATTTAATAAAGTGCTATCTTAAAGAGTGAACTTGATGTTGAATTCAAGAATAGTAGATTTAGTTTTACCATAAGATAGATAAGTCCAAGAAAGTAAATCAAAGGCATTTTTGGCTTGAGAGAGATATACTATCATTAGAAGAGAGTACTTTAAGGCTTATAAACATTTCAAATCACTAATATCCTTTTATTTTAAAGCTGTAACTAAGAAAATATTTAAGTTTTATAATACCTATTAGATCATCTTTTATAATAATCATATCATCAACATATAAGAGCAACAAAATAGTTCTATGATCAATCTTACAAATGAATAGTGCAGAATCATGAGGGTCAGAAGAAAAGCCAAGCTAATTGATAGTAAAACTAAATTTAGCAAACCAACCTCAAAGGGTTTGCTTGAGACCATAGAGAACACGATAGAGTCAACATACTTTTTTTGTTGGATGTGTAACAACCCTAATTTTTAATTACTATAATTAGGCTTTATTATGCTGTTAATGGTCGTAAAATATAGTCTAAAGCAATTACAATTAATTAAATTAAAAAAAAAGTAAAAAAATTTGAACCATGATATTATTAGGGGTCATTAGCCAAACAATTAAAACTATTTGATCCAACAAGTAACTCTAATTATCGATTAAGACATTTAGTTCACAATACCATTAATTCCAAGCATCACAAAATCCTTTTATAAATGCTCCTGAATCATTATATATCATGTTCATAGTGAAATCCAAGATTTCTAAGTAAAAATAAAAGTTTAGAGGACTTAGGCCACTACTTGGACTTTCTCTGTCGTGGCTAAATTGGTTATTGTAACTTAAAATCAAATTTATAAATATTATGCCGCAACTTAGGCCTTTTGTGCCACGGGAGAAGCGCTCTCAAGAACCTACTGTTCAAACTTTCACAATTCTCGCTCCAGTGAAAGAACCTCTTAAAACTCTCCAAACTTGCCTCCAGACGCTCGCCGCGACGAGTTTTCCTTGTGCCACAGTGAGTTTGCTCTCTGTTACTCTCCTTAGGTGAATTTTTCGTGTTGCACTGCGGCGAGGCATATCGTGTTGTGGCACTCATAGCTTCTGAATCTCCTTTAGCTGCGACTTAAGTAGTTTTAACTACGGCTTAATTCTCTTCTACACCTGAACTTTCTAAATTTTGTCCTACACATGCCAGACCTCCTTCAAGTAATATTCTAAGGTCATTTTATCTTAATTTGTAGGGCTTTAATAGTATCTCACCATCTAAATTACTCAGCATACCAATTCTAATCAATTCAAAACTTAGGTTTTGATCTCTACCCATCTTTCTATCATATAACAGTAATTTATGAACCTTGACATCAAGGGATGCAAAAGCCATTATTATTATCATTTAAATGTAAATTCCCACAGAGGTTCTATACACTACTAGTCTAAATCAACATTTAAGGCAACACATGACTACAATCTCAAATAATAAGTTATATCTCAAGATAAGCAAGGCTCCATATCAGATATAAGTGAGTGCATACATTAGATTCCAAACTTGTATAAGGTATAGCTCCCTATTAGTTATATCATGGTTTATCAAAATACCAAAATACCTATACTTGTAATATGATTATATGAAAATGCTATACAAAAGAATAACAAAATTAGCATTTACCCTAAGTTAGATTAACCTAAGTGTAGCATTTTTCACACAAAGTCTTAGCTCATGAATATTCATCCACTTACCTTTATCCTTATCTGAAGAGCATTCACTTAAAATAGTTAACCTATGAAATGGGGTAAGATGAAAATATTAGTAACCAAAGGTAAATTCCATTCACGTACTTCAAATTAATCAATATATATGCATTAAATCGGATAAGTATAAAAAATAATATAATATTAGCAAAATGCAATCGTTAAGCTACTAGTTATCACTATCCCATATTAGTAATTACACCCAATATGTTAAAGGCTATTAACATCAGAAGAGGCTTATCTATGGCACCAAATCCCCAATTAGTATAACTTGAGCTTAGTGCATACAAGAGTTTGATCACAACTCGGTGCCTGATCAAAGCACGATACATAGGTGATAGTCGTACCACAGCTCCACCATGAACGCATAAGGTCAAATCACAACATATGAAATAACTAACTATTCATGTAGCATTTAAAATCACATGTGTAGTAGATAAGATTAAATTGAACATATGCAAAGAATAAAAATTAACTCTAGTTACCTCACTCTGTAAATAATCTTTGAAGGCTAGCAACAATGCCAAAATCACCCTATGATCATAAAATTAGATAATCACTATTTTTAATCATCATTTATAGTAGCAAACCAGATACAAGTAGAATTAAACTACCACAGACTACCTAGATGACACTTACCTAGCCACTACAAGTTCTAAATTTGAATTTGATGTTCCTCACACTAAAAACCTCAAGATACCTTTTTAATTTTCTGGGTAAATTCACACACAATTAATGCTTATATTATAAATTAACTATAAGAGTTTTAAACCAGCAGAAATTACTTCAATATGGGAAGAAAATACTTACCTAACAACACCCCTGACTTCAACCTCCGAATATTCACCATGAAAACACCAAATAAAAAGTTTCAATTTTGAGTGGAAGATGAAAATACTCCAAATAAGGAACTAATCAATTCAAATTGAATAGAAATAAGAGAGAATTAAGTTTTATGGAGGATACCTTGGCTAATTTTGACTTTAGGAGTGGGAAATGATAGGATTATGTCAAGAACTCCAGCCTCTCTCTAAGACCTTCAAATTTCCCCTCGCCTCTTGCATTTTTTTTTTTTTTTTGCAAAATGGGGAGGAAGATGAGTATAGTTAGGGTTTAGATAGGTTTAAGTTGGATTGTGGGCTAATCCAAAGGCCCAAGTCTAAGTGAGATTCAGATTTTAGTTTGTTGGGCCAGATATTATGGGTTGGGCTTCTTAATTTTTAAGGTTAGGGATGGAATGTGCTAATCTAATAGCTCAAGATCCATTTAGACTCATTTCTCCAAGTTTAGGTTAAAGCTAAATAGGTTATTGTCTCACTTAATTTCATTCATAAGTTTTGCACTTCCAAAAAATTTAAATTAGGCCTACAAGAAAATTAGCATTGGGCTTTCCTACTAAGCTCATGATATAATTAGGCTTTTATATTAGGCCCTAAGTATAATTAAATTAATCATAATACTCAAATTAATGTCCACCTCTCTTAATTAATTTTTCTAATTAAACCCATATCAATTTTTAATTAATCATAATTATCTTTAATTAATTTTAAGGTGTTATAGGATAAGCATACCCAAGAAAAGGACACATATAAATCTCTTCTTCTGAATCACTATTGAATAAAGCATTTTTTACATCCATCTGATGAAGGGCTTATTACTGAGCTGCGATAATGGCTAGAAGATTGCAAACAAAAATAATATAAGTAATAGGAACGAAGATCTTTTCATAGTCAATGCCATATTCCTGAGTAAAATGTTTAACAACCAAATAAGCTTCATATCTTTCCATAAAGCCATCAGAATAAGTTTTGATTTTATAAATCCACTTGTAGCCAACAAAAGTCTTGTCATGAAAAGGTTAATTGAGTTCCTAAGTGTGAGTTTTTTCTAAGGCTTGTAACTTATCTTGCTTTGCTTGCTACTAACGAAAGTCACCAAAAGCTACTTTATATGGTTGAGGTTTATGTAAAAGAAGCATAGTAGAAAAGCAATGATAGGCAAGAAGATAAAAAAAGGGTGGTTTGATTGGAGGGTGGCATGTTGGGTGCAGAATTAATAAAGGTGACAACATCATTAGAAGGAGGCATAACATCAAAAGTGCTGGGGAGCTTACTAGAGGACTTAATTCCTAGTTCACCAGGGAAAGATCAATAAAAAGATTAATGAAAATGAGGGATGAAGTAAAAGGAATGGAAGAAAACTATGATAGTAAAGAGAATATAGCATGCTCCCAAAATATGACATAACAAGAAATGCAAATGTATTAAGAAAGATGATCTTAACAACAATATCCTTTGTGCTTAGTGGCATAGCCTAAGAAACATTATTATGATCCCTAAGGTTGAAAAGCCTAAAGCTATTGGATAGTATAGACCAATAAATTTATGTAATTTTGTTTATAAGATAGTGTTAAAGCTTATTACTGATATAATGAAGAATATTCTCCCAAGGATCATTTTTTATAGTCAAAGAGCCTTTGTTCGGTATTAAGGAATTTAATGGCTTTAACTTGGCTTTATTAACTAAGAATGCTTGGAGAATAAGTCAAGAATTCAAAGAGATGTGGGTGAAAGTGTTAAAGGATATTTATTACCTAAATTCTAAGTTTGTTCCTATTAAGAAAGGGCATAAAGCCTTTTGAAGGGTAGAGATTTTTTGGCTAAAGATTTAAGCTTGAGCATTGAGAATGGGAGGTGAGTGAGAATTTGAGGAGATATGTGGATCCTAAGTATTAAAGGCAATATAATTTCTTCTCTTATGCCTAGTGATTTTGACTATGAAAGGATGGTAGCTTATGGTGGTTGGATTTAGCTTTAGTAAAGCATATATAATCAGATGAAAAGAAAGTTGTTGTTCTAAAGATTCCTATCCTATGACTAACCAAAGAAGATAAGCTTAAATGGGTGAAAAGAAAAAAATGATTTTTATAATGTTAAAGCTAGTTATTTTGTTCCTAAGAGACTCCTTAACAATAATATTTGTTTTAGACCAAGTTGTTCTTTTAGTCCTCTAAGAAAGATGTGGTCTAAACTATGGAAATTAATAATACATCTAAAGACTAAAAACTTTTTATGGAAAGTTAATTCTAGTGCTTTGGTTACCAAGGAAACATTATATTGAAGAAGGTGCAGTGATTCTCTCTTATGTCATATCTATAAAAAAATATTTGAACACCATTGAACATTTGCTTCTTTTATGCCTATAGGTGAAAAAAGTATGGTTTGGTTGTCCTTGATTACTAGAGAAGAGTATATTTCAAGGTTTGATAAATAATTTTCTAATTTGATTATTAATGTTAAGTTGATAGATGAATTTGGTAAGGCTTTGATAGCTATTATTTGTTAGAGGATTTGGAAGAAATAATGCTCAATTATTTTTTAAAGCTCTCAAGTAGATTCTAAGAGTGTGATACATGGTGCAATGTTAATGATAAAGGAATTTTGGAGTGCTATGATTCAGGAAGTTGATATTGATTCTTGTAGAACTAATGTTCTTGTTAGCAAAAAGCCTTTGATTTGAATCAACTCAAAATTAATATGGTTGGATAATTTAATTCGAAATTGAACTCTACTAGCATATAGGTTATTTGTAGAAATCATAAGGGTAAGGTGGTAGATGAGTTTAAGGGCAAGATTGCTGCTAGTTCAACATTTATGTCTATAGCCTTATCTCTTAAAAAAAAAAAAGTGATTTGAGGTATGTATGGAAATGGATTGTGTTAAATTATTCTCTTACGTTCAGAAAGGACCTTCTATTTGTGGTAAATGGATTAGTTCTCCAATCATGGATGATATTTTGTTCTTATAAGGAATCTTGTGACAATGTCTCTTTTTCCTTGATTCCTAGGTAATGAAATAAAACTGTTAATTAGGTTGCAATGAATGCCACTAAAAGGATATGCCTATTTAGGTGGGTTTTGGATTTGCCATCCCTTTTGGATGAGATTTTGGAGTTGCATTCCTTATTGAATGCTAAGTTTGCTGCTATGAGAAAAGGCGTTGGCTGAAGATGTTGTCGTTCTATTTTGTTTTTTGTTTTGCCTTTGTCTATTTACTTTGTTTTTGTTTGTTATTTGTCATGTTGGTTGTCTATTTCTTTGTTCTTTTGGTTTTGAGTTTCTCTATTAGATGTATATTTCCCAGCCTAAAATAAAAAAGGCACAACAACTTATTATATGCAAACAAAAGTTGATGCATGGCATAAGAACCGAGATGATATCTTGAAGCCTACACCTCTGGGAGAAAAATATGATACCAAACAAACAAAAGAAAAACAAGAATAAAAGGCCAAGCAACACATGTAAGAAGGCAGTGTAAGATCATATCTCCCATCAAAAGCATCACATTTCCTAAAAATTAAATAATACAATATCAATAATACAATAAAAATAAATAAAATTAAAAAATTAAAAGTTTTGAGGGAGAGGCAATACACATTTCACCTTTCTTTAAAGGTCAAGTCTTTTAGGATAAATTTGGTAAGATAGAAAATGGGGGTAAGGAAAAGAAGAAAGAAAGGAAAACAAAAAATGGGCTATCTAATATACATGCATTTACTGTCTACGGAAAGAGTATTCTATTATTTTGATGAAAAATTGTAATTTCTTGTAGTGTGGCCATAGAAAGTTCAAATTTTCAATGAAAAGTGATGGTGAACGACCAATTTGATTCAATAGCATTTATCTCTTTTGTAGTGGTTTGTGAATATTTTAATATTTTTTGAATGAATAAGTTAAAAATATATATTTTATTTTTTTGTTATTGGTAAATGAATTTTTTTGAATTAAAAATAAATTTATTATTATTTAATATCAAAAAATTAATGCTTTAATTTTTTACATTAAGAGTATTATAATTATTTGTATATCTTTTCTTTCTATTCTTATATTATTTTCATTCTACCAAATATATAAATGAAAATATATTCTCATGATTTTTCATGTTTAAATATAATTTAAGACTCTATATTCTATTCTATTCTTATTTTTATTTCCTTAAATATATTTTCTACTCAATCAAATATAATTTTAGAGGAGTTGCTCTTTCAACATAGTCAATTCTACTTTTGTAGAGTTGGCCATGAAGTTTTCCATCTTTTGAAAAAAAAAACACCTAAAGCCGAAAGCTCTTCTACGAAGGAGGAATGATTCCCACAAATTTAGGGAGGAAAAAGACATTTATAGATGGAGAAAAAAATACCTGCATGGTGAAAAAAATTGTTTTTATGAAAAAAGTACAAGAGAGGGCGAGTGCCGTTGGATGCTGGCAAGCTCTCCGTTGCTGCCTGCCGGGGCTAGAACCGTTTATGAGACTATCCAGCAGAGCAGACCACAAATGGTTAGCCCGAATTGTCACACAAATGTGTTGTTCAGCCATTGGGCCAAGTCCAGATTTCACAACCTTAAGCAAAAATAAGCGTTGGCCTTTTATCCTCCCCCCGCCCTTTTTTTCTTTGGGCCATGCCCTTTATACTCTCATTAATCGCCATCCTCTTCTTTCTCATACACTCCATTCCCCTTTAACGGAAGACTTTCATTTTGAACGGAATATTTAAACCGATGGTATTCAACTAAGGTCTGCCACTTCTGGTAATAAACTTTAATCAGCATAAGAAAGTAAAGTGGTTTGCCCATTCCAAGCAGAACTAAAGTACTTTTCCTATATCACATGATATATATATATATATATATATTCTATAATCAGTTATAGCGAGCTAGCTGTTGCTTGATAACCTGCGTTTAAGTGTGTAAGTTATTGAATTTTTGAGAGGCCATATCAGAATATCAGGACATTCTTTTATTGCTCTGTATCACCTTCCAAATTTCTTTTAGTTTAGCTATACAGTCCCAGAATCCTAGATTTTCACTCGTGAGTCGTGACTCGTCAACTTATTTAATTTTCTTCCCAATTTTATGTCTTCCCTCTCGTATTGTCCACCACTAGAAACTAGCGGTGCTTAATGAGTTTGAAGTTTCTTCCTACATTGTTTAGCTATTCTGTCACCAATAGCTTATACATATATATATATACACACACACACACACACATATTCGAAGCAGCCCTACAAGTTAGGAATCGTAGAATTCACTCCCTCAACTTTTAAAAGTTAACCATAAATCTCTTAGAATTTCAATATTGTGCAATATTATTTTTTTTCATTAATTTTTTTGTCAAAAATTTTAACTAACACCATTTGTTTATGTAAGTTTTAAAAAAATAAGTTAAAAAAATACATTTAATCTATTATCTCAAATGGCAAACAAAGGCTCTTTGATTGCAAAAACATATGAAAGGAAATGACTTGTTTTGTTATAGGAAATGATAGGTCGAATGTATTTCTTGCTAAAGATTTCTTTTAGATTATATGAATAAATAATATTAAAATTTTAGATGAAAAAATTTATGTTACACAAAACTAAATATTTAAAGGGTTTATTGTTAAAAGTTGGAAGGAATAAATGGTACAACCATCTACATTGGAAAAAAAAAACCTTTAAAATTTGACTTTTTTTTACATGACAAAAATAAAAATTTGAATTTAAGACTTTATATGGTGTGTTTATTTCTATGTTTTTGGAGCTTAAAATTACATTTTTAAAGAAGTAACAATTTTTTGTTTTTACACCAGCGTAATTTTTAAATAGATTTTAAATATGCAATTACTATTTTATTTAAAAGACTTTTATTACGACACGACATCTAGTGACTTGCACTAAGGGCTGTATGGTGGACTCGATGAAATGGCTCGACTGACTCGAGTATTAAGCTTTAGTGCACGTGTTAGGCTTTCCAATGAAGCCCATTTGACTGGCAATATTATGCTATCCAAGCGGCAAATTAAATATCGATCTTTTATAAATTGTCAGTATCACTGTTGTTGAGTCCTTTGGAATTGGACCTCATCTTTTCCAAATTTCTTTCCTCGGCCTTTGGTGAGACTCTTAATCAAATAGATTTATATCTTTGCTTACCAACTTGATCATTGTTTGCTTCCTCGCATCTTATGGCGTGTTTGGTTTGGCAGTGAGAAAATCAAAAATCATGTTTACTTGCCGTGAATAAATAGAAATAATTATTTATTATTTTATTTTAAATGTGATTTACATTCTTCAGTCGTAAATCCAAACACACACTTATTTTATTTTGCGGAGAATGAAAATGACATTGACACTGACACTTTGCCCGGGATGTTGGAGAAAGAAAGCAACTATGGAAAGGGAAATGGGGAAAAAAAATCTAATGCATTTAATTTATAAAAAATATATATATAATTTTATAAATAAAAAATAATTTTAATATTTTTATTTTTAATAATTAATAGACAATATTAAATAATAATTACAAAAATAAAATAAATATTTCGTAAAACTTTTTGTTTTTTTTTATAGTATTACCAATCATGTGGTAAGTCCTATTTGATAGCCAGAAATAGTTGCATGAAGAAAATAATATCAATATTCAAGCGGCTGATTTTCTTGAGATGTGCGAGCAAATGGGGACTTATTATTGAGCCTAATTTACATAATGTCAATTTTGTCATTATCACCATTACTCCATGTCAGTCTCAAATCCATGCCAAAAACGAAGCATAAAATTGCAAAACCCACATGATATATATAATGAAAAAAATGAATTCGAAGAAATTAGAAATACTTACCTTCCTTTAATTATTTCAGCAAAGCAAGCTTACTATTCCCTCTTCCTTCCCAAAATCGCCTCTTCCTCCCTCTGTCACTCTGCTTCTCCGTTAGACTCTTTCGTACATGCCCTTCCTCTTTGTGAACGAACATATGAGAATGTCAGGTGGGAGAAAAAATATGGGGTAGAGTTAGGGCACAGGAGAGGATGGGTTTCAATCAAACCGAGACGTTTCTAATTTTTTCTATTTTAATTTAGATAAAATGTATTATATTTTAATTTTTTTAATAAGAGTATTTTGATCAATTTTACACATTATTTTATATTCTTATATTATTTTAATTCAATTAAACACAATAATATAAAGGTATTTCTTTTTCTTCTCTGATTATACTAAATATGATTTTGATTACTCAATTTAATTTCTATCAAAATTTTTATTGCGTAACAAAGGGAGCATGATTTGCACTTATATTCTAGGGAACGGTATTCTTAATTTTCTTTCATCCTCATCCTCAAAAGACCAAATTAATAGTAATTAATTAAGGACAAATTAAAATAATATAAAAGAAGGGGGGGGGGGGGTGGGGGTAAGCAAAATACTATTAGCTAGGTGTCGTCTCCTCAGGCAAGAACAGCTGAAGATGAGGGTTAAGACAAGTGTGGATTTTTCTTCCTCTTGCTAACACAAAGCCGAGGAATGCAGGTCCAAGACGCAATTGGTGCTAAAAGAGCAAGTGGCCTTTTCTTTACAATACACAGAATGTGGGATTGATAACGCTTGCGTTATTATTTGACAGCGAAGTAGAGTACAACTTCTAAAACCTCATGAGCTGCTGATGAACCTGCCATCCATTAGTCATCATCCTAGTTTTAGCCAACCGGGAATATTCTAATAATGTACCTGGTATAAATTAAAGTGGATCTAATTAAGTACCTAATTTATCTAAGATACAAACAAGAAAAGTTACATCACATCAACATCCTGAGCCACCTCACAATATATAATTAAATAAAAAATATATAATTTTCTAATAATATTCAGATGCAATTATGATAAATAAAAGATAGATAAATAAGCCAATTTAGTTAGCTATGAGAAGAATCCAATAACTGAATCACTTTAATTTAAAGTAAAGCCAAATTGTTTCATGTGAATTATTAATCCTAATGTATGAAACTAACACTGACAATTCAAACAAAAGATATTACTATAAAAGAAGATGGTTATAGTCAGATTATAGAATGGAAAGGAATCCATGAATTAACTAATGTAATAAAAACACTTATTAAAAAAATAGGTGATAAGATAATTGAAATTTTCAAACCACAAAAATTTGATATTGATATTCAATTGAGGTTAATAAATATTAGACATTTAGAAATACCAATAAGATGGCTTTTAAAAGATATTACTAATAAACAGGAATATAAACTAATAAAAATAATTGCTTCAGAATTAAATTTATATTTAAAAGACAGAATAGCCATGCTAGGAAATACTTTATCTAAGTTTGCACCAGTTTATATTTCTAATCAAGAAGAAAGCGGCAACAAATCTAAAAACTTTTATATACTTATATTTCCTAGTAGAAACTTTACTAGTAAAAATAGTTTTAGTGGAATCTCAACTTAATCTAGGAGAAGATATAATATTAATATGATAGCAATATCAAAGTTGAAACTGGTAAATGAAGAAATACCTTTTTCTCATAATTAAAATAGAAAATATTATACTTATGTTTTGATATAATGTAACTTTAAGGGATATAAACAAAATCAATTAGATATTTTAGTTGATACAAGTGCTACAATGAATGTTTGTAGAGATAATGTTTTGCTAACTAAAAAATAAAAATTAAAAAAGTTAAAAAGACCTATTATGACAAGTGCAATAAACAATATAAAAACTCGTATAGAGTATAAATTTAATAATATTTCAATTTGGTTTGAAAATAAAAAATTTTTTATACCAAAAATATTATGTTTTCCTTTTATCGGTGTATATTTTCTATTAAAGACAAACTTTTTTAAAAAATATTATTTATTAGAAACAAATCATAACCTTGTAAATTTAACAAGTAGATGATTAAAAATCCCAATACCTCTAATAAAAAATCATAAATATAAATATGATACAAAAATTTTACCCTATTCCTAAAGATCTTAACAAGGGAGAAAAAAAAAATATGAACTGGATACCAATACTAAATTCATCTATTATTACAAGAAAATTTTAATAACAACCCACTAAAATTATTTTATAGGAATCCTAGATATTGTGAGTTAAAAGTAAAACACTCTAGTAAAATGTTAAAGTCAAATTAGTGGTCTATACTAAACAACACATAAATGAACTCAAAAGTCAAACTCAAGAGTTATTAGAAAAATGATTAATTGAACTAACAAATAATCCACATTCTAGTATGGCATTTTATGATAGGGAACCCTAAATAAATAAAAAGAGAAAAAGCTAAAATGGTAATTAACTACAAAAAGTTAAACCAGAATGTAAAATTTGATAAATACTTTATTCTAAGAAAATATGTTTTAGTTACCCAAACCAAGCAGGCAAAAATATTTAGTGAGTTTGATTGTTAATCTAAGCATTATTAAATTAAATTAATAGAAAAGTCAAAATCTTTGACTACTTTTAGCATTCCATATGGACATTACTAATAATAGACCGTTATGTCCTTTGGTTTTAATACAGCTCCACAAATGTTTTAGCTGTGGATAGATGAAATCTTTCAATTCAAAAAACACCTAAAAATGGCTTACGATAAACTTGTAAAAATAGGTATCATACTCAATCCAAAAAAGATTGAAATAAAATAAGATAAAATTAAATATTTAAGTTTAAAACTAAATATAAATTACAAGATCATATTAAAAAAAATATTATCTTGAAAATACAAAGTTTTTTAGATGAATTGATTGATAAGAAACAATTACAAAGTTTCTTAGAAATACTTAACTATGAAAGGAATTTTATAAAAGATCTTTCAAGTAGACAAAAAGCTTTTACAGGAAAAACTAAAAAAAGAATAAATTATTTGAGCAGAGAAATAAAGTCACTGTAATAGTATAAAAGATAAAAAGTAAAATTAATAATTTATGAACAACTTATTTTCATAAAACAAGAGATAAATTGATTTTGGAAACTTATGCTAGTAATGAATACTTAAGTGTAATATTAAAAGTTAAAGTTAATAATGAAAAATTAGTTTGTGAATATAATTCAGAAAAATTCAAACAGAATGAAAGGAATTATATAATTTATGAAAAGGAATTATTAGCCAAAAAATGGAATAAAATATTTTTATATTTATTTAATTCAAACTAACTAATTATTAGTTGGAAATTTTCTTAAAAATAAGAGAAATGAGAAAAATTCAAGAATAATTAGATGGTATAAGTTTATTTACTAATATATGTTTAATATTGAATATATTAGAAGTATTGATTATTTTTTTGCAAATTATCTTAGTAGATGTTTGAACAATGGATAAAAGGAAAAAAACATCAAATAAATGGATGGATTATAATTATGAAAAATCCTAAAAAAGGATAATCTTCATAGCCTTCTTAGAAAAATCTTTCAATTGCTAAGTGTAAATCTTACATTGATACTATAACAATTTTTTGTTCCACTAGCCTATCCATATTTATCAGCTTCTAGTCAAGAACTTTGGAATGTATATACTTGGACTTAGGAATCTCAAAATTTCAAATAAACTCTACAACAAGAAAGAAAGCTTAAAATACTTTTGCAAATATCTGATGATAAACAAATCACAGATTTTACAATCCTAGTTTACCTTCTCAACTTTATGAGTATATCAATGCAATATGGAAAGCATATATTGAAGGAAAGAAAGTTCAGTTTAAGAAAAATCTAACAAATTTTACTCCAAACATTTTGAAAACTATCAAAAAGAAAAGCAGTTAAAAGAAATAATTTTAAAAAGTATTTTAAAAAATGATTATAATTACACAAATTTTAATTGTATTGAATACACTAGAGATTTAATCAATTGAAGAGCAGCCCTATTTTTAAAAAGATCAAAAGAATTTTTTTTTTTAAAGCAAAAAATATGTTATCTTCTGAGATATGGGTTCTAATAATGAGACATATCAAATTTGATCAATTTGAAGAATTAAATAAAAGATTCAAATATAACATTTCATAAATTATTCTAAATTATGATTTACTTAAATTGTATTTTTTTTATTAATCATGATAGTTGGGACATCTCAAATATCAAATGAGGCATAGTTGGCAAAATTACATTCCAATATCAAGCCTAGGAGTAACTCATGAATTTTTCTCGTTTTATAAAAACAATGATTTACTCTATCATAAAAAATAATAAATTTATGAAATATTATACTTTTTATATTATTAGTAATAATGGTGAAAAGGTTAGAGAAAAACTTTATTTGCTCTACCAAATTTGAAAATTAGAAGTCAAAAAGATGAATTTTTTATTTCACGAACATTATGAAAAATATCCAAATTAGACTATAAATTTATCATAATATTATTAAAAAAGTATATACTTATTATATTTTAATTAAAAATTTAATAATAAAAATGTAAACAGCTACACTCAAGGATGAGCGAGGGGGCAAATGCGCAATGACCATTAGTCAGCAAGTGATGAAGAGGACGATATATATATATATATATATATATATATATATATATATAGTCCCTTCCTTGATGAGTTGGTTGGTGATGTTGTGGCCTCACCCCTACGGCTCTTCCTAATCAGAGATTTCTAACATCGATTACATATAAGGGCTACGCGTGTTAAACTGCAGACAATAATACTTGGTGGTTTTAAAGATTATGGATCTTATTAAATATGAATCCACTTCTATCAACTCAAACACAGATCACATAAACAATCTCAAAATATTTGACACTCTCCCTTACATATTAATTTATTTATATTCCTATTCTTATTTCATATGATTATTGTTGGTTGATCTCGTGGGCCTTGTCTTTTGGTTGTTTAGAGCTTACCGAAGATTCTCTGCCAAGTTTTTTGGGATATTTTTTGGGCAGGATAATTAATTAACATATAAATATACCACAATTATGAGAAACAGAAAAGCTATTGTATTCATAATAATGCAATAAGAATTTAAAGAAAAATGGGTACATTTGGAGAGCATTGATTATATATCTAAAGTGGTAATGTATGCATATTTTTATCTCTTTTCTTTATCTTTGTAATTTATATTGTCTACCTTTAGAATTATGAGGATGATTACTTAGTTTGCGTGTTGCAGGAAAAGATTTTTATGAATTCCATTAATTTTATCCTATTGCGATATGATTTGATTCATTTTACCTTGGTTCAATGTGATCCTTTTGTGAGGAGTATTAGAAAAGGAGATAACATTCTAAAAGTGAGGTATATGTAATTTTCAAATAGCACTGGCAACAACTTCAAGCGCTGATCGATCACCGAGCTTATATGAAAGCTAAATATAGATATATCACAGTCGAAGATGACAGGTCTATTTGACAATTTGGTGTGTGTTTTATATTAGTTTCTTCTCTGAATAATATATATAACTAAGAAATGGGGAAGAGTAATTATTGGTGATTGGCATATTCTAAAATG
Source organism: Erythrophleum fordii (assembly GCA_032878935.1). Classification (NCBI taxonomy): domain Eukaryota; kingdom Viridiplantae; phylum Streptophyta; class Magnoliopsida; order Fabales; family Fabaceae; genus Erythrophleum; species Erythrophleum fordii. The sequence goes on along the minus strand of JAVQMF010000054.1, from coordinate 49,709,145 downwards.
ATTGGGAAAAATTCCAAAATTGATCCCTTTTACCACAAACGCAAAGTTGGAAGTAATCTAATTGTTGCAGGAACAGTCAATTTTCAGCTTTTGATAATTGCAGTATTCGGAGAAAATTACTTAAACTTTTGAGTGTAATTCAAATGATAATGATTCATCCATATTGAAAATATTCCTCTTGATTAGAATTATTGCTTTTTCTTTCAGTTTTAAACAAATGCTGCAGAGCTTGTTAGTTGAAAAATTAGAAGTATGAGACGAACAAAGTAATTGAAAAGCAAGGACAAATTGAAGCTTCAGATTGGAACACTAGCGTTTGTAAATGGAGCGTCATGAAGAGCGACTCCTAAAGGAGTACCTAACTACCTATATAGACATCTAAATCTAAGTAATTGTGTGTTGATTATGATTACGGTAAAATCCCAGAATGAGAGTGAAACTAGGGGAGGATGGAAGAGGTAGAGGTGTGAATAGCGGGAGCATCCCATAGCCTAACAACGTTGCCGTTTAGCTCCGTCAAGTCCTGGTATACGTACCACCCACTCTCATTCTCACCCTTTCTCATCCTCAGCAACTTGTTCCAACTCTCCCACCACTCTGATGACGATGACGATGACGATGTCTCTGCTTCCCAGTACTCTTGGCTATCACATTGGTTATGGCTATCAGTATCGTCGCAAATGTAATAAGCGGTAAACTTGACCCTCGTCAATCCGTCGATTAATGATTGGTGTGGCGGCTCTTGATGGACGTGAGAAGGAGAGACCTCGGCGGAAGGAGGCGGCGGTGATTGGAGTTTGGGAGAAGCGGGGGAAGGTCGAAGCTTCCAGTAGCTGAGGGCGGCGGTGAGGAGGGCGACCCAGGTCCATAAATTATTGAGTGGAGTGAGGCAATGGAAAGCTAGAGGCTGGAGATAAGAATCCAACACGTTCATTGTGAGGCGACAGGGTGTTGCAAAAGGAGAGGAGCGTGAGAGAGGAGATATAAGAGCGGAAGATTGGGAAAGCGGCGTAAGATGAGGCAAGTGGGGGGGATCTGTGTAAAAAGATGCCGAGAAGATTCTCAATTTGCAACGCTTTCATTTTGTACCCACCTTCTTAATTAATTGAAAATATATAAAGACCTATGTTGGAAGGCTGAAGTGAATATTTTCCTGGAAAGGGGAAACGTGGGAACTTAAGAACCAATCAGTCTTAAGTCTTAGCCTAGTTACCTTGCTCTGCCTAATTGCCTATAGTTATACTACCATCCTTTTTATCCGGTACACCCTCCACAGTATACTGTATAAAATATTTCTGGAAAGGGCAAGATGCATAGATCAAAAAAATAAAAACAAAGAAATCGAGCTCTCAAGCAATCCACTTCTCCATCCTTGGATGAGAATTCAAGGGTACGCACAGTCCTGGAGCACCTATCCTCCAAGTGTTTTTTTTTTTTTTTAAGTTAATCATGTTAATATTAAAGAGCGATAAATACGTAATAATTACAAGACACACATTCGGTTAATTTATTATTTAAATGAAATTCAATAATTCAAATAAATCTCATTCAATTAAAAATTAAGACAATCTAAATTCTCTTCGTAGCAATTCCTCGAAACAAAACAAAGATGGGAACAAACTCAAAAATCTAAATTGGTGACGCTTATTGCATATGACTGTCAAGAAAAAGTCTGGGCGGAAAACGATGGATGGGAAGGAATTCGGTGTAATAGGAACAAAGTTGAAGCTACTATAAATGAGGGGGTGGAATTTTGATGATAACAAAACTTAGTTAATATTGATATAAAAGTTTGTTTGAAGTCTTTGACCTGTTGCAAGAATTTTATAGGACTTAATTGTTACAGCCCACTATGTATGAAACTTTCAATTGTTAAGTCTAAATAAATCAATGAATTAAATGACAAATTAATTAATGTATAAAAAACAAATGAATTATGGTCTTTGCATATACAAATAATAGAACAAAAGTACTTTTTGCTATGATTGTTTTTAATTATTACATAAAAATGAATTATTTCTTTAACCCATGTTTTGAGCTTCATAATAACATTTATGATGAGTTGATTAGATAAGCTGCATGGAAAGAACATCATTGGTGATAGAAGACTACAATACTAAAAGTATTTAAATATTAGAAACAAAACAAGATTGTTCTAACAAAAAAAATGTTGAGTTTTAGAATTGCCTCTAACGGCTAAGAGATGCAAAATAACTATAAATATGAAACAAATTTGAATTCAAAAGAAGAGAACAATCGTAGAGAAAAATGAAATATAGCTCATTCAAAATTCTTATAAAATATATTTGCTTAGTCTTTGGTTTACCTACTTGTTAGAAACCAAAGTTTCTTGAGTTAAAAAGAGTCTCGAAAAAGATAAAGTTATCTTAATGAATCTGAGAAAAAATAATGAGTCTTAAAGTTAAGGGTTAGCTATATAAAACCTTGGTGAAAGTTTATAGCAAAGTGTCAAAGTTAATGTTGGCGGTGAACACGAAATAAAAAACTATCATCTCTGTAAGTGTGTTGTTTTTTTAGTGAAAAAAACCTCTTAAAAGTTATTAAGGAAACTAGATGTAGGCCAAGGAACTAAACTAGGATAAATTTCTATGTGTTTTCTCTCTTTTTGTTATATTTTTTAATTTGTTGAACTTGCCTTCTCTACTTTTGAAAGATAAGGTTTTCAATTGCGAGGTCATTTAAGTACAGACTTTGTTTGTTTCACTTCTATATTCGTTGCTCCACTTTTCTTTTTGTTATATTTTATTGAACTCATTAATCTTGTGTTTAACACTGTCTACATCTTTTACTCTCTGAACAATTAATTTTAAAGGATAATTGATCCTTTACCTTTGTAATTGTAAAAACTTTTTTTTGACAAAATATACTTATTCATCTTCTTTAAGTGTGTTTATCAACAGTATTCCCATTCCATATTTTAAAATAACAAAATAATAACTGAAATATGGGAGGAGGAACAAAGTACGAAGCTAAACCTGAAAGCTGAAACAAATAAATATTAAGAAATTTCTCCATATTTAAATTATATAACTTTTTTAAATTTATACTCTTTTTCTAAAAATAAAAAAAATACATTGCATTAATTTCTTGCCAAAAAAGTAAGTTATAATTATATATATTTTAATCAAAATAACTTTATAACTATTATTTATATAATATAATAAATGTTAAATATATATTTGACTAATATAAATGTTATGAAAACATTATAAGCATACTAATCCCATATGTTTAAAATGATTTAGCTTACATTATTAAAGCTTACTTAAAGCTTACTTAATAAAAGAAACATCACAAAGTTATAGGGCCAAACAATAGTTAGCATTAATCCTTAAGTATATAAGAATATAAATGTTAAAACATAAGGATAAGGTTATTACAATCAACCATTATTTTTAGAAAATAATCACCCCATTCCAAGCATACACAATACACATTGTTGATTATAGACAGCTTATATTTCTCTTCTTAGGAGAAAAAATAAATCTATTGCATTTCAATCTATGAATTAAGCAATACAAACTTCCTAGGCTAGGTCAAGCTTTCTTATTTTTTCTTTGCCATATTCTCAATGCAAACATTTGGCGCTTTAAGAAAAGGCTTTGTGTCTTGAAATCTAAACTCATTGGTCATTCAAGACTTATAGTTCAAATGAGGAAGAATTATTTTCGTAACCAAAACATTGACTAAAATACAAAAGTCTGAAGCAAAGTATGGGTTGAGGACTATCGCCAAGCTATCTCTATTCTTTAAGATGGCAAGAATGAGTACTATGATGTATGGAGCCACCCAGATATGCAAAACCTAACAAATTTATAAACCTCAATTGAAGTTGGACTAGTTAGCAAGATAGTAGCCCCAGCATAAGAAGATAACATTCTTGGCTTTAACAAAGTAGCTAACACCACTAGCCTATTAATAAGTAACCTTTTTAATGTGAATATGATCAACTTAGCCACAGTAGGCACCTCAACTCAGCCTCAAGCTAATAGCATTGAGATCTTTAAAAGGGTTTACTAATAGCAATAGTATATGACAAAGATACAAGAATAACTAGTGATAGCCAAAGAGAAACTTCTCGATGATAAAGTTAAGCGAGCTTGGAAAGGCAAAGTAGTCAACAATAGAAGAGTGCTTCTAAAGAAAATATGATGAACCATGGATCATCAAAAGAAGAAGAAAGCATAGAAAATGAAAGTCATATAAATAAGAGAGCCAAAAACTCCCTAAAAATAATCACTTATCCTAAAGTAAGTAGGGTCAGAAACCCTCGTTAAAATAACACTAATTGAATAGCAAGCTTAGAAAGAAGAACAAGTCATGATGGAAGCCATTATAAGGCAAGGAAGTAGAAACACTCTTCAGGTATACTACTTTGAAAAACCAAGCTTTTTAAGGTTTAACAATCCTCTTTTCACATATGACATTTGGAAGGCATGACTCTAAAAAAGGTGCAAACTTAATACAATCAAGTTGTATGACAAGAAAACTAACCTCATTCATTTTTCACAAAAATTTACCTTAAAAATGGACTTGGCTTGAGTATTATTGGAGTACTGACAAAAGTTTTTCCCAACAACTTTGAAAGACATAGTTAGGATGTGGTTTAACAATCTACCCTGCAACTTAATTAGTAGTTTTAGTTAACTTGCTTAGTGATTTCCAGCTTAGTTTGCTACAAGCAAAATTCAAACTTTAAACATGTTTACCTTCTTAAGGATGTATTAAAAGGAGAATGAAAGCTTGGAAGAGTTCATGAAGTGTTTTAATAAGAAGTTACATACTCTTAAAAACCCATATCTAAGTATAATCATTATAGCTATGACTATAGCCCTATGATCTTAGAAACTAAAGTTCTTTTTTAATAAGAAACACATAAAAATTGTAGCTAAGGTCATGTAGAAAGTCTTAGAGCACATAAAAGTAAAAAATTGTATGAAAGTTGAAGATAAAAGAAATAAGGAAGGATGAAAGTTTGGAGAACAAAAAAGGATTGAATAGCCTTGAAGGCACATGAAAGATAGGTTGGAAGGAAAGGTCAACTTTAAGAACCTAGATGTACAATGACCATGATATTAATCTCATATTCCACTAATTGTCTTTCCAATTGAAATTCTAATACATATGGAAAAAGAGAAGTTTTGAAAACAACTCCTACCACTGAAAACTCAGAAGGAAAAGCATGACTAGGATAAGTTCTGTCACTATCACATCAATGTCAACCATGAAACAAGGCAATGTAAAGACCTGAATAATGCCATAGAAAACCCCAGCCAAAAAGGTTACCTATGAAATTATGTCACCAGGGATGATTACATAAGGGGTAATAAACATGTGAAGGTGTAACAATGATAAAAAAACAAGATGAAATGGGAGAAAGAATAAGAATGTAAAGACAACCTCAAAACTTGGCACAAGCTTCTGCACCTACCATACCAATAAGCATTATTAAAGTTATCTCAATCCAACCTCATGGTAAACAAAGGAATATTGAGCATTACTTTAATGGAGTAATGATTATTGGTGACAATGCCAATGCCTTACCTTAAACGCAATCCAAAGCGATCATATTCTATGAGGAAGAGTTGAACATGGTGATTAATAATAAGGATAATCTTATGGTGATAACCATTATGATTGGCCATTAGATGTCAAAACACATCTTGGTGGATACAAAAGCAATAGTCAACATTTTGTAGCCTAGCCTCTAAAAGATATAGGCTTATTCAAGTTCAACTTCCGCCCAATAAACATGTCAATGTACAAATTTTAAGGATCTTAATTACTAGTCAAGGGAATTATAGCTATCCTTATAACCTTAATAGAAGAATTCATAGAGTAATTGCCTTCATTACATTTTATGCCATATGAAAAGGAAATGAGGAACATACCAAACTTGAGCCCACCTAAGCTTGACCTATAATCAAAGGAAGATTATAAGGTAAGATCAACTTTAGTAACATCAACTCTACTTCTATAATGATGAAATTTAACCAAACAATCAAGAAATAACTTTAAGAAAGCATGCAAGGCTTTAATCTTGCTTGCAAAATGAGTATTTGAAAAACACCTCCATAGTGTAGGATCTCCCCAACCCTGATTCAAATGGAGTACATAAGCTTAGAGTTTGAATATAGTTATACCAAGAAAAAAAAAAGACATTTATAATCATGGAACAAGGGAAGAGCCTTGAAAAGACCTTTCCTTTGAAGTACAAACTCCTATCAATCCTCATTTTCACCTTGGCATTACCTTAAACTATAAAAGATAACAAAGATTGTGAACCAAAAAGGTAGCATAGTGTGCTTACATAGTAAAATGAAATTCATGATCACTGTAATAGTAGATGGAAACAACTATGTGAAAGACAAGTTGAGCTTGATCAAAATTGCCTTAATAAAAGGATGAAGAGGAGATTAAAAACCATAAAACAAATGATCCTTGTACATACACCATACCACCTCAAAGTTGGTGTCTAAAGGAATAAGGAAACCCTTTAGCAAAAATAGATTAAAGCAAAAAGGAATAATAAATTCATTTTATAAAAGCCTTAGATCCTTTTTAGTCATCTTATAATGCACAAAATAAGTCAAAGGCAAAGCATGACGAGGCCTTACAGCAAGACTCACCATCACAGAAAAACCTTAGAAGGGCGAGCAAATTCTTTTATGGGAAAGAAAGATATTATGATCACTTCCACCAAAAATCTTAATTGTCACCAAGATAACACAACTGATGCAACCACCCAAAATTTCAAAAAAGAAGCTTAAAAGTGCATTATTAAGCTTGATTAGTTTAAGACTTCACTAGCAAATTTGCGAGCAAATGTTATAGGAGCCTTATAGGTAAGGATATTCAAAATCAAACCGAATTGGTTAAGCTAAATTAAATTAAACAAAATTGACCAAAAAAGTAAGTTTATTTTGGTTTTCTATGTGTCAATACTGATTCAATTGGTTTGATTTGTCTTGGTTTTATTAAACCAAACCAATGACTTAAATATAAAAGTCACTAACTTTTATAGTATGATGATTAAGTTACCTTGAATTCTAATATAGTGAGCTATGTAAAAAATCTGAAATGTAGTCAACGATGAATATGTGATTATTAATTTATGATGTACCTACTAATTATTTATTAAAATTTAGAGTTTGCATGAATTAGTTATTGAATAAGTATGTTCAAATTTCATAAGTGTATTATTAATTAAGTAATTTTATATTTAATTGATAGTGCAAGTGTATGTATATGTGTATGGAAAATAAATATCTAACATGAATTAAACTAAATCAAATTGAATCAAATTGAACCAAATTGACTATGATCTAAAGTCAAATAAATTCTTTATTTTACAAAATTGACTTGCTTGATTCAATTTGATTTTGGTCTAAAACTAAAATGTACTGAACCTTTAAATGCTCTTGCCTATAGGCATACTAATCTTATAAGCCTAAAACAACTTAGTCAATATTGTCAAAACCTATTTAATAAATGAGACATCACAAAGCCCTGGAATCAAGCAATTGCTAGCACTAATCCCTAGGTACAATGACATAAACCCTAAAATACATGGATAAAACTTTTACAATTGCTCATTATCCTTAAAAGTATACATAACACACATTGACAACTATGAAAACCCTTTATTTCTTTTCTTAGCTGAGAGAGGAAATCCATTGAGTCTTATTTTAAGAACTAAGCAATACAAAACTCTTATATTGAGCTAAGCTTTCTTATTCTTTTTTTTGCCACACTCTCAATGCCAACAATGAAAATAACCAAGTCTTTAAATTTAAAATAAATTAAATGTATAGTTTTTAACACAATAATTTATATTTTTAACTATATTTCTATATATTTTTTTCCTTTTTTATCTTTATTTGTTTTATTTATTTAATACATTAATAATTATTTTAATTATTATTACTTCATTAATAATTATTAGTATTTACTATCTAACTAACTAATTAATTAATTATTACATAACCAATATTTATTATATATAACACATTAATAATAACTAACTCTAACTAATTAATTATAGAATAATTATTACTTTTTAATTGTACCACCCACTTATCAAACAAATTCATAATAACTAATTTTAACTAATTAATTATATAATAATCATGAGCTCTTCATTACATCACAAAAATATGATTTTCTTCTCAAAAAATGTGCCAGCCACAATCGGGTTCATAAGGTCTGATTGTTCACAATTTATAACATTTAAATACAATTCTTTTCTCTCACATGAATTTGACAATATAATTAATTGAAAAATTATATTTTGATCAAAATGCCTAGTTTTTTAAACTCAATCCCATCATTTGAAAAAAAAAAATCCATGTCTATATAAATTATTTTACTCAAGTGCTATTAGTTAGATAAAAGTCGAAATCAACTATTTCAACTTCCATTTAATTTTTCTTTTAATAAATAAAAGCATTTTATGGTGATAGGATGTTTGTCACCATGACAAGGTATTAGAAATCAAAATTATTGGTTTTGACTTCTACTATTTATTTATTTTAAAAAAATTGAAACGTTTTGACTTCCAATTAAAAATGTGTGTGTGTGTTTTTTTTTTAAAAAAACATTACATACTAACTTAGCCTGAATGCGGGCTAGCTTGCATTCACATGCATGTGAACATATTTTTTAATTTTTTTTAAAAAGCTATTTAAAAATGGTGGCATTAATTTTTTTAATTTATTTAGGTGGCATTAACTTTTTCTATATTTATTTAGGTGACATTTATTTTTTGGCTATATTTATTATGTTTTCATTTTTTTATATTTAATTTGACTACATTTATTTTTTTTCTATATTTATTATATTTATTTTTGGTTAAATTATTATTTTTTCCATATTTATTATGTTTGCATTTGTTTTGTGTGTAATATTTATTTTCTTTAGATATATTTTTTGCTATATTTATTATATTTGCATTTATTTTTTGTGTCTTACATTTATATATTTTTTGCATTTATTTTTTTTATTATATCTATTTTATTTTCATTATTTTTTTTATATTTATTTTGTTTGTATTAAATTTTTTCTTAGATTTATTTAGGTGGCATTACTTTTCTTATATTTATTTAGGTGACTTTTATTTATTTTTTGGCTATATTTATTATGTTTCTATTTTTTATATTTATTTCACTTAAATTTATTTTATTTGTTATATTTGTTATATTTATTCTGCATACATTTATTTTTTTGCTATATTTATTATACTCACATTTATATTTTGTGTTAAATTTATTTTCTTTGCATTTTATTTTATTTTTTGTTATATTTATTTAGTCTGCACTTATTTTTTTCTCTCATATTTAATTTAGTTACATTTATTTATTTGCTATATTTAATATGTTTGCATTAATTTTTTGTTATATTTATTTTGTTTGCATTTATTTTTTGATTATATTTATTTTGTTTCAATTTATTTATTTTACTTATATTTATTTTGTTTGCAAATCATACTATGGGAAAAAATAATGACCAATACAAGTGAGATTATATATATATTTGCAAAGAGATGAATTTATGATAGTTTAGATGATGTGATATTGGAATGCATTAGAGTGAAGATAGTGAAGATAGATTCAGATATCACTTTAAAGAGCTTAAAACAGATTGTTGGACAAAAGTTATAACTTTTATCAAACTATTTTGTATTTGAGTTAGTAAATGAGTAGTCGGTATCGTTAAATTTAACATGATATCAAGCGTATAACTTAAAAGACAATTCTAATGTACAGGAGATGTGGCAATGCAACTAATTCTGAAAAACAGGGCATAGGTGGTTGTCTAACATTACTTCACCTCTAGGCATAGAATAAATTCTCGATATTAGCATCACAAAGATTTCCATAGCTAAATTCTAGATAGATATTTATCAAGTACTACCTCTTTTAGGATTCAAGTAAGAAATGACAAATAACTTGTATATATTACATGGGTTCAAGACGTTATTTATTCCTCTATTAATGTGTTGTGATGTGTTTACTTGAAACTACAGGTGAAAGAACGTGGGACGACCTCTCTATCCAAGTGTCATGGCCTTGCGACAATATCATATTTTGTTAGATACAATGCAAGACAATGAAATTTATTCACTTTACATGGATTAATCTCTAGTACATTGACTATTGTATATGATGTATTTATTATAATATTTCTCATGTTTTGTGCATAGATCATTTGACAGTCATATGATTCAGACAGTGTGTGAGAGCTCATCCTACAATATTGTTTGGAGTCTTAAGACATTTGGTTAACTTTGGTGACATTTATTTGCTTTCATATCACAGAGTGACACCACCTAAATCATGTGCCACACCAATTTGGCAAATAGCAGCCAACTCCCACTTCTCCAATCAATTTGAAGGCTTATCATATATTACAACTACAAGGAAAAACCTCAATGAATTGGCAATAGTATGAGCTTTATTAAGATATGAAATGTATGACAAGAAGCTTTATCTCAAATGACCATAGCTATAACACCTATGGAATACATGTGATGGTATTGGATATGTATTTGTCGATAGATTCACCCCAATTGTGGTGCCACTGGTTTTGCAATACATTTTTTCCTTTACTTGTCGCCCTTACTATTTTCACTTTGTTAATATATAATATATCCTTATTTTACTAACATGACTTTTTTCTATTGCTAATATTGTTGATAACCTCTATGGGTTAAGCATTCATAACCTTTCGCAAATGAACTATCATAACTATCAAGAGAGGATGAGTCAGGACCAAATAAAGATCTTATTAACTCTCGGGGAATAGCGCTTTATGATAATCTCCCAACCTACTCTACTTGCACCTAATTTATCACGATAACAAGTTTTGAAAGATAGATCTGGTAAGAGACGTAAAGGTTATATGTTAGCCTAGTTGCCTATTATTGACCAAGATGAACAAAACTCATCATGATATTAGTGCTTTAACATCATCTATGCTAATTAGAGGTGTTGTGACATAGCAATATGTTGGCATAGTCAATTCATCATTTTCTATATTGACTGGCTAATATGTAGACTCTGGAGATGTTGATCCTTCCTATCATGTGCCTCTTTGACAGATATTGCAATTTGGATCTCTCGATCCTTTTTAATTTGAGTCATTCATGTCATAATTTGATGATCCAATAATTTTCAATGTTAAGTATAGTAATCAATTTTTTGAAATTGAAAGATTATCATAGTTTGGGTTTGTGAGTCTTCAGCATCCAATTCTTCCAATACATTCTTCTACATTTGATCTAAATTCTTCACTACTTGCTCCCATTAACAATCCACTAAATTAAGAATATGAAGAACCAATGGGTTAAGGATGACTTCAACATGAAAAGCGAAAGATTTTTTGTGGCATTGGGAACAATTATTTTTTACATATACAATAAAATAAATTATTATTATTTGTATATTGTTAAAAATAGTTTCAATGGTATTAATTTAGCTTATCACATATATAAAAGCATATTATTTTGTTTTTAATTTTTCACCTAATAATTTGTATTTTTAACTATATCTCCATATTCATTTTTCTCTATCTTTATTTATTTTATTTAATTAATACATTAATAATAACTAACTCTAAAACAAATTAATGACTAACTCTAATTAATTAATCATATAATAATTATTACTTTTTAATTATACCATCCACTCATCAAACAAATTAATAATAACTAATTTTATCTAATTAATTATATAATAATGATTATTTATTAATTACACCACCCATAACTAACCTGAGCTAATTAATCATACAATAATTATTGGCTCTTTATTACATTACAAAAATCTGATTTTCTCTCCAAAAAATGTGCCAGCTTCAAAATCAAAATTAGCCGTCTACTCCACTTTTTCATATTTTCTTTTCCCCTCTTTGCCTCCACAACCTACCGTCTTTCTCCCATTAAATTGTTATAATTTTGGCATTTTACATTGAGTAAAAATGAAGATATAAGATAGTACTTAAGTTATAAGGCAGTTTTAATCAGTAGCCTAATCTTTTGATATGGCTTATTCAAACTATATCAATCAATATCAAAACATTTTATTGTAGTCTTAGTTACAATCATGCAAAGCCAGCTTATGTAAGTACCAAAATTCACCTAAAGGGGTATCATGTAGAGGGCACAACCTAGAAAAGGGCTATCTAGTGCCTAAAAGGATCAAGGACCCATCAGAGTAAGCAGCTACAATGGGTCATTAGGACGTCAACTTTCAACGTTATACAATGATGTGTCTCACATTGAGTAAAATTAAAGGTATAAAATAATATCAAACTCATGAGACGCTTCTATCTAATAGGCTAGTTTACTCAAGTCATGTGACACATCTATTCAATAAGCTAATATTTTGAGATAAGCTCTCCTCATGGTTTAAGTCCAGTCAACGAAAATGCAAGCTGCCTATGAAACATGTAAATGAAATGCCTAAATTGTCTCAAACTCCATAGAAATATTAGGAACATATGTTCTCCAACGATTTATGATTTTTAATTTGAATTGACAGTTCAATAATATATATATATATATATATACATATTTATTTTTGCATATTTTTTTCATATTGTTTGTGATTTTCATGTGAGTGCGCTTCTAAATTTTAGTTCAGTAGCATTTAAAAATTGGAATGATCCAAAAATTCGGGCTACGTTAGGCCTCTCAAATTTGGCTAGAAAATGAAAAAGTAAGAACTTGCTTGGAGGAGGTTAGGTGGGCATGAGTCCAATACGGGCATTTTGAATAAAAATTAATTTTTTAACTAATTATATTGTCAAATCCACATGAGAGAAAAAAATTGCACCTAAATACTATAATTGTGTTATTTTATAGGTTATATATAGATATATAATTCACAGAAATGTGCATTCATTGTACTTGTGATGTCTCAATGATTATCGTAGACGTTAATTTATATGATTTCACCTGCCAGTTAAGCGAAGTGCATGAATTTGCATGATTGTAATTGCATTTCTGAAAGGGATAATATTGTGGTCGCATACGTTCTCGTATTAAATTTGAAAGACACCAACGCAAAACCCACACGAAAAGGTGGGTATGTCGTAATCATCAGCTTATTGACATGCTCTGTGCACTTGATGTGTTTTGAGAAGTCTTGAGAAAATATATAGTCAGAGGTAGCTTTCTGGTAATGTCTCCTTTCTAATTTTGTCTAATTATGATCTGGTCTGCTGTTGAAGCCATCGCACACATCGTCCAGGTGCTTTCAACTTGATGCAACTTTTGTTTTTTCATTTGACTATTGTATCTACTTGTTCTCTAACTATGACTTAGGTGACTGTTTTCGTTTTGGCTTTCCTCTTAACTTAGTGACTGTCTCTCAACTCTCAACTATCCTTTTCCTTGCCTTAATTTAATGCTTTGTATTTAGTGTCTTAGTTCTACCTTACATAGATATATGGAACTTTTATTATCATAAATTATAATATTAATTTCATATTATTTAATTCAAAGGCGCTCAAGATGCAAAATAATAAAAGCTTTTGATATATAACTCTCTCCTCCATATATAATTTTAAATTTAAGAATATATCACTTAATAAAAAAACAAATGAGATGAATGAGAAATTTAATGGTCCTGCCTTGGTGGATAGGTACGTGATATGTGATTTAAATTTGTAATATCAGAAGATTATTTACATGTTATTTTTTTTAATGATAAATATATTTTCAAGTTAGCTGGTATGTGAATAGAAATTAGGAAGAATATTAATTAAGTCTCTGCTAGAGATTTTGAAGGTACATTTCCCATATCAATTTGATGCTTTTAAAAAGATAACTTCTTTTATCTGAATAATTAAAGTAAAAATTAAGAAATAGTCACCTTTGACCATTAAACTAATCCTTGCAAGCTCTACTGAAATGGGATTGGAAATCGGATGCAAATTTCCAAACATCGAAGACGGGACAATCCATATAACGATTTGTTACTTTGCTATAAAACTACTAGTACAAACTACCATTAACGCGATGTATGTGCTAACATGTAATTAATTGTTTGTTTCTTATTAGAAAACAATAAAATTATATATGTAATCGTCCATGTTTCATGCTAGCATAAGCTTGAAATCAACAATTGAGTTATGAGTTTTATCAAAAGAGAAAATATTATTATTTATGTTATATTTTTATTCAATTGGTAAGAATGGATATTTTAACCATTAACATAAAACGCGTACATTTTAACTAGCGTCATCTGAATTACTAATTCATTGGAATATTCATGTTATTCGTAAACTGCGAGGTCTCATTTTGTCATAGTTAAGATTCTTCTGAGCTTTCAAACTGCTGTTGCATTTTCAGCTACTATTTAAATCATTAAATTATCAACTTGAAAAGAATCCGTACTACTTTTCCTGATATGTGTGTGTGTGTGTGTGTGTGTCTGTATATTAGTAAACTTCATACCCATAGTAGTGCTCAGATTTGAAGTTTTTTTAACAAGCTCGTGTATCTGTTTCGAAGTGTAAGAACCCCAATTTGGATGGGTCGTTGGCCTTAGGATTTCTGTGAATGAACATTAAGCAAACATATTATATATTGCTGCTATAGCAATTGTGCAGGGAGTTAAAAAGAAATTAACATTTTTAAGAATAAATTAATCTCATGATATATATAAATTTGAATCAATGAAAATATTAGAATACCCATGAGTTTATATTCAAGAGACGTGCAATATTCAATTTTCAAATTCCATGCCTTGTAGAACATGTTGCAAATTTAAATTCGAAGTGCCTCATTTCCTTCCAAACGGTCTTAAATTCACGGATGTTCCCCCCTCCGTCGCCTCGCCTGAGTTTCCGAAAATAATGCCAAATCCACCTCTGCCATATTGCTTGAATATTTGAGGTGCATGCATGTTAATGTCTTCCAGATTCCCTATTCCGAAAAAAAGAACTCAAGTTGCAAATGCATGTAAATGCCCAAAAAAAAAAAAAATCCACTTATCTTCAAACGAATTGACATCGTTGTATTTTACTTCCCTTAATGTAAAACAATACTTGTTTGAAGGATAACAGCAACTCGCCATTTGTCAAGTTTTCACAAATTCGTAAATAACTAGTTACACTATACACTTAATTAGTTGTAATTTGAACAACTGTTTCAAGTCTTATTTATTTAGAAGTTCATTAATTTTTTACATTGCATTTCAAGGAATTACAAGCAATTTTTCTCGGATGTTTTTCAACCTATAACACTTTCACACCTAGATAATTTTTTGTTTTTTTGGGGGGGGGGGGATAATTGAATGTATTTTGTTTCAAAAGCGAGGCTGTCTCTCTGACCAAGTTGTTACTACCAACTTTCTTCCTGCTTGAACTGCAAGAGGAAAACAAGCATACATATCGTGTCTTTACAAATCTTATTTAATTTAATAAGCAATATATATGAACGCAAGGTATTCTCTCATTATTTTTATTTTTATTTTTTTGGTTTTCTGGGGCGTAGAAGGACATGGTTTAGTCTCATTGTTCAAAACTCTATTCTGCAACCGCGTGTGGACCGAGAGGCACTGCTGAAACTAAAACATTAATGCATGTTTCTAACAACTTACACTGCAACACCCCAGTCCCAACCTTTTCAGTGGTGGTGCAGAAGAGAAATTCTTTTACTTATATTTTTTTCTTTGCGTATCGACTTTGAAATTTCTTAGACGAGTAACGTATGCCGTAATTCATACAAAGAGATTGGTTAATTATAGAATTTAAACTACCCAAGGCTAAGGTAATGACAAATAATGGGTTTGATATTAATTAATAATGATAAATTCAAAGTACATTTTTTGTAATTAAGTAAAATAAACTACATATAGAAAAAATATCAGGAAAATAAAAGAATGACGGACAATGGCATGAAAGTTCAGCGACATGAGGAATGAATTTCCTTGTGAAAATGAATCAGAATTTACTCAATTTAGAATAGCCTAGCCAAAGAGGAATAGTCTCTCAACTTGACGGCTGCATCATGAGCTCTCTAATCTCTATATATAGATAGCAAGGTCACGGCTAGCCCTCACCCTTCAAATTAATTAGCTTCAAATTTCACAGGTTAATTATGGGCAGTCACGCTCACACTCAGACCCAGCAAAAGCAGACCATGTTGGTTTCAAAAATAGGCATAATAGGAGGTGGAGTAAGCGGCATAGCAGCAGCCAAACAGCTATCTCACCACAACCCTATTGTGTTTGAGGCCTCAGACTCCATTGGTGGGGTATGGAGGCATTGCTCCTACCATTCTACCAAGCTTCAGTCACGCCGACGTGACTATGAGTTCAGTGATTTCCCATGGCCCGATAGAGAAAATCCAGAGTTTCCTTCGCATACTGAAATATTGACTTACTTACACTCCTATGCTCGCCACTTTGATGTGCTTAAGAACATCAAATTCAACTCCAAGGTGGTCGAAATTCGCCCTTCATCTTGTGATTTTGGAGCCCTGCTGCCTGGTCACCCTGTGTGGGAAGTTGCTGTCCAAACCCATGATCAATCACACACCAACACCAATATTCAGGTCCTTCCAATATTCCATCTTCAATTTTAATTAAATGCCCTCAATTCTTAATTTCCAAACTAGCTATAAGGGTTTCAAAGATTGTTATTATATATTTGCACGCACACATGTATATACTTTATTCGTCCCCCAACCACACACACACACAAGCATACTTAATCTTTTTCTTTCACCCCTTTTATTTGTTTAAGGACTAGAGTTATATAAGATAAAATTTTGTTATTTGCCATTATCTTCTTCAATAAATATATGACATGTTAGGAAAAAATCTCATAAAAACCAAAAAAATTATATGGTATATTCACTAATCATGTTTTCTTTAGTTAATGGGATTCTTTTTCTTGTTGTTTAATTATTTCGACATATACATCTTCTTGATTGACTTATGTAGGAGATGGTGTATACATTGTGTGCTGACTATAATTTTGGTTACCTCATTATTAATTTCAGTGGTACGCCTTCGAATTCATAGTGGTATGCACAGGGAAATATGGGGACATACCAAGAATGCCAAGTTTCCCACGCAATAAAGGGCCAGAGGCATTCAAGGGCAAGGTGCTGCATACCCTTGATTACTGCAAACTTGACCAAGAAGCTGCTACCCAACTTGTTAGAGGAAAAAAAGTTGCAGTCATCGGTTTCAAAAAGTCAGCTATTGATTTAGCCATGGAGTGTGCCCACGCAAACCAAGGTAACATTATTCCACTCTAATCAATATCATTTATTAATTATATCACTATATTGCTATGATCAGTTACAACAAAAATAACTCATTCTCATAGTCTAACTAGCCCCTCCTGAAGATGCTCTCCCTATATCAACGATTATCTGCGGGTTAAATTCTAATTAAATAGCTAACGGTGTGATTTAGTGGGAAGCTTGACAAACGAACTTATAGGAGATCCTAGATTCAATTCTCCATGCCATCATATGGCCAAAAAAGTATCTTGGCACTGACGTCGAAAATTAAAGGGAGAATGTTTCGCTGTTCCAGCAGTTCAAAGAGTAAAAATAATACAAACGGTACAAGTTTTAAACCAAGTAACACTTTGTTTTCCTCTTCATCCCTCGAGTTAAGAAATTGGAAAGAAAACAAATGACTGACTCTGTTCAGTGAAACATAAACTATGAAAATTCTAACATATTTTGGGGTTACTTTTTGGTCTTATTATTTCTATGTTTTAAATCACATTGTGTTGACAAATGTCAAAGCAATTAATGTTACTTTGGGGTTCCTTCTGGGTTACTTTTTGATCTTATTGTTTCTATGTTGTAAATCACATTGTGTTGACAAATGTCAAAGCAATTAACGTTGCACTTCCGTACACTGGCATGACTCTTAAACCTTTCTGTGGGATACGCGTTGTTTAAGTAACATTCATTTTTTGAATTTGGGTTACAACAAAAATTAATGTCTTCATATATACCTTACGCGATAAATTTTCTGGAAGACCTTTTTTTTTTTGTTTGGTGGGGACGGGGGAGAGATATGTGCCATGCTTATTGTTTTCAGTTCTTTTTGTTTTTGGGTCAACGTCGTTTTCTGATATTCTTAATTATCGGCTTGAATGAATTAGTGCTGCAAGCTTCCCCTGTTGTTATAGGGTAGGGAACTTTACTTCCATCTATATGATGGTTTGATTCCACACTAGAAACGTGTGTGACGTCGTTGACTGCAGAGATTTTCTTTTCCTTGGTTTATTTTGTTTCAAATTAGATGACTGCAATTAATTAAAGTCTTGGACGAGTTTGAAGTCACATGAAGAAAAAGGGTTTGAAATTTAACTTGGGCCCCAACATCATTTAAATATCCTTATCCAGAAATTTCACTGAATTGGAAATTACTTGTTGTGAAGGGCCCGAAGGGGAAGCGTGCACCATGGTGGTAAGGAGGTCGCATTGGACGGTTCCTCATTACTGGATTTGGGGATTGCCATTTTACTTGTTCTACTCAACAAGATCTTCCCAGTTCCTCCACCAAAATCCTAGCCAGGGATTACTCAAAGCCCTTCTCTGCCTCCTCTTATCTCCATTGGTAATTAACTTCACATTAACTCTTCCCTCTCAAATTAAGTTTATAGCCAATTAATTCATTAAGTATTCCTTGCTATATATGCAGAGACGTGGAATTTCGAAGTTCATCGAGTCCTACCTACTCTGGAAGCTTCCTTTAGAAAAGTATGGTCTGAAACCAGATCACCCATTTGAAGAGGACTACGCGTCTTGTCAGATGGCCATCCTGCCAGAGAATTTCTTCTCCGAGGCTGATAAGGGTAAAATTGTTTTCAAAAGAGCCTCAAAGTGGTGGTTCTGGAATGGAGGTATTGAATTCGAAGACAACTCTAGACAGGAGTTTGATGTTGTGCTTCTTGCAACTGGTTTTGACGGCAAGAAGAAGCTCAAGACCATTTTACCGGAGCCTTTTCTTAACCTCTTAGACTACCCTTCTGGTATCATGCCCTTGTACAGGTAACAAATATTGAATGATTCTATATGTACAGCCATAAGTTTCACAAACAAATTAATGTATGATTGAGACAGGTGCATGATTATCTTTGACAGGGGAACCATCCATCCCTTGATTCCAAACATGGGTTTTGTGGGTTACATTGAGAGCATTTCAAATCTTCACACTTCAGAGCTACGCTCCATGTGGCTTTCACAACTGATAGATGATAAGTTCAAGCTCCCAAGTGTTGAGAAGATGCTATCACATAGTCTTAGGGAGATGGAAGTAATGAAGAGCTCGAGCAGGTTCTACAAAAGGCACTGCATTTCAACTTACAGCATCAATCATAGTGATGAAATATGTCAAGATATGGGGTGGAGTTCCTGGAGGAAGAAAAGCTGGATTTCAGAAGCACTGAGCCCTTACGGTAGTCAAGATTATCATGAGAAGCAAGATTGAATACTATTCATCATATCCCTTAATATATGCCATTAACACTTAATTAGTAGGATACATTAAGAAAAATAGCTGCACGTATGGTTAGTAGGATACGTTAAGAAAATAATAGCAACTCATAAGATCATCAATATAAATCATAAAGCACTTGAACCGTGCTATTCCATATAACAAAATCTACCAACGAAATGTCCAAAATAATTTATGAATATTTATGCACACATAAGTGCATCATTCTATTTGTATAAAATTATATATGGATAATTGTTAAGAGTATATATATTCAACAACTCAGGATTACAGATAAATCTAGCAACTTATAAAATTACAACCGTTCTTAAATAAATCATAAAGGTGTTAATTTAAATCTTGTTATTTCAAATATTAATATCTACACGATATACTATATGATCTATTCAATATCCAAAATAATTTATGAATATTTATATACACATAAGTGCGTCATTCTCTTTGCATAAAATTATGTATGGATGAAAAAGTATACAAATAGTATAAAATTAAAGAAACTGCGTGTGTGTTAATTTGCAATTTAGTATCATTTAATAACTAAATTGTAGCCTAGCACACATTCTTAGTTCAACTAAGTTTGTTTACCTTTTTCGGCATTCTGGCTAAGATAAAGTATAATAGAATAAGCTTTTAAAGTTTATAAATAAAATTTGGTGTAAAATGTTATTTTGTTACCCAAAATATAAATTAAGCAAATAGAAAAAGAGAATGATTAAGCGGCATGGTTGGGGCGTCGTTTCACTATTGACCTGAAAAGGCAAGCGAAGCGATACGGTCGCTGGCTACTTGACTTGAGAAGAAAGAAATCATATTTGAATTTTTGTTTAATTTTATATTTTATAAAAACGCGACACACGTACCCCGTATCGTAAACCCGGCAATCCATGGCAAACCAAACCCTCCCCCGAACCTCGTTCTTGAATTGTATCCATGGACGGCGGTTTTCGAAAAGTTCCTTCGTAAGCTTTCTGTTGGCCATAAACCGGAATCGAATTTATCTTCGTCCTTGTCCTCACTTTTGGAGAGCTCGGATTTGAATGGAGGAGCAGGAGACAATTTCTGATTCGTCTTTTGTTTGGCCCACTAGGGCTCCCAGGCATGTCTCTCCTTCTGTCTCTCTCTTTCCCTGGTTTTTACCGTATTGCAATTGTTCTTGGCTGACCTTGAAAATCCTTATTCTTTTGCTGTCATTAGAAGTACGATCGATTATTCTCCTAAAAGGTAAAACCTTTAAGATTAGCTGATGAACTGATGACATTTCAATTTCAATGATCGTGGTAAAGCATAGTGTGAATTACTAGAAAACCAGTGACGGTGAAAATTAAATTCTCTGCGTCATACGTACAATTGATACGGAGGAGTGGAGCGTGATTGGACTTCCTTTCTCTCTTTCTTTACACTAATCTATTTTTTTCTTTTTTTTTTTTAATCTCTTTCCGACTGTACACTCATCTACTTTTTTTTTTCAAATCTCTTTCTGGCTGTACAGTTAATTTGTGAATGCAAAAAATATGGACTTGCATTTGTGTTAGCAGCCCCCTGATTCATCGTCATTAAGTATGAAGGATATCTGCTAGTCCTGCGGTAACTATATTGTGATTTAGTCCGATACTTTCAAAACATCATGTGTTGGAGATCATGCTTACAGGCTTGCGATTTTGAATGATCATGATGATTGTTTTTATCCATCGATGGCTATGGTTGAAAATGCTGTTGAAATAAATGTCAATATTGATATCATATATTAATATACTATATAAATAGATAATACAAATGATGTTATTGTTACCCTTTATCTTTAAGTAATTATGTTGAAGTGCTTTGAATGCTAAAGTAATAATTATGTGGTTCTAGTGTTTTTTTTTTTTTTCTTTTTAAAATCACTTTTCTTTAGAGTTGGTAAAGATGTAATGGAAACCCTTAAATCTGGTCTTTACAAGCATCAATTGAAGTTTTAGATTTTTTTTTTTGGCTTCTAAATTTGAGATATCGTATATTATGTGGCAGAAAACTTGTATCTTTTTGGTCTTGCTAATGCTTTGTGTAATTTTCATTGTTGCTGGAGTAGTTTTTGGTTACTCTGTGGCGACATGTTAGACATTG
Source organism: Erythrophleum fordii (assembly GCA_032878935.1). NCBI lineage: Eukaryota > Viridiplantae > Streptophyta > Magnoliopsida > Fabales > Fabaceae > Erythrophleum > Erythrophleum fordii. The sequence continues at coordinate 49,687,525 of JAVQMF010000054.1, read as the reverse complement.
GGCTTCCAAATTTCTCAAGCAGCTGAAAGATAGTTAATCTGACCTTTTATTTATATCTACTCCAAATAAAGCAGTATCATTGACATATAAATAACTTCAATTGCTGCTACTGATTAGGTAAGATATCAGTTCCATAGAAATTTTAGCTGGAAAACATCACTTCCATCATTATCAGATGGTGTTGCTGAAACTAATTACTCTTGATATGGATTTTGCGACGAGCGTATAGTTGTTATATGCTCATATGATGGCTTGTTACAATCCGGAAGGTGTTTATGACCTTCAGCACAGTATTGCCTACTTTGCAATATTTTTTAAGGTATATCTTTACCATATTGTAAGGTTTTCATTCATCTATGTGGTTTTCCACCACAGCTCAAGATGTTTTATATTCAACTTTAAATTATGTATTCTGAAAATTTCTCTTTGGGCAGCCAGTTTTGATGGAAAAGCTTTGTATAAGGACCTTGAATCTGTATTCTCTAATTCATTATTTACCTGAATCTTCTCTGATGTTAAGGTTTCTTAACCTTTTAATCTAACTATTATTTTGCTGCTGCTTTCCTTTATCCATAATGATGTTATTCTCGGGCATCCTGGTCAAGGATCAGTGGCATAGTTGATCCATTAGAATAGACAGTTGCTGTGTGGGGGGATTGATACCTCGCCCTTTGTTTCTAAGTTGTCCTGAGGATTTAGAAGATTAGTTCATTAGCTTAAGTGGTACGAGTCCAAACTGCTTCATGCTTCACACCCTCGTCCTCCCCAACATGGAAAACTTTGACAAATTGACTTGGAGTGTACTTGGGTCAATCAGACTTATAGTTACTGAATAGTTATGTTCCTGTAGCATATATTTTCAAAGTTTCCACTTATTTTCTTCCTTTTTTTTTCTTAGATATTTTACCACAGACTGTGTAGTAGTCTAACATTTCCTCTGCAGCCATTGCTACACGAGAGGGATGTAGTCCTCTTGTATTTTCTTTCACTTTTATTGGCTAAAGGATTCTTCCTTACCATATATCTCTAACTCAGGCTGTGCCAATTCAGTTCCATATCTCATGCTGAATGAGATTTTGCATTCTGTAGAACGTGCTAAAAGGATGTTTTGACTGGAAAAAAAAAATAAATGTACATATATTTTCTTTGTTTATTGGATTTCGTATTGTACACTATTTGTATAGAAAATACTAAAATTACACCTTGCTGCCCCACTACCATTACCAAAACGTTTCTCAATTCCCCTATAGAATCATTTAATTGATAATTAAATAATAAACAAAAGTTGTTTGGATATGGATTCCTGAGTTTAGAAATACTCCTTGTGAAAGTCGAAGCGTGTGGCTGTCCTGTGGCCCATATCGTTTGATAGCTTTTTTAGCTCCTTTGCTAGTGCTGGCATCCCACAGAAGAACACCCCTGCAAGTTTCATGGATCATTTGTTTGTTAAACTGTCACTAAAATATCAGTGAAGTAATGAAAACAGATTGAGGTCTAGTTGCCTGTCCCTCATGCCCACTTATGCCCTTGCTTCTTATGCAAGAGGGATGGTTTGCCTGTTAGTGAGGGGCAATTATTGTTTTCAAATCTTTATTATCATTACTTTTTAAGTGTTTTGGTCATCGTCTGTGCAATTTGAAACATCTGACATGCTTTTGTAATGGTGGTCTACTGCTAAGTTTTAGGTTCACTCAAAATCCTAGAAACTTGTTTGAAAACACATCATTTTCTTTCCACATGACTTTTGAAACAAATGGACACCTGGCTTATAAAAGGGTGTTTAGATCAATTGCATCTGCTTTGCTTCTACACAACGCACAATTTTGAGTAGTTCCATCACCCTTAATTTCTTTCATTGAATTAACTCTTCCTCTTGACGACTTTTTGATAAATGAATCTGCATTTTGTAGCAAGTAATTTACCTACTATTGAGTACGGATGTTTAGAGGCTATCTTGGTGTAAACATCTTTCCAATTAGGCCTCGCAAAGTGTGTCCTTACCTGCAACAGAAAGAAATAAAAAAGGTTCTGTTCAGGTGCCCTATTAGAAGATCAATATCATACATAACTTCAAGTATGGAAGATCTTACTCGAGTGCCTGATAGAATGTCGACGCCATGTTTGGCATGGCTGAGTGCTTGGACCATGGTGATTAAGGTGGACCTTGCGTCCCCCTCTTCGTAAACACTTGTAAGGTAGTTGTGAAGTTCAATTTGACCCTAATTCCCGGAAAAGAGAAGGATCACAGTTAAGTTAAGCTGCTTTGTGATAGTAAACTTTTTTGTAATCTAATATATATATATATATATATATATATATATATAAAAGATGGAGGGGAATGATGGTTTTTCATTGTTTAGTACTGTTTGCGAGATCTACACTTTTTTTTTTCCCTATGATACCCACTGCCCGTGCATTATTTTTCTAGTATCAATAATAGTATGTTAGATGACTCTCATGCATTAAGTGGAGACTCGTGAAGAAAATTTATGAATTACCTTATGATCCATCTCTGCAACTTCGTCCATTACACCTTTAAACCACTCAAAAGATCCAGGTTCCCTGGTAGCCCAATAGAAATAAGCATTTGTAGTCCGTTGTGATCTCTTATTTACACCTGGCGTCAAGTTTGAAGATGTAAAACTATTGAAGCTATCATCTGATCTGGTTGTTTCTGTGTTTGATTCCTACATTGACCTTATCAGGATTAATGTCTGAATGGAAAAAGAATCAACTTTATGAGGGAATGACCAGGATATGAATATCACCATCTGGTCTTCAATTGTTCTTGTGCCATTGAGAAGATCTCTGAGAATGCTAATGAAAGGAGTTGCCCCGATTCCTAAGCCTATGAGGAGCAGTACATCATAATTTTGGTAATCTTGTGCTGGAGCTCCATAAGGACCATCAACAAGCAGTCTCGGTTGTCTGCGCATCAACATTCTATTCTGAATTATTTATCACACATAATGTATATGCATGCAGAATTAATTTAGCCTATAATTACCCTCTTTGATCCATTTGCACGGGTTGACCAAATTTCGCTCGACTAACAACTGGAGGAATTTTGTCATCTTCTGTGAAAAGTTGCTTCAATTCTTGTGTCCAGTCTCCCACTGTGCGAATGTGAACACTAAGGTAGTCATCTCCTGGTGCTGAAGTGATGGAGAATGGGTGCCTAAATACCAAATATGGTTAATTGGACATTTAGACTTCAGATATACCCGAGTTTGATAATAATATACCGGAGAGCCAAAATTACACTCACCACTCAAACGGAGAGACTTTTGGACACTGCAAAAATACGTACTGTCCGCTTTTGTACTTAAATCCACTTGGCTTTGACATGATTAAGCTAAGGACATTACCTGGCAGTACCGAAACCTGCAAAGTTTAAAGAACTTCGGTGAAAACCAAAAAAGAAAGTGTCTTCAACATTCAATCTAGCGGGGGTGCTGAAATCATGCAAATAAAAAAAAAATCCTTCTTTTCGGACGATATTCTTGTTTACTCCTGCTCTTTCGTTTGATTAGTCTGCCATTAAAAATAGGTATTGAATGCAATAAAATGAGGATTTGGATAGATACCTTTAGTATGTTTACTGAATAATGCTCTGATCTACAAGTGCGCAGAGTACGCTCTGCAGCGTAGAGCAAAAATGGAGCAGAGATATACATCCACGTCTGAAATTAATGAAGTACTGTCAGTCATTATGGTTTGTATACTTGAGACAAAATTTCCTTTTGCCATGCTTACGTAGAATATTACTCAAATTCCTTACCGTTTTCTGATACCACCTGTGGTTCAGGTACAAGCAAGAACCATGGATGAACAGCAAAACGTAGACGAGACCGAGAAGGTGGTGTGAATACCAGAAAGCATTAAAGCCGGTTAATCTGTTGAAGGGTGGGGGAAGCCTGACCGCATTTCTCCGGAAGTGATGGGTTGCTAGTGTGAAAGAGATGGCCATAAAAGCAACCATCGAAATTCCAGTGAGGCCTTCAACACCGCTCAAAAGTGATTTATATGTGGGCTTTTTATTATGGAAATCTGAAGATATCAGTGTGAATTTTTCTGGAGATGAATTTATGAGAAGTGGGAAATCACATGCCAGATGATTGCCTGCATGAACAACGACTCCGATAGCTATGGCAAATGCAATTATCTGTAAAAGGAGAGTATAGAAGTTAAAAAGTGTAAAAGGTAAGTTGGGTTTAAAATATTGCCTCTTAAGTCAGAATCGTAGCGTGACGACCCCTCTTCATTATGGTCTCATTTAAGACATCCTATTGAGGGTTGACCTCATGTCGTCTTTTACCTTGTGGAAATTAATGTTGTCATCAAAGGGGACAAATGACCTGGCTCTTGTGGATCGAAGCCATGTCAACGTGTTTCGACAAACTGGGAAGAGGATAAGAGCCATGTTCAGTTTCAGGGTCTCTGCAGCGCCTTTGGCTACTGGTAAGCAATAGCCCATGACTTGAAAAGTTGCTCTGTTTTTATACTGACAAAATTTCCAGGCAAAGAGGCATGCAGTGGCGGCCAACCATAATAACAAAATCCAGACCCTCCGCCAGTGTTCTTGTGCGAGACACCGGAGTGACCTGTATACTCTTTTGATCACATTATTGGGCCTCGAGCTAGTCATATTTTGATTCCAGCCTGGGCTTGAGGTGCTGAGTTGTCTACTGTAGTTCATGTATCTATCTTTTTGTAGGAGCAACATTTCTAACTGCCATAACTGATGAAAGGCCAAAAATTACAAGGTAACAAGGGTCAGGAGAAAGAATAATAAAAATGGGTACTGAATTTGCCACTTGAGATTTGAGTCCATTGACACATTCTTAGCCTCAGTCCTCACCAATGCCCACGCTATTTCTTCACTCTTGTGAATGTTTGGCATGAAAGAAAAAATGAAAACTCAATTTGGCGCCAAAGAGATCTCAGTAGATAGTTTTTTTTTTTTTTTTTTCTCTTTTTGGTTGGATGTTCTGCTAGTACTCATTTATTCTTTTATCTTTTTGTTATTATTATTATTATTTTCTTACCTCAATATATCCCAGGTTTTCTGGATCTAGCTCTTCCATTATTAACGCAGCGTATCCTTCAGCTTGTTCTTTTAGCTTAGATAATTTGTTTGCAGAAGCACTGAGCATTATAAGCTATTGAAAAAAATTGAAAACAGAGAATATCAATCAAAGCATAAATAATAAGCTTCACGAAAATGCAGGCAAGAAGAAACTAATGACGTAAATTCGTCGATGTTCTTGCCGTAGATAACATACCATTCTTTTCTCATAAATATAATGATGCGCGTATAACATAGCTCTTTCTTCATTGGAGGTGGAATGTAATATACCTGTACGCTTTTCAATGTATTGATACAGAATTCTCTTAAAATTGCCCGATTAATGTTAATTTTATATATTACTTCTATCACTTCCATTTGCCAAAGAAACATTCAGCTTTACTTATCGGTAACAGGTATTAATTAGAAGAGAAGGCAGACGTATAATTAAAGTTGTAAGAAGTATTATAACAACTAAAAACAAAAATTATTAGGGGTTTTTTGGTCTATAAATTTTGGTCTATTCTCCCCTTTTTCTCCCCCAAACCCAAAAGTACACTTTTATCCTAAGCATAAGGAACCTCCAAATAGTTCTGTCATTTTCATTTCCTCTATGTTGATTTAAGTCAAAAATACATCTTGTGTGGATATCATATGTGACTTTGAAGAAAATATAAATTGAATTTGTTTATGAAAGATAAAAAAAAGTTTGAATATAAAAATTTTTAGGTGATTTTTCATGGTATAGGCATTCTTTGTAAAATTGTTCATTACTGTTTTCATCTGGCTTTCCTTTTCTCTTTCGTTTACACGTTACTATAAGGTAGCAAGAATCCTTCCTATTTTATTTTTATTCGGAAATCTTACCTCTTGTACTTCCTCCCTGGTAATTCTTCCATCTTCATTACTGTCAGCCCTGTAACAAATTGATATGCAAATTGCTAAATGAATAAAAATTTCTGGTGCTGATTGAGATTAATAAAAGGGTAATGTTATTAACATAATTGCTACAATCACAAATGCACATAATACATGTCCCTGGCTCCATTTTAATTAATTCAGTTATATATAAACTTTTTGATCTCTTTGTTAAATTTAGATAGAGCTATATGTATAGTTGTATACAGTTGTGACTCTGTTCTTATTAAAATAACAAAACTCATTTAATTGAAACTGGGAATGTATGATTTAGTAGAATGTGGCATAATCTTGTGTTACTTCATAATTCAAGACGCCTACCTTGTATATAATATGTTTGGACAAATTTAAATTAAATCTTTCATTTTCTTCATTGTTCCAAACATATTAACAAACACAACTATGCTTTTGAGGAAAAACATAGTCAGTCTTGTATTAAAAAATTGGTGCAATATTTTAACTTTGATCAAGACAATATGACATCTAGGACTAACTATTCAAGAGGCATAAATATTCAAAGGATTAGCACGGTTAATAAGAAATATTAGCATATTTTCTTAACATGAATTTCTCTAGGGAATAGCAGACTCACATGTCAAAGAAAATCTGAAGTCGAGCATCAAAGCTCTGGTCTGAAATTTGTAACCAGAAGTCATAGAGCTCTTCTTTGGTTATTTTAGTCACTTTCCGTTGCTTCCTTCTCGTCAATGTATTAAATATCCCTACTGCGAATTCCTTCGAATCCTCCATTCCTTTTATAAATATTCAAACAAAATATAAAGTTGCATGAGCTCATGTTTCTCGGCATTCAAAGAAAAACAATGCATGAAAGGTAGATACAGATTGTATTACCTATGCATTCACCGAAGTCTTCTCTAGCAAGCAAGCCGTCCTTGGCGAGTAACCTGAACCTCTCTTCCACCTTCTGCCATAAATCATTGGCGTCGGTGGCACCAGTGGTCTTGCTGATGAATCGGAGCCCCGTAAGAGCTCTCTGCGCACTCGATCGCGTCCGTTCAAGTTTGGCTTTCATTTTTCGAGCATTTCGAGCGGTTATCACAGGATCTTCGATTGCAAGCTCCGAAGACGAAGCCAGAGACCTGGAAGAAGACGATCTCAACCATGGGAATTTCCTCCGAATTCTGGACGTGATGGAGAGACTCCTTTCAACGGCAGCGCCTACTCCATCTCCGGCAGGATTGGAGGCGTTGGAAGCAGTGGTTGGCTCAACATTGCAGAGCACAAGGGCGTCGCCTTCGAGCTCCAACGTGATTTCAACAAGCTCTTGTTGATGGTTCCTCCTAAGATCGTCGAGGAAGATCGGCAACATTGCTCCGTACGCGGGTCCTCCTCCTCCTGGTCCTGCTTCTCCAGGTGATGATGAGGTTTCTAGTTGTTGCGGTAATTCGAATTCGCGACTGTAACTGGATCTCTTGGAGCTGCATCTTCCAAACGATGACGTTCTCATTGATTCAACCTCTGTAAAATGGAATTGCGAAAGAGGAGAGAGAGTCAGGACTGAGGAGCAAGGAGGGTATTTGGTTCACACGTTTGGGCGCGAAGGAGCAAGGGGTCTAATAAGAAATGCAAGTGGAAACAAGACAAACACCTCTCAACGAATTTGCGCACACGATTTTCATCGCCAAGTGGCCTAGTCCTGCCTACTAGCGTAGTTGGGATATTCGATATTTCTACTTCGTTTTTTCTTGTCTTTTTTCTTCAAGAAAAAAAATAAAAATAAAACTCCAGCTATTTCTCTATTGGGAAGCTTTGCAAGCCTCATAACACATAGGACGAGCATTTTATTGGCTTTTGCAGACAACTATATATGATCTCATTAGCTTAGCAATCAAGTTTCTTAAATGTAATAATAATGGTACATTACGTATATATCTTTATCAATGATGTTAGTTTTCCTTTTTCTTTTTCTTTTTTCTTTATGTTTTGGTGCTCGAAATATATTGTTTGTGCAATTATAATAAAAACTTTACTTTTTATTACCAATGATAACATTTAAACTAAACTCAACAACCCATTAACTTTTAATCAAATGTGTTTACCGTTTTTATATGGCTCTGAATTATTTCTCCTAATACTTTCCAACTTTACCTTTGCTTTTGTGAAATTCGCGACATACATATAGTCCGACCCAGCCAGAGACGGTTGTTCGTAGAAGGAAAGTAATTGATCGAACAATGCAATAGGATAAATTAACAACAGGAAGTAGTTCAAATTGGGTTGCCATAATGGAGATAAATTATTTATATGTAAAAATATGTAGGTTATTGCAAAACTGTGAATACTTATGACACGTTGAATTCCATCGTCTACTAACCAACACATGCATATAGATAAAATCAAGCCTATAGTTTTCTTTTTTTTTTTTTATTTTGAATGACTATTATTCAAAAAGTAACTAATTAATTTATAAAATTTGAAGCCTCAAGACCAACCACCAAGTATATAATATATGCAAACTTTGGGGAAGAGCCAAGTCCGGAAGAAACGTCTAATTAACTATCTACCAGGATAATGTATAATTATAATTAAGTATATTACAAATCTAGTTGTAGTGTTATCGTGTCTCCCACTTCCCAAATATATCTAATTATTAATCAAACTTAATTAGTCTCACATTAGCTAGAAATTACCGTGTGTGTCTCTTTCAAACAATTCAAATTCAAGATTTTCTTACCTTTAGCCATTTGATATATTTCTGTTTCTTTGAAGTAGGGCTATTTCTTAGGTTTACACTTGCGTGAAGTGCAGAAATTATTTTGGAGGATGCTTACTTTTAATGTAAGATTGAAAGGGCATGTAGTACAATTCAGCCAAAAGAGCAAGAAAGAAAAGAAAAGAAGGGAAGGGCGTAGTACAATAACAGATACGGGCTTGGAGGTTTAGGTAGGAAACAGCAATTGCCCATCCTAGTGAATTCTAGAAGGCCTTATGGTCATGCATGTCATAACTCATGACACTGGCAGTTTAGCCAACCAATATGCTGGATATTGACTTAATGTGTTTTGTATACTTTCTTGCAAAATTAATTATTTTTCTACAAAATTGATCATGTATCTCGTGTAATTACACGACACTCACATAATAAGACATTTAGAATAGTAATTTGTTATATTTTTTATATAATATATAAACTACTGACATTTCAATTTATTAAATCAATTAGCTGGACTTGTTCCGTTCATGGATCTCTTTATATATATTCATCGATCTCTTTATATATATATATATATATATATATATATGCATCATGCGTGCCAAAATATTTCTAGCAGATAATGGGATTTGTGGGTTGAGTTTGGAAGGAAATCTTACTATTCTTACATTATTTGTAAGTCGTTTGAACTCTTCAATTTTGGGGCAGATAAGACACACGCACGTAGAACTTTGGATGAATGAATTCCGATGCACAACTAGTTAGTCAAACCTTTTCTTATTGTATCGGATTTCTCCTAGAGAAAAAACAACAGACAACTCCTGAAAAGTTTCGTTAAAATTCCCGGAGAGGACAAATATTTGTATGCAGTTAGAGACAAACAGACCAAGGGTTGCTGGGCTCACGGTTTGCATGTCCAAACTAATGGCTCATTTGAAATAAATAATAATAATAATAATAATTTCGTAAATAAAAAATATTTTTTATATTATTTTTAAAAATAAAAATAATAATTATTAAATAATAATTACATAAATATAATGAATATTCCACACAAAAAATAAAAATAAAATCTATTTCCTCTACTCCCAAGCAGCCCATAATAATCAGAGTCATCGAGCTCGATTTGCAACTCATTGTTCATAAGCTCATTATTATATTCTAGCATAGGTCACAGGCGACTATGTCATTGAAATTCTTAATAAATAAAAAAGGTTGATCACTATTGCGTTTTTTGTGGATTTGGATGCAGAGAAATGTCTCTTTCAATTATATATAGTTGGATTTTAAAATTACAATTTTTGGCAACGGAGATCTCAACAGATTTTCATCCTGGCCACAAATTATTGAGTTCTCTCGGGGGAGGGGGGAATGTTAAGGGGTCCTTATCGTGTTTTTCATTGGGTATTGTATAGTATTAAGGAACTGAAGGAATCCTCTCAAAGCTCAGATCAGAAGGGATTAGCTTCTGAGAGCTAAAACTCAACTAATTTGTTCTGACTTTTGCATGAATCGTTGTTTTCAACTACATATTGCAATATTCATTAAGTCCTTATTTGGTTTGAGGGGAGAGTAGGGATTCTCCTCCCCTCCCCTTATTTGGCATGTGTTTCATTAAACTTTTCCTCCCCTCCCCTTCTCTCCTCTCTCTCCAATTTGGAGAGATTGGGAGGAAAAGTTGAGAAAAAGATCAAAATACTCTTATATTGATTATTAATTTTATATTTTATAAAATTTTTATAAGTATGATTGAAAAAAAATTTTAACTTATCAATTAATACAAGTATATTATCATATTGAGGAAAAAATAAATATGTTAATGTTCCTAACTCAGATACATTCTAATTTTATGAAATAAAATATATTAAATTATATATTTTTTGAAATAATTATTTAATTAATTTTATTTATTTACAAATTTTTTTAAATAATTATAATTATAAATAATTTTTTACATTTGTTTAATTTGGTAGTGAAAATACTAAATTTTTAAAAATAAAAAGATAATTAATTGTATTATCATTACTTTTAAAATATATAAAGGATAAAATAGTCTATATATTATTATTTTTTCTCCCTCTCCTCCTGAACCAAACAATATATTTTCCCTCCTCTCCTTTTCATTAAAATCCCTTCCCTTCCCTCCCCTCCCCTCCCCTCCTTTAAACCAAACAAGACCTAAGTGTTTGTTTCAGTCAACTATATACTTTTTTCTTAAGAGATAACCTATAATTACTCATGTGAAGGTGAAAGAGATATATACAAAATATAATGGTCCAAAGAATTTCAACTTCCATCCTTTTTCCATTCCTTGATTTTACCGTCTTTGGGAATCATATAATTCCCACGTCGGGGTTGGAAAACTCAACTTTCTTGCCAGCCATCAAGTTGAGGTGAATTTTTAGGCATATTTTCGAATGTGATAGCACTGATTTTATTATTATATGATAAATTAAAGAAAAAAATAGATGATGATAGCATATCAAAATATGCTGATTGAATATCAACTTCAAATAATTTGCTATAACTCAGTTAATCTATTTTGCCATGTTATTGTCATGTATTTCTTTTTTTAGTGTATTACGTAATAATTGCACCGATATAACCACTCTTAAAGATGCACCAAAAAATTTACTCCAAATTTATATGATCATTAATTATATCAACATAATAATATACCAGTTAACTAAGGTGATGTGGCATTTCTTCTTTTCCAAAAAAAAAAAAATACATTACTTTATTTTGGACTAATTAAAACTAACTAGTAATTAGTAAAAAAAATTTTAAAACTTAAATGTATACATATAAAATTCAAAGACCAAATAGTTCAAGCATATAATTTTTTTAGAATACAATGTACTAGGCACATTTTGATATATATAAATGTAAGAAAAAAATGAATATCTCACTTTATTCTTGGATGATTATTAGCTTATTAGTTTTGATAAAAAAAAATGTAACAATTTAATGTAAGATTAGACTTAAATACAATTTTTTATATTTTTATCATTAATTTTTTTTAATAAAAATACAATATGTATAAAAAAAATTTAAAGACATAATCAGGACGGACTAAAGTATTGCCTTTTGGGGCAGCCATCCCCTGAAAGGGATTTTATATATATTATATATGTATATAATATTATTTAAAAAATTAAATCTGCCCCTAAAAATTTTTTGTTTACCTCCTTTATTGTTTTAAAGTTTTAAATATATGTATTTAATAACATAGTTACTTCTTACATTAATCATAAAATAAATTTTATAAAATAAATAAAATATAATAAATAAATATATCTATATATATATATATATTAAATTTTTTTTAAGATATTTCCTATCTACATTCTCAAAAAATAGCTACTAATATACTCTTCATTTTCTAATTCTCATTTTTTTATAAAATTCTTTTTTTTTTTTTGTTTCTTTTTTTGTAGCAAAAATAGAAGATAAATTTTTTACAGATAATTTAATTATTTATATTGAGAATGAAACTACAAAAATCTTATTATAGAGAATGTTATAGATAAATTCTATTCAATTAAAAATTAAAAAAATATAATCTTAATGATTAATACATATTGTATCACTTTTAGTGTATACTTAGGTATTTATATTTATTTTCATGCCATTATATTTCTTTGATTTTTTATCACTATATGTCTTTGTTTTTTAATTTTAATATATTTTATTTTATGTTAATTTAATAATTACTTAAAATTATATTTTTTATAATTATTAATGCTTATATTAAATATAAATTTTCACCCCCTTCACAATTTTTCTTTTTCTTTTTTAATTTCATCCCTGCACGCAATTATGTAAAACAGTAAAAGTTATATGTTTATTTGCACAACTCATACACTAATTTTGTTATTATTAAAAAATGTAATAATAAAACTATAAAAATTACATCTAAATTTTGACCTTAATATATATCACAATTTACATATTTGCATAAACAGGATAAAAATGAACGAGCAGTAGCTTGTACTTTGCATGTTGGACATGGTACTGAAATTGTACTGGGCAGTGGGCAGAAACATCAACAACATTTTTGTTCCTGAAGAAGCAGTTGGGCCTATTAGGTGGAAATGGAACCTACAAATCAGTAAAGGAAATGACAAATGGTTTGTTATGAAATGGACAATTTATGAGGGTGGAATGGTCATGGCAAATACCATTCCCTGTGTGATAGCAACGCAATAACATTTGTAATTAAGATCCACACGTTGGTCTTAATTGATGTCCCTTTTGACCAAAATCACTTCATAATCAAGCAACGCATTAATGGGGCTCATGAACATGCATGTGGTTCCCTTGATTGGTTCAAATTCAAATTGCCTATGGATAAAAGCAACGGATAAAAGAATGAATCCTAAGTCGCTTAAATCTGAGGGACATTTCAGTTTCTAGCTAGCTCTTGGTTCTGAGTTGTTGCTTTGACATAAATCAATGCTCCTATTTCCAGACTAGGATTCGTGTTTCATTTTTGTTTCTGAAGAGGAAGTTGCTGAATTGCCCATAATCATTTGACTGGTCGACATGCTTTCCCCAGTCAATTATTTAATGCCAATTCAGCAACTCCTCCTTCAATCCTTGCGTGTTCATTAAAGAGGAAGGCAACGTGATTATTACTTCCACTAAACCTTTACGCTGTTACCCATTTTCCAGATTCAGAGGATCATTGGAGGGCATCTGTTAGCAGCATCATCAATAACACTCTGTCTTAGCCGCGACTTAACCTTTTTCTAATTTAAAATTTTATTCATTTGAAACGGAAAATTAATAAAAATTATTCTCTTTTTAATTTGTTCTTTTAAGATAAAACTTTTTAATTTAATCCTATAATCAAATTAAATGGTCCCTTTCTGTAAAGTCATATTTATTTAACAGATTAATTAACACCATATAGATAGAAATTTCCATGACTAATAACTAATCATCTAAATTTGCTTAAATGTTATTTTTTTTCTCAAATGGCATCATTTTACTTGATTTTTGGCATCTTACTAGACCATGTGAGCTTTGAGAATTCAAACAAAATTACATTGTTTCAAGGAAAATAATATCTAAACAAGTCTAAATTATCTATTAACACTACATGCATTCTCATTTATGTCAAGTCAGCTAATTTGATTGAGATTTTGTCTTATACAATAGATCATTTTGATTGAAAAAAATAATTATAAAATTAAATTAAAAAAATGAAGAATTAAATAATTTGTTTCCCTTAAAAATTAAGTTTTTTTTTAAAAAAAAAGAAAACTTAGAAAAGCGCCTAAACAAAGAAAGTGTGGTGGGCTGGGCCCAGCGGGTGTAACTATATAAAATCCTTGTAATTAAACTAAAAGGATCTAAATACGGGGATCGCCAAGTAAACTGAAAGATTTATGCTACGATAAAAGCGTGACACGTATGAGGTTGGAGCTAATCCATCGCAACAAACACGCTTCTCTACGAAGTGTCTCTTTCATATGAATTTCGCACAAAATTAGGTCATGTCATGTAATTATATATCTTTAATTTAAGTATGAATTACCTTTCCTCTATTCTTATTATTCTATTTTAATAAAGAAAAATAAATGCGCGTGTTTCAGTTCCTCACAAATCGCTGCTTTGTTGGACCAGAAGAGAAAAACAGAGCCTCCGAGAGCGCCGGTTTAGGGAGTGCAAGCTCCGATTATTCATCGTTGCTTATATGTGAAACTCCAGCTCTGATTCCGAATTTGTCTTTTGGGGATTCGTTTCAGATAAAAAAAAATCCAGGAGAACATTTTTTCCATAGCTTTCTCTCCTTGGAGAGCTCGCTACCTCTGCATCCATTGCCGAAGCTGCATGGCGTTTCTTCCTCCTGCTCAAACCTAATGCTCTATTCTGTTTCAGGTATCTATATCTTCCTGCATTTGGACATTGCCTCTCCATTGATATTTCGTTTTCTCCTTTATTGCTTGTTGTGTCAGAAGTGCGAATTTGTTAGTCGGCATTATCATGTTTAATCATTATGACTGTTCATAACATCTGTACTGTTTTAGGTCATCTGTGATCTTTACCTGCTATTTGTTTGTAGATTAAATGTTTTCTTTGTGCTATAGATTCTTCCCCAGTCTGGGGATCTACGGGGATCATGGCTTACAATTTGCATATCTCATGCCCGGAGATGTAATTTGGACCAAGGGTGGTGAGATGTGTCATCCAATTGTTAAGTGTATGCCTTAAAAATAAGCTTCTCTTCTTAATTCAAGATTCATGAAATATACAACAGAGTACCAGATCATATACTTAATATTGGAGGATAATTTCAAAATCCAAAGATTTTAAGGATAGAATGAAATTGGCGTTCGTACTGCCAAAATTAAGTAATTCGGAATCGGCACGAATTCGGATGAATGATTGGTAACTTAATTAATAGAAGAGATGAGACAACAGCAATAATGGGAGTTGAGCAGCGGAAAGAAGTAAATGCTCCTCGAATCTTAATATAAGCATAAGTCATCCATACACTTGATTGGGTTAGTGGCTCAAATATTGAAATACTATGATATGCCCAGGAACAGCTTCATAGAACAATCTATTCTTAAGTTGAGTGAAATAGGAATTAGTGGGGAAAATAGGATGGAAAGGACAAAAAACAAAATAGAATTTTGAAGACTTTCCACTGCTTGTTAAGAATATAAATGCCTTATATATGTATGAGGATAGGGTATGATTTTTAGGCCCGTAGGAGTTGGAGTACATGGCTAGATTATTTTCAAGCAGATGACAATGATTGGTTATCAAATTAGTTGTGGATTGTGATGACCAAGCTGTGATTTCAAGAATAGATAAAAGGTCGTAGTCGGGTAATGGTTACTTGACTTATTCTACAATTATAACGAGTATCATAAGCCAATTATAACCGAAAAAAGATGGAAACCACATCAAACATATTTGCCAGGATAAATGGGGCCGTTCCTAACCTTTTCTGATGCATTGGCTTTTTGTTCTCCCTCTCTTTTTGGGTTGAGATGTTCAATGAATAGTTTCCTTTTGGTTGTAGGTGATTAATTTTAAAAACTCCGTGTCATTTTAGTTTTGGATATTATTATTTTGAAATTAGAAATACCTTTATGCAGCCATGTAATGAAGGAAAGCACGACCTGAACTTTTTGTTCTGTCTTTTGTTTTTGACAAACTTAAAAATGGCCAGCTGTTTGCATTGATATATCTTTACATGTAGTGTAAGTTCTGATGAGACCGTTTAGTCTAGATTCCAATATGCCGACTTTGATCCTGTAAAACTTTTTTACTTTTGTGATAAAAGCTTAGCAATGGATGACAACGGAGGCTCCAAATTGACTGGAATTAGGCAGATTGTGAGACTAAAGGAAATGCTTCAGAAGTGGCAATCTGTCACCCTGGGCTCAAAAGTGAACTGTCACCCTTCTGATTTGAATCATGGGGGCATAGCACCAATAATTAACAGAAGGCTAAGGAACGTCATGTACTGTGACTCGGATGAAGAAAGCTGCCAGAGCCCTGAGCCGCCACCTGATGTTCCCAAAGGATATTTGGCAGTCTATGTCGGGCCAGAGCTTCGGAGGTTCATCATTCCCACTAGCTACCTTAGTCACTCTCTATTCAAAGTGTTGCTGGAAAAGGCAGCAGAGGAATTTGGGTTTGAGCAAAGTGGGGGGCTTACTATCCCATGCGAGATTGAGACCTTTAAATACCTCCTAAACTGCATGGAGAACAATCAGAAAGGTCAACATGATGAAAGCTCCTGTAAGTTGATTCGATTATTTGCAATTATTTCAGATAAGTTCGGTTTATCCCCGCCGCTAGATTCCAACAAAACTTATTTACAATATTAATGCAATGCCTTGAGAAAGCTATAAGATTAAATGTCTCTAGAATGCCATAGGATTTCATATTGGAAAATGAGGGCATAACATTTCCTGGAAAATCCCTGGGAGCAAAGCTTAATTTCTAGGTTAATTGATAAATGGACTAACATTTCCTCCTTCTAATAGAAGTCATATCATCTAAATTGTTATTACATTCCACATTCATTTAAATTTTAGCATCTGAATGGGCCAAATCTGCTTTTCTTTATGTTCGTTATGTCAGTTTGATTATTGAGTTCATGTCTTCGTACTTCAACATGGATTGGAAAAAAATGTAATTAATTAAAAACAGAGAAGATCTATAGGTGTTCTTCCTTTCCTCTTTCTCTAACCTTTATACTTTTGGTGAAATTGCAGCAGGAAACTCAGGAACTATGGAGGAGTAAGTGATTACTCTGATCTATGTAGAGAGCCAGATCATAGGGGTGGTTTCAGGTGTAAAGAAATTCTTCTTGCTTCGTTATTTTTGTTTGAATTTCTTATGTGGACAATCATACAGTAGTTAGAAAATTTTCAGACGTGTTGGGGACAATTTGATGGTAGAATCTTAAAACTTCTTTGGATTTTCTCGTATGGCGTATGACTTGCATATAAAGTTCTCACGATTTGTGTGTTTTTCTGACTAAAATCTGTTAGCTTATTCAGATGGCCTAGCTTTGAATTTTTTTTTTTCACAAGCCCTTCCCCGCTGGGCCTCCAGCATGCCGCTAGACGCTAGTATGATCATTAAGCATATCCTCTGTGAGCTGTCTCTGTTCCATTCAGATCATACGCGTTACATATTCCTTAATAAACTGAACTAATACAATGTCTTTTAAAATCATGCATCCATTTTTCTCTGTATCTCATCTGTGCACATGATGGAGAGGTTACATCATGATCTCTAAACATTTTCTTTTTATGGGGCTATGATCCCTGAGATCTGATATTTATTCTTTTTTAATTTATGGCCAAATTTTTTTTATTACCTTTCCAAATGAAGCTTGATTATTATATATTAAACGGGGCATTGCTTTTCAACGTTTTAAGACACACATCAAGCCCCATTTTTCAATTAAGTTGAAAATGGCTGTCCCCATCACATTTCACTATTTTACCTTAACCACTAAAAATCTCCTTAATTCATCGATATCACATATGTTTGCAACTTTTGAAAGACAAATTATATAAAATATTATGGTTTTATATAATGAATTTGGTCTCAAAATTGTTAACATCTCATTCATTACATTCTCTTTTTTTCACCCAAAAAAAAACACAAGACTGTAGAAGAAGTGAATGAAAAAATATACAAGTTAAAAAAAATAAAATTAATGTACACCAGGATTTCCCAATGTTTTTTGTTCAAAAATGGATGACTTGAACTAAAGCCCTCAGGCTAGCTGGACCAAGCAAACGCTTGCCCACAAGTCCCATGTTGGAGCTTGGAAGAGGCAAAAACGCGGCCAAGTTTGTAAAAAGCTGGACTAGATGTCCAATACGATTCTGAAATCCTTCGGGATTTTCCAATGGCTGATTGTTTCTTTCTATTCAATGGATCAAAACTTGGAGCCGCGCATATATACATTTTATTTGGCGGTTCAATTTTAAGGCAATGGTGGCTAGTAATGAGAATGACGGATGTCTCCAACCACTGATTAATCTTTGTCTGGATAATCCTAGCTGGGGACATTCCAGACCCAACAAGAAAAAAGAAATCCCAGCTATGGCTATAATCATGTGATTATAGCAAATAAGCCAAAACAAAATAACCTCAAAAATAACATTACTTGTAAGCAATGTGCAACTTTATGAAGCTTACAACGTAGTCTTTGCAATAACCAAATCGCTCACGTACGACTAGGTAGATCAGAAGAAATTCTTTGATATAATTAGAAGTGGGGCCCTCTGTGCACGAGAGCCGAAAAGGGACGGGAGGAAATTTTGTGAGAAACCTAAAAAAAAATGCAAATCAAAGAAAAAAAATACATCAATAATAGTTATGAATTTAAATTTCAATGAATTCCCTGTACAGTTATGTGGGTCCCATAAAAATGTGAAGAATAATAATAATAATATTATAATAATAAACAATGCAATTTAAACAGTAATATATAATCAAAATTATTACAACTTATATATATATATATATTAAATATGGTATATAGCGTGTGTATATATAAGCTGAAAGTTTCTTCATAAAAAGTTGTGTGTGTGTGGCCAATATTTGATTCTTATATCCATTTCAGAGTCGAGGGCCTGGCACGTTTTGGCCTTTCCTCATCCCTTGGCAACACGCAACACCACAACCGTTACAATGATCTAAAATGGTAAATTCCTCCAGACACATACCTAGAAGCATGCATCAGACAAATATGCAGTTTCTCAAACCATATTATTCAGCACTCATTTCTCACAGTCATTAGTCAGTCAGAAATCAGAACAGAAGTTATGATACAGTCACACACACACACAGGCTACGTAAGAAAACTTTAAGTCTGTTAAAGATAGACAAATAAATAAATATAAATACACTAAAAATTAAATTTCAATATTTTAAAATATGTTAACATGCTCATAAGTACTTAAAATTTCTCAGTTATAATTTATATAATATGGAGTTTTCTTTTTGATACATAAAGCAACTACATTACATTATAATTAGATTGATAAAAGGAGATGGGGAGTTGAAAAAGGAGTTCCATATAGAGTACAGATTGTTCCTGCCCCCGCCTCGTTAATTAACTTGAGATTTAGAGATGGGCCAAACCATATAGGTCTAGCAAAATGGCAGGAGATGAAACGATGAGCCATTGTCCCAGGGACTACACTACATAAGACAAAATCCTACTTGTTGGATTATACATCCTTAATGGATTGTGTTTAAAGTATAAAATCTAGTCCATTTTGTTTTATTCATTTAAAAAAAAATTCAAAATGTGGGGGTTATAAAAAAAGCAAGCACAATTTATACATTGAATAAAAAATACCAATTTTTTTTATAACATTCTCTCTGATCTAAGAAATCAGATTTAATCTTTTCTCTCTTAGTGTATTCTACTATAAAATAAAATATTAGATTCAAGTTCGTAATTTAATTTTTTTATCTGGTTTTCCTGAAATCAAACATTGCATCAAGTATATTATTAAATTCAATTTATTGAACACTATTGAATTTGCAAATAATGTCTCCTTCAAATATTGAATGTAAAGATGGCATCATTCATGACTTTTCAAGTGAACATGATGGCATCATAAAATATCTTGATTGGTGGTTGTCAACCCTTTTTCTTTTAAAAGAACCTTATAACTTCTACTAACAAAATACTCCCTATTAAGACTCATTTTCCAAATTAGCATGTCTTCTTTGCCACAAATGGAGAAAGAAGTACATGTAATACTCTATCTCACCTCTTTATCATACAATTAAGCTAACAATTGATAATTCCAAACCCACTTGTTATGTAGAATAAGATCAATTACCTTTGTAACCTCAGTGTTGCTGTAAGGCATTGTGTAATGATTTGACTACATGGGCCACCACAAAATGATAGTTGATAAGGATACTTCGGCAAGAGCCAACTTGCCATGCAAGTCTTTAAGTGATGAGAAGGCTAGCCTTAGTGATGCCCTTCCACACCCATGATTGATTGGAGTGGTTATATAAAGAGTTGTTAGAAAAGTTTTTATAATATTTTCTCTTTAATGTTCTAGACATAAGATATGAGCCTCTATAATCAATTACATGCCAAATTTGTTTTCCTATAAGAGCATTATTAAACACCTCAAAATATCTAAATCCACAACCCCCTCTCTTTGAGAATGGCATAAATCTTGCCAATTTGTTAAATGCATTTTGCACCTATCATTATTAAAGCCCTAAAAAAAATTCTTGATTTTTGCATCAATTTGCCTCTATACTTTTTTTGGTAAATGGATATAGGACATTAAGTAAACTAAAGACAAATTAATAGTTGCATTTACTAACATTACCCTTGCAGCTTGTGATAGCATTTTTTCTTTCCACCCTTAAAGTTTAGCATCAATCTTGTCAATCACTTCCTAGTATATATGATTCTTGTTTTTTGCAACATCTACCAAGGTTCCTAAGCATTTGCCCAATTTAGATGAAAACTTGACTTTAAATAGCTTTGAGATTTCCTTTTTTCATGTGATAAAGGGTATTAGGACTGAAGATGAGCTCTCACTTGGATTTGTTGACTTCTTGTCTTGACATATCACAAAATTTCTTTAAGATATGCAAAATGTTTTCTGCCACTACCATTGTTATTTTCAAAAAAGAAGATGGTGTCATCTGTGTACATTAATTAACGGATGGCTTCAGCTTCATTGCAAATTTTGATTCCCTTCCATTTGTTTTCTGCTTCCTCTTAGGTTATCATACAAGATAGCACATTTGTGCAAATGATATATAAATGAGGGGAGACAGTATCCCTCTGTTAAAGTCCTCTAGATGGATGAAACTTTTTTGGTGGGTTGCCATTGATTATGATTTGATAAGAGATAATGGTAATACACTACATTATCATTGAGCTCCATATAAGGGGAATTTTATTTTAGTTAATACAACGCATATAAAATTCCATGAAATTGGATCATGGCCTTTGCAAAGTCAATTTTTAGGACTCCTTTTTTCTTCTACACTTTTTTTTTTAGAACTTGGTTCATTAACTTCGATGTAAGGAGAATATTATTAGATATTAGTTTTCCCTTCAAAAAAACATATTGATTTAGAGCAATGATCAAGTCAAGAATCAGCTTGATTTTGTTGCATAGGACTTTGGATATGACTTTATATATTATATTACAAAAACTAATAGGCCTATAATCTTTTAAACTTTGGTGGTTATTTCCTTTTGGAATTAAGGCAATGAAGGTTTTATTTAAAATTTTTTAAATAAAGCCTTTTTACCTAAAACCATGAACCATGGAAGAGATATTTAGCTCCATTATATTTCAAAATTTCTAAAAGAAATGAGCACGGAATCCTTCAAGACTTGGCACATTATCTTATGGTAGACCAAAAAATTGTAAAATGGATTTCCTTAGTAGAAAAGTTAGTGATCAAGATATTATAATGCTACCTATAAAATAGAGTTTGAAAGTTGACTTACAAGTGTACAAGGGCTGGGTTCTACCTTGGCTCAAAACCTGACTCTGTTTAAGAGCCTAGCTCACCACAAATTAGGCTAGATTAGATAGTTGGGTCAAACTTGAGTTTTTGCCTTTTTTGTAAAAAACTCTAAAACTTTGAAGGTTTATATTTTTATATCCATTTAACTATTTTGGATATATGTCCACTTATTTTGATATATTTTATTTAGATCTATGCAATGAAAATGAATAAAAAATGTAGATTTGGAGGAGAAAATAAGAAGAAAACATAAATATAGAGGATAAAATTTTAAAATGCGATAACTTTAAGCCTAATAATTTGATTGGAGTGATTTTTTTTTATTATGGGTATTTTTTTCAAGACAAGGCAAACCTAACTATTAAAAGTAGGTTTCCTAGCCATTTTTTGTAAAAAAAGTTATTTATTATCTCAAATTAAAATTAAAGTTTGTTTCTTTTAGATTATATATATATATTTATGTCATTTACTATCTCAAATTAAAGTTTATTGCTTTTAAATTCAAAATATATATATATATATATATATATATATGTATATTTTATCTCTTTTTTTTTTTGGTTTGAATATGATAATCATATTCTAGAATGATCAGCAGAAACCTTCACCTTTCTCACTCTAAAATATGTTTAAATATTTTTAGTTAAAATTATAAAATAACTCTTAAAATTTTTTTTTAATATAATTCTTAAATATTTTTATTTTTAATAATAAAAAATAAATAAGGTTGAGCCAAACTAGTTATGACTGCTAGCTTGGCACTTGACGTGACGTCATCTTAGTCGTTTTTTTTTTTCTTTAAATTGACCCGAGATGGTCTGATTGAATCGAATTTCTCGAATTGTTGAATTTGTGTATGCCCTTAACTCGACCCAACATTAAAATTACTGTTGTAATGATTTTTTTTTTTTGTTTTTATTATTGCTTCAACTGGCAGCACAACAGCGTCCATTTATTCAATAATATGAACGTTCGCGTCAAACATGGTCCCTCCCAGCAATTCACGTGGTCGCATGGCCGCTTTCTCCTTCGCTTTGGTTGTTCCTCAGTTGAAATAATGAATCGTTTAATCGTCCTCCTCCTTTTACACGTAATAATGTTCGCAACGGGAATGAATGGATTTGGATGAAGAGAATGTCCCATCTCAATTTCATACGTCACATGCCATTGTCTTTTTGGACTTTTGCGCCTGCAATGTTTTTATACAAGATTATGTTGTTTGTTGAAAGGACCTTTCATGTTCTTTCTTTTCTTTATATTTTTTTGTCCATTGTGCTCTCCTCTCTGTTTCTTTTTTTTTTTTTTTTTAATTATTCCATATACATTCATACTCTCTCTCTCTCTCTCTCTCTCTCTCTCTCTCTCTCTCTCTCTCTCTATATATATATATATATATATATATTTATATTCTATAAATCGGTTGATCGAATTTGAATGTCATGAATTAGAGACACAGCAATTTGCATGATTTATCCTATTTGGTAGAAGGTGAGAGACAAAAAGGGAAATAAAAAAAAGTTGAGAAATATCTATTATATTTATATAATTATTATTTAATAGTATTTATTTTTTTAATAAATTTCTTAAGATAAGAATATAATAATTATTTTTTACCTATAAAATTATTTTTTATTTTTATTTTTATTCTTAGCTTTTTACTTACCAAAAGAATATCATTTCCAAAGTCATGCAAAAGCGGATGATAAAGTGAGTGGTTCTTTTGGGAAAAAATCGATTCTATTTCTTTTTATCGTAATCATGTGTGAATTAAAAATAATAAACTTGTTTAGAGGTATTGTTGAGAAAAATAACACTCGTAGATTAATTTGATCCAAAAGAAATATTGAAAAAAGTATTTACCAAAACGCAATAAAAGCTAGAACTCGGAGTCAAAGAAGTCGAATTCAACTGTACGAAGGTCCCTCAGAACACCACGTGTCACCCGTCTACAAACTCGGAACCGTTGGTTCCGAGTTTAGTTCGCCTACGCCACGTGTCATATTGACACAAACTCAGAACCAATGGTTCCCAGTTTGTAGGCGTGTCAGGCTAGGCCTGAGCCTAGCCTGGCTCGCGTGACCGGTCACGTTGAATGAGAGGGGAGGGGGACGCCACGTGTCGCAGTAGGAGAGGATGATAAAAAGGCAGAACAATTTGATTGGTCGAAAAATAAAAAAAATAAAAACAAAAAATCGACTGAACTTCTTTATAAATGGCTTTGGCTTCCTTCTTCCAATGCTAATTCAGTTCATATGCGTGATGGGGTTCTCCTGAGGTTGGGGAAAAGTTTTTCATCTTCTTGCTGTTGTGATCTCAGTCAAAAAATTTGACGGCTTTAAATGTATGTACTATAATTTAGTCATTTGTTTTATTTTATATTAGATATGAAAAAAAATATTAAATTTAGTTGTTAATTTTTTTGAAAAAAGGATTAGTGAAATAAAAAAAATTTAAAGCAGAAAATAAATATTGATGTAAATAGAAATAAAAATTATTCACATTATTTTTTATTAGTTATTTATGTTAGTTGTTTATTATTTTTTAATGGATAAAAAACATGGAAAATCATTTTATTTCATTTTACGGATTTTATTTTTTGTTATTTAATATTTACTTCTATTATTTGTATTAGAATAAATTGTTTATTTAGTATTATTGATATGTTGTGCTTAGGAGACGTAAAAATATACATTGGAAATTATATGTAGGCAAAAAAATTATATATTTAAAAAATATGTTGAAAGTGAAAGCTATATATAGGCAAAAAATAAAAAGAGCAAAAGATAAAGCAATAAAGAAATGAAAAATGATTGAGGGAAAGAAAAGGGAATGGAAAAAAAATTGTAGTTCAAAGATGAAAGAAATTTGAATAAATTATTAGTGAGATGGAAAAAATAAATAATAAAGTATGAAAAAATAAAGAAAATTGATGATATATTTATAATAAAATATCCAAAAAAAGGAAGAAGAAAATATGAGATAAAATAATTATGTGAAAAAAATTTGGGAGAAATAAAAGTGATGAAAAATAATTAAAAGAAAAATATTAAAAGAAATAAATAAGTAATAGATCTTGAAAATGACGTTATAGTGCAGGAAAAAAGTTTTAAAATGTAGTTATTATTTTTTAAAATAGCTGAAAATATATTATATGTATATATATATATAGTTTCCATTTTTTAATAGACGTGGAAAAAAAAACTACATATAGACCCAAAAATAAAAAGATAAAAGGATAAAGAAATGAAGGAATGAAAAATTGTTAAGAAAAAAAAAGAGAATAAAAAAATTGTATCTTAGAAAAGAAGGATTTTAGAAAAAAAATGAGTGAAATGGAGAAAAAAAAAAGTAAATAAACTAATGGGTAATATAATAAGTAAGATTAAAAAAAGATAATAGATCAAATAATTATTATATAGATTGATAAAAAAATATCCAAAATAATCAAGAATTGGTAGAAAAAATTGTATTAAAAAAAGAGGCGAAATGAATAAGTCATGAATAAATAATTATATTAAAAGAAATAGGATAAATAAATAAATAATGCATATTGAAGATTACCTTGTAGTGGAGAAAGATAATATGTTGTATTATTTATTAGGGAAATACATTTAATACTATATATTATTTATTATGCAAAAGTAGTTATTACTGTTTATTATTCGTTTATGTAAATTTCGCTACCTTAGATTATTTATTTATTATTGTCTATATATTAGAATGATTTTAGAACATATATGCAAATATGTTAGAAGTAAAGGAATATGTAATAAGGGAAAAAAGTTTAGGAATAGATAATTATATTGAAAAAATTAGAATATATATTAGAAATTAAATGTGGGGATGATTAAATGAAAATGTGAATGTAGGAATTTAAATGGCAGTAAAAAATGAACTTATTTGCATTTATGCAAATGGGAGAATCTTTGATAGTGTTCAAGGTGCAACATTTCAATGCCTCATCGCAAAGTATATAACAGTTAGCACCGGAATCACATTAGACGCATTGAAAGATGTAGTGAATCAGAAATTACGCCTTTCCCTTAATGAAGTTGTGACTGAATTGATATATAGACTGCCAGCATCACTAAATCCTACATGGTACCAATCGATTATTCTAGATGATGATTTTGATGTTCAACAGATATGGCAAGCTCATTCACACTTGCCAGGACAATTGAATGCAATTGAATTATATGCGAAGACCTTACTTACAGACTCACAAGGGAGCTTAAAATTGCCGCCAAATTCCTCGCAACAATATCAGATCATCCCGAGGGAGACCATTTCTTAACCAAGCTCTTCCCATCTAGCTCTTTGCTTTACTAAGCCTCTTTCTCCAAATGGGTCTGAAGACAATGTGTTAAAAGATTTAAAAAATGAAGACGAATATAATATTGAACTCGATCCCAATTATGATGATGAAGAGGAGGATGATGGTGAGGATGATGATAATGAGATTATTGAATTGGAAAATGATGGTAGATTAGAAGGCCAATATGTAGACCCTGCTGCTACTTTCTTCTCCCAGGTTAATATGGCCTTAGCTAGTAGGGATGGATTTGAGGAGGTTTGGGATGGCACAGACTTGAGCATGCAAGACTTGTATATTGGATTGCAATATCCAAGTCAAAAAGCATTACGTCGTGCTATAAAATTGTACTCTGTGAAAGCACATCACTCATTTAAAAAATATTTGACATTTGAAAAGTACAAAGAATTCCGATACCTTAGCTATGGGAGAGGATGTAGCTGGCGAGTGAGGGCATGCAAAAAAGGTAAGGAAAAAGGTTCGCATTGGCAAATAACAAAATATGATGGACTCCATACATATCTGTCAGCGACTTTATCACAAGACCACCCGAAATTGGATTCTGATGTCATATCATCATGTATTGTTGACATGATAACTGAGACACCTGATATTTCAATAAGAACCATTATTGAACGGATGAAAAACTTATTTGGATATACAGTGTCATACAGAAAAGCATAGAAAGCAAAGCATAAAGCCTCTACAATTGCCTTTGGTAATTGGGAGAGCTCATATGCTATATTACTTAGATGGATAGGTGTGATCCAACATTTCATGCCTGGGTCATATATTGAATTTGTGATAGAACAATGTCAAGTTGGCAGTTCCAATAATGAGATAGTTGCAATGTTCAAACGTGTCTTTTGGGCATTCAAACCCTGTATATGTGCATTTGATCATCTGAAACCAATGATCCAAATTGATGGGACATTTCTATATGGCAAATACAAAGGGACTCTCTTAATAGCAACAACACAAGATGATGATCGATAGATTGTGCCTATTGCATTTGCAATAGTTGAGGGTGAGACACAGGCAGCATGGTCATGGTTTCTTTTAAACTTACGTAGACGAGTGGTACAAGGGAGGCGTGGACTTTGTTTGATCTTTGATAGACATCCGTCAATTATAGCTGCTGTTACTAATTCTCAGCTTGGTTGGCAACCACCATATGGTTATCACGTATTTTGTCTCCAACATGTGACTAGCAACTTACATACTCACTTTAGATCGTCGGATTTAAAGCAAATATTGAAAACTATTGGTATGTTCCTTTTTTTCCTAAGCAATTTACAACAACTTTATTATTTCACTGCCTATCAGACTCACAATGTTTGTGCTCAATAGGTTATGCATACGAGCCTCGTTATGTTGATAAAAAGTTAGCTGAGCTAGCCATCATTCATGAAGAAGCAGCTAAATGGCTTGCAGACATCCCAAAAGAACAATGGATCTGAGCATATAACGTGGAAGGACGTCGTTTTGGCCACATGATAACAAACCTAGCCGAATGTATGAACGGTGTTTTCAAAAGAGTCAGATCTTTACCTATATCAGGCATAACTAAAGCAACATATTACAAGGTCAACCAATATTTCGTGCAACGTACTGAACAAGTTAATGCTCAGATGTCTGCGGGCAATGTCTACTCCCAAAGCTTGATTAAAAAGATGGCAATAAAGGTGCAACACGCATCCGCATGTTCTGTGTGAGCATTTGATAGAAATGCTCAATCATTTGAGGTGGAAGAGTCATATGATCAGATGAATCAACAATATGGTCGGTGTTGCAAAGTTAGCTTGGTCGATCGCTTTTGTGATTGTGAAAAATTTCAGGTGGAAAAGTATCCCTGTCAGCATGTTCTTGTTGCCTGCGCTGTTGTTGCTATAGACCCATACCAATATGTTGATCCTGTTTTTCGCTTAGATACCATGCAGTGTGCTTATAGTAATATTTTTCAGCCAATTAGAGAACAAGAATATTGGCTAAATTCTGGCGGTCCAAAGTTACTCCCTGATCCATCGATGCTTCATAAGAGGGGTCGACCGCGAGTCTCTCGTTACCGAAATGAAATGGACTTTAGGGCATCAAGACAACCAGTTTGGTGTGGGTTATGTCGACAACCAGGACATAACTGAGCAACTTGCATACATCGCCAACGTGATAGCTAGGCGAAAACTATGTTGTACCAGATAATTGTAACTTAATTGTACTAAATATTTATATTCCAAGATGTATGTGTATTAATTTAAATGTCACTCAACTTTTATAAAGAAATCAACTAAACTCAGTTTGGTGTTTTGTGCATATTTTTTAAAATTCAATTAAATTTATACATTAAAACTGACTATATTCTATATTTTTTTAAATTTTGTCATAATTGACAGGTGCGTTGATATCATGGCGGCTCCACAGCATGTTGTGCATCCAGGGCCTGAGGATGATTCACTATTATACTTACAAATATTACATATATCTGAAGTCATTTGGAATGGTCAGGTTAGATAAGTTCATTTCCCTTATTATTAATATCAACATAATCACCGATAATTGACTATATTAACTAATAGGCTTTTTTTTTCGTGGATTTCTAAAGGATGATCGTATTCTTCGCCCCCGACGTGTTCAGCATGAGGATCGTTTGGGTGATCCACCTTTGGCTATAGTGGAATATTTAAGGCAGGCTGGTTTTTACGGCGTAACTCGACTTGGCCACTTCGAGTACGGTCCATCGCCGGTCAGTGCACTTGTAGAGCGATGACGCCCAGAGACACATACATTTCATACTACTCGCGGTGAGTGTACAATCACTCTTGAGGGCGTTGCTGTTCAATTAGGCTTATCATGCTAGGGTGACCCTGTTTCTGGAGCAACAAACTGGTCATGGGTAGACACATGTGAGTGGCTCCTGGGCATTCAACCACCCGCTGAAAAGATTGATGGCTAGCGGCTCACTATTGCTTGGTTGGCGGAGAACTTTGTTAACCTACCTGATGATGCTGAGGAGGAGGTTGTCCGACGCCTTGCTCGAGCCTATATACTTAGATTGATTAAAGGCTTTTTATTTTCATATAGATCTAGCCATAAAGTATATTTAATGTATCTCCCACTGCTGGATGACTTCGAACAAACAGGTAAGTTCAGTTGGGGTTCAGCAGTATTAGCTTACTTATACCGTGAGCTATGTAATGCAACATGTAGATATGAGAAGAGGATAGGTGGTTGTTTGACACTGCTATATTTGTGAGTATGGAATCAATTTCCAATACTCGCACCAGAGAGGCCGTTGACCCCTGACTCTCAGATAGAGGATTATCCTTTACTTTCGCCTTTAGGGTTCAGGTACCCATTGCATAATTATTATATTTGTAAATGCATCTTTTTACATAGCCCTTATTATTTTTATTTTCCGTTAATGACTGAAAATCGTTACAGATGGAAGAATGTTGGATGACCTCCTCGTCCAGGTATGCGAGCCCTGAGTCAGTATTGAACCTTACTGGATGCTATGCGTGACAATGAGGTTAGTTATTTTTTTCTCTCCCTTATGTTCATCATAATTTTAACATTTTTTGATATTTTATCTTTTCATCCGTGTTACTTCCAGATTATTTGGAGCCCATACCAGTCTCAAGATATGCTTGACTTAATTCTCACATACTATTTAGCATCGCCTGATATTTGGATTGCTTCGGTACCCCTCATATGCTTCCATATCTTAGAGTGGCATCATCCTGATCTCGTCCTTTGCCAATTTGGACGGCATCAGCCTTTTCCTCAGGCACCTGTCAGATTAGATTCTCTTCATGCTCTACAGCTTCGCGGCAGAACCCAAACCAACTGGAAAACAGAGCATAATGCCTTTGTCCAACAATGGTATAACTGAAAAAATGTTATAACGCAGTCTTCTATTATTGACGAGCCATTTGATCACACATCTGAGTATATGAGATGGTACTGGCGATGTACTCGACGATGGATCCACCCCGTTAGCACTGCAACTGGTTATGCGGTAATTTTTTTCCTTTCATAATACATATGATCTCTTACTTTTTATATATATATATATATATATATATTAGTGTATATATGTATTTATTTATTTTACTTCCCTATTATGTTGACATTCAAATGCTTATTTCTTTTTATACAGGCTGATTTAGCAGAAAGTCTTTATCATATGCACTTATAAGACCCTTTGCCTCCAAATTTTAGTGAGATTGTAGGCCACTCTAGAAATATATTATTGGCTCTTAGTGAACAACGTTTTTCACTGTTTTCCCAACCTGCTGAATCAGCACCTAATTTGCCTCAACCTCAAATTCTAATTGGTCGACCAGGGAAGTAACGTCAGGGTTACTTGTCATCCCAGCAGCTCACTGTTACAGGTCAGAGGCAGCAAATGAAAGAGCCAGTGCAGCAGGATATTAGTAGTAGCATGGCCGGTCCATCTTCATATATTCCGACTCCAGTGCCTCAAGAGATTAGTATAGCTGGTCCATCTTCTTCTGTCCCAACTAGCCAATTTTGTGACTTTGTGGGATCCGACCCTACATATTTTCCGCCCTCATCACCGATGTCTCAGTTTGGAACACCCGAGCAGCAATTTAGAGGCTCAGGCTCATTTGTTGACCTTTTATTTGATACATCTGCATTCAGTACTGCATACGCCAGTAGCTCCTTCGACCTTGGGAGATCATCGCAGGCCGGATTTGTGACACCACATGAGCCGATTACTCGAATTAATTCCCCATGCGTTAATTTAGATTCTTCACCCACGGTATATGAGCAACAACAACCTGAAGAAGTGAGACAGCAGCGACCACAATGTGAAAGAAGGAGACTTCGTTGCGGCATTGGAAGTCATCTCTTATAGTATTTTTGTATAAATTTTTATGTAATTTATTATCACATCTTATATGAATTTCATAGCAACCTGCATGTTATTTTATTTCCTTTATCTTTATCGACTTAATTTTATAGTTCATAATTACAAATTTTAAAAACTTAACATACATTCTCAATTGCAAACTTAACAAAAAATGATTCAACCAAACAAAATAAAGACAAAGAAATTTATAATTTAAATTATTTTTTTTACTTGCATAATTAAATTTAAACAATCCAATTATTGGCATTACTGACCAAATCTATTTTAGTACAAATGATAACGCGCCTACTTGAAGTGATCAATCAATTTTATTTTTTATTCGCCAAATAATTAATCCTTAAGTTCAAAAGTTTTTTACGTCCTCCAATACTATAAAAATTTTTACCAAAAGTAATAAAAGAAATTAGCCTAAATTTTTCTCGTATATATTAAAATATTTTTTTAAAAAAATTATTTTCATCTGTAAAGAAATATTATTATATAAGTAATAATTTCTTAGTGGATTATAAAAAAAAAAAATTGGTCTAAAAAAATTTAATCTATCTTTTACAAAAAGTTATTACATCTAAATAATAGGAAAATGTATTATCTCTTAAGCAAATATCTCTTTAAACATATATTTTCAGGGATTAGAGTCATTCTATAAATGTTATTATAAATTTTTGTATAAATCCTTAGTTTCTTTGAAAAATTTAATTTCAAGAACAAATTTAAACTAATTTCACTTCAATTTATTAAAATATAAAAATATTTATAAATCATGATTCCAACCAATTAATAAGACAAGTTGAGGTAGATTCTTCTTTTAATTATTACAATAAAAATAAATAAATACATATTTATTTTGTTGGATATTTTTTTATTTCTTTTGTCTTTATCAACTTAGTTTTATTGTTAATAATTGTTTTTTTAAAATAAGCATTTATTTCTTATTTCTTAAAATTTATGTAATTTGTTATTATACTTTTATTATAAATTTCTTAAATTTATTATACATTCATTTTTTTTACTTGTTCTTTTTATTTTTTTTTTATTTTTGTCTTTCATTTTTTTAAAAAAAATTTTATCAAATGTTTAATTATTTATTTTAAATTTCTTCATTTATTTATATTATTTAATTACTTATAATAGGTATTTAGATTTTATAATTTTAATATTTTCTTTTATTGAACTCGGATTCATTGAATCCGAGTTCAAGCCGCTGATGAAACTCGGACTGGTAGTAAATTCGACTCTAACCAGTCCGAGTTCATCATTTTATTACTTTTCGGGTATATATTTTTTTATGTATTGCGTTTGAATCATTATTTATTTTTTCTATTATTTTTCCATACATGAGCCAACTTGTTTGACCAATATATTTTTTTTTCCTTAAAAATTGCACTGCTTCTTTATGGTAAGAATTTAAGCGTGAAGGTCAATTAGAAATTGAACGTCATGTATACTAATGGAGGTTCAGGCTTGTGTTTATGGCTGTGAGGGGTCTATTTTTAACAATCATTAGGAGGTTGACGAAGTGGGAAAGCAAAGCGCATGCCGCTCTCAAAATCAAATCAAGGCAACACTCTGTATGCATATCAAATCCTCATTATTACACCGTAGAGAGGAAGAGTTTGTAGCGTTTGCTTGCTTGCTAGCTATGGGTCACCTCTGAGACAGGAAGTAACCACTTCCTCTTAGGATTAAATTTTAAGTATAATTTTTATTATTAAATTTTTTAGTAAAAATATAACATGTATTAAAAAATTTTAAAAGATCTAATTATATAATGTTGAACTATAAAAATTATATATTTATCCACAAGATCCATAGATTTCTCATAATATTATTATTAAATAACTTAATAAAAAAACATAGAAAAATTATACTAAATTTTCTCCTCCTTGTTATTATCTCAGCTGCTCTGTTAATTGCGTATATTAGTTGTCTGTGTGTTGGCATTTTGTGCCTAGCTAGCAATCACAAGAGCTATGCTTTTGTTAACTCCCAATCTCTTTCCAATCAATAATTGATATTATTTGTTTTTTTTTTTCTTTTTTTTCAATCCAAGGTCAGTCTGCCTAGGGACACAAGTCATGATGTTATGGGT
This sequence comes from Erythrophleum fordii, assembly GCA_032878935.1. Classification (NCBI taxonomy): domain Eukaryota; kingdom Viridiplantae; phylum Streptophyta; class Magnoliopsida; order Fabales; family Fabaceae; genus Erythrophleum; species Erythrophleum fordii. The sequence continues at coordinate 49,654,550 of JAVQMF010000054.1, read as the reverse complement.
CTCTCTCTCATTCCACATTGAGATTGAATATTGTTTCAGATAAAATAAGCCGATTTACAAATTAAGAAGGTTATGGTGGTAATATTGCCACAATAATATGCCAACTATGTACCATACTTGGCCTCCTCAGTCATACATCACCCTTGGAATATTGAGGCAACAAAATCTTATCCTTCACTACTATTGTACAACCTACCCTCTTATCATTTTAATTTCAAGGGATTTGGTATTAGGCAATCATTTCAATTGCTTTCCGTAAACGCTGCGAGGTTGGTTGGTAACATGGGGTGTGTGTGTGTGTGTATCTTCTTTCTGTCTTTTTTCTTTCTAATGGGATTAATGAATCATGATGATAATCTTCCGCAGAACGATATATTTCAAACTTTTCAAACAAAAATCTCGTTTAAACTAACTCGTTTTGATTGTAGCTTTTCTTACAGGTTTTACTAAACATATGATCTTGATTAATGCAAGTATACCGTAATGATCAGGATATATTATTTTCTCTTATGAGAAAATTATTTTTTTCTTGAAATTAAAAATATGTGCTATATTTATTTTGTCTATAACTAAAGATAAATTATAATTACATATTTTTTTATTAAAATATCTTTATATCTATTACTTATGTAATATAATAAGTATCAAATATGTATTTAATTAATATAAAATTATTTGATTAAAAAATAAATAATTAGTAATATCAAAAAAATATTCACAAAATAGTTTTTAAGATTAACTAGTTAAACGATAATAATTAATAATATTTGATTTCAACAATATCATGTATATTGAATATGTATTTATAAATATAAGCATTGTCCAAAATTTAATAACAAATTAAGTTTATAGTTTCCAATAAAAAAATAAATAATATTGAAATAAAATTTTTAAAGATATATATTTTAAGAAATCATATTTTTAATAAAAGAAATCAATATTGTCTTTAAAATTATTTTGGTTATTTTTTTTAGTTTTAGGGAATTTTAAATATAATTTTAAAACATAAAATAGAAATATATAATTTAGACAAATTTTAAAGAAGAGATGAATAATTTAAGCTAATGATGATTAAGTGAAAATTAAATTAAATATGAAGCTGTGAAACTTTTGGGCCATGGGGACAAAAATTGGAATGATAATTGGATCGAAAACGAATCCCATATCCACGTGGGCTGGTCCTTCCTCCTCTGCTTGACCTTGACCCTCTCACTTCTGAAAAGACACAATTGCCCTTGGAGTCTATCATCCATTTTCCATTCCTTCCTAGGTCCACTGAATCCCAGTGCATGTGTGTTTTCTTCTTACATATATCAAGTAATTAAGTATATCACTATATTAATAATCCACCTTATTTCATATTTATGTCTTTTAAATATGCAGATGACGTTTAATTAATGTATTAGTAATATCTAAAGTAATATTTTAGTTTAATTATCGGAACAATAAAAATTTGTACTGGTAACCGGTTGATGATAATATCTTAATAAATTTACACTAGTTTGAACAATTGTTATTAACATAATAAAAAATTATTATTAATTATATCAGTGCACTGTAAAAATTGTCATGTTTGTGTGTGTGTGTGTGTGTATAATTGTCAAATACTTTAAGTCCCTAACTTTGGATATTTGATGTATATATTTTTACGAATTGTAAGTCTTTTCAAGGTGAGAATGTCGGTCTTTCTATACATTGCAGATAGTGAATTACAGTCAGACTTTTTTATCTCTTGTAAAAAAAAAGCTCAAAATACTAATTGTATATATACTCTCTCTCTCTCTCTCTCTCTCTTTTTAAACCAAGGACAAAGCATTGCTATCACAGCCAAAACCACCACATATTTGTTCAGAGACATATACAATAAGCATGTTTTCTTTTTACCGGATATAAACATATCAAAACACCTAACGTAGGTATTGATTATACCTGTAAAATGTTTTCTCACATACTTTAGATACACTCATTACTACTGATGTGGGAGTCAAACCAAACCCTCCGTAGGATATATATATATATATATATATTATTTCTTTAAGTGTACTTGATATTAATTAAGGGAGATTTGAACTTAAATAAAGTCAATATTAATTTGGCGTTTTAAATTGAAACCAGATGAAAATATTCACGGAAATAGTAAACATAACATTATCAAACTCTATCTATATGTCTCAACTCAAATTAATGTACAGATGGTTTCTTGCATTCAAACATATCCATTGACTCATCACAAGAAAAGTAAACTATTCTACGGCCATTCAACTTGACCCCGCCCTGCGTAGCATGTCTTCAATTCAGTACAACTAATTTAATTTTCTTGTTTCTTTTCTCCTTCCCTTTCTTACTCTTTTCCTTTTATACTGTGCTCTTTTTTTAAAAATACTCTTAATCCCTTTTCCTTTTCCTTTTCCTTTTTGATTAATCTAAGGGTGGTGGTGGTGGTGGTGGTTACCTCTAGATTTATTAGATGCTAAAGATAAACCATAGCTGGCAGGGTGCTCAACAGATCCTTATGATACTCAACGAATCAGAATAAACAAAGTCTAGTGGTTTATCATTCTGTGTACCTCAGAAAATTGTCATTAGATATATATATATATATATATATCCAATAATAAAGGATTTGAAAGCTCAAATTTTCATATGGCGTTCTATTATAAATAAACTTGCACGGCAGATTATCGGATTAACATGACACCGTCGTTCGTTGTTGTGGTATTATGGGGGTGCTCATGGCAGCTTGGCAACGCGTTAACATTGTATACAGCTTACAGCCTTGGTACTCTTGCCTGTACTAATCGACTATCGTGTTGTCCACTTAAATTTCAATTTGAAGTCTTCAATCAGCTTCAACAAAAAACTCTATTTTTATTTATTTACTTTTCTTATCAAAATCTTTTTTGAATCCGTCAACTCTTTGTATTAAATAAATGGCTCATACTTGTATCCTTTTTCTTTCCCATACTAAGCAACAAAGCACACAGAGCGTGTGAGTGTATTTGGGCAAAAGCATCTCTAACTACCTAATCATTAGGAGCATAAACTACTCATATTTCTGGAACATAGTGTGTATATCTCTTTTGTTTAACAACATTTTACATATGCAGAAGCTCTGCTTTCTGGCGTCTGCCTCCTTAAAAGCTGTTGACTTCACTGCTGTCTGAAAATAAATATGGACTTTTTCTGTAGCTACCTCTGCCTACAGCTTTGCTTTAAGGTTTTCTAACTCTTTAGTTTTCTCAGTAGAAACAAATACAATAGCATGTTTTACTGCCCAGGTTAATTATGTTTAAAACTTGACCTACCCCTCAGTGTTGTTGGTTTATTAATAGCGAATGCATGCTACTCTTTATACACTATTTTGACCAGAAGGCAGGGGAGGTCCTTTGATGTGTAATACTTGAAGTCACAGTCAATGGCTGTTGGTAGCCTTGGCAAACCTTTGTCTTTCTAATAAAAGCAATAAAGCAAAATTTCTTTGACCAGCACCTATAAATATAATTTACTACCTTGAGTAAATCCATGCTATTCCTTTTATAGATATTAACGGCACCTTCTGAAATCCCTGTTCCACTCAATAATGATTTACTTTTTGCCAAGGAAACAAGTCAGGACATGAAAGCGAGAGAAAAAGGCAGACTCCATTGTTATCAAGACCAACAGCAACTCTGTACAAATACTTGTTGGCCTTATTTGTAGTTGTACACAACGCATGTTACCTTATCTCCAATAACTGTAGTTGATGTAACCGGTTATGCTGAGGCAATGGGTGTAGTTCTTCTTGTTTATTTCTCTTACAAGAGATAATATTTTATCTACCCATTGTGATGTGTGTTTTCTATAAGCCTCCTTTAGATGAATGATATTCATATCTAAGTAGAATGTCTCCAGCTATGGTTGCTATTTGGTACCACCGTGGATAATGAGAAGTTGCTCTGAGGCTCTAGAACTTGTGTTAACATCCCTCAATTCCAGTCCAAAGTCTAAACCAATGTTATTTCTAACAGAACTAGTCAAAATAATTGACAATGGTCAACCTCTGAGAGAAAACGAAGTACACAATTTAAATAAATATCGCTTCTGGGAAGACCGTGGCGTACAGATACATCACTCTCCTCTGAAACCATACAGGGAAGGAGAAGCATGTAACGTATACATGGGTTTTATTAATGGGTTGTGGTCAATACTCAATAATGCTCATGTATGGGCTAGCAAGCGTAGAATTCCACGAGCTCGTCCAGTGACTCGGGTTGCGGGTCAGCATTCTGGAGCATCCAGAGCAAGTGTTCGAACAGGACGACCTCGCATGAGACATTGATAGTGTCATCCTCGGAGTCACGAGACCTCTCCACTAGCTCCCGGAAGAGAGGATGGTCGACGACGTCGGAGCTGACGAGGTAGCGCCTACGAGACTTACCGACATACACAGGGTGGAGGTCTGATCTTGAGTCATCGTCCGCAATGGCACTATTGCTTCCACGGCTCTGCTTGTTCCCGAATGAGTTCCATTTCTTCAGAACAGACTTCAGCTTCATTAGCTTCCCATTTTTCGCCATTAAGGAGGTTTATATAATATGGTTACAAGCAGAGAGATTGATAGTTGAGAGAGGGTTGTGTTGTATGCTGCAAAAGGGGAGGGAAGCTTCGTACTTAAAGTGGTGGGAGAGGGGTGAAATGGTCAAATTCCATTCAAATCACGATGGGAGTGGGACCCCCCTTGACACCGTTTTCACTTAACGTTCACTCACGGACTCGCGGTCTAACCGTAAAAAATTGGGTTTTTTTTTTTTAAAAAAAACTAATTTTAAGTTCATTTTTCCGCAACCTCAAGTTCGGCTGTGCGGCGGTTCAATTTAAGGTTTGGTTGGTCGGTTTTTTTTATATACGAGGCGTAGAAAGAAATGAATGGTATAAAATTAGGACTAAAGTTATGCGAATTTTTTAAATTTTTATTATTAAAATTTTTAATTAAATCATAATAAATATATAATTTTTCAATAAAAATATAACAATTGTATAATTTCATTAAAAAAAATTATAAAAATTATTTACAAAAATCATACACTTATTATATTTTAATTAAAAAATTATATATTTGTCATATTTTGATTAAAAAATATAATAATAAAAATATAAGAGAATATATATAATTTTTTTTTATAAAATTAAGAAAAGAATTTATATACAATTTTTTATATCTTTACTATTAGATTTTTTAATTAAAATATGATAAGTATATATTTTGTTTAATAATAACATAATAAATATATAATTTTTATAAACAATTATATATTTTTCCAATTAAATCTATCATATTATTATTAGAAAATCATATACTTGTCATTTTTTATTGAAGAACTTGATAACAAAAATACAAAGATATATGTCAAAGTTTAATCCTAAAATTAAATAAAAAGTAATTAGTTTTGTAAAGTTTGGCTTGCGCTTAATGTTTAGGCTTATTTTTATCTTGGTCTATTTTTTTAAAGATATTTTTCATAATTTAGATCTAAATATAATAATATAAGAGTACAAAAAGCTTTATTGTAACAAGTTCTTTGCTCTTTTACAAATTATGTCAAAATGAACCAATCAAATGAGTACCACTAATTATCTTCTATAATTATATTTAATATATATTATATATGCTGTAGTTCGATTTGGTCTATTGTCGCATTAAATCGAAAAACCAAGCTAATCGGCTAAAAGAAATTAGGAAATGCAAGCCGAATAAAACAAAAAATTAATCAGTTTTGATCAGTTTTTTTTTATCAATTTGGCTTATTTGATTATGAAAAACCAATTCTAATTGATTTGTCATACCCCTAACGTAAAGGATTAGACCAATAGTTAAAAAAGTATATCTTATATTACTGTGGTGCAAACTTTTAATTAAGACCTATATTTCAGGGAAATTATTTTTTAAAATATATTGGATAAATATAAAAATGTAAAGACTTAATCTAATACGAAAATATTCTTACCGTATAAAAAAATTGTTAAATTTTCTGTTACTTTATCAGAAGGCAAAACAACAAGCAAACAAAGACTACAATTTTAGACGAAAAAACAAATCAAATTTTAATTAGGCGAGTGGATGGATGAAATTTTAGGCCAAAAAATAATCTTATATAAAAATAATTCAATTGATGTATCTGATGATAAAAGAAATTAACAATGTGGCTGCTTTCAAGTCGATAGTGTTACGCTAGTGTTAGACTAGGGTGATGGGATATGGTGGGTGTAGAGAACGACTTAATTTTAATTTTATTGTAATATTTCTATCAATTCTCGTATGTCATGGAAAGCGACAGTCATGTGCAAGTATATATGTTGACAAGGTCTCCAAACTCCAGTCCCATTACCCTTTCTCTTTGTTCTCTTTTTTAACCAGCCATTCTGTTCGTTATTTATATTTCACCCTGTACGTATCTGCATGATTTCAAAACTAGAAGACAATATTTTCATTGGCCTTTCTTTCTTTTTTTTAACAAAAACAATACTTGCTCTCTCTAGAATTGGCTCCAACCATCGGTGCTGCTAGCTACCCTTTCCATTTAAATTGAGCAAAAAGTGTAAAGGACGAACTTATATTATATAAATATTCAATTGATGAGACATTTAAAGCTCAAATCTTCAATATTATACTGCCAGTATTAAGCTAACCAAAAATATTATTCTTGACAGATTCTTGATGCGTTCTTTTCATCACTATCGTTTTATTAGTGCTTCTCATAGATGCAGATGCAGATTCTCTATTATTTCCAAAAATGTAGTATATTTAGACTGTCTAAGTTCGTTACTATTTTCTTAGCAATAAATTTGGATCATCCAAATATGATATGGACGATTATATTTAAACGGTACACATTTCATTTTATTTTTATTTTCAAACATTTATTTTTTTATTTTAAAGAACTCAAAATAAAAGATGAAGGTAGTTTTATATAACTCTTATCAAATAAAAGTTATAAGACTGTTTGCATCTTATGCTTTATTTTTTAAAAATAAAAAAAAATTAAATTTAAACCATCTAAATTATAACTAACAATCCAAATATGTGCGGCTTTCTTAGAAGTAATAGAGGATTTGTTTTGCCTCCTCTCTTTCTCTCTCTCTCTAAGAAAATTGTATACTAGTTTTTGCTCTCTCTCTTCTTCAATGTTTATGAAAAATTGCTCAAAGACATAATTATATGGAGGCTAGTAAGACATTTACGGTTGATTTAGTATACAGAAAATATTTTAATGGAATTGAAAAATGAATGTTGAAAAAAATGGAAAGGAACAAAATCTGTTTGATATAATATATATAAAGGAAATGAAATGTCTTTCTATTATAGTATATTTGGTAAAATAAAAATATTGCAAGAATGGAGAGTAAGGTATAGCAAAAGATCAAAATACCTTTGGTTAACAAATTAAAATATCTAAAACTAATAATTTATGTTTATTTTCTTTTTTTTTTTCTAATTTTACATATATTTAAGAATTTGTTTTTACAGTACATATTAAATATAATTCATTTCTGTAATTTTAATGAAATATAAAATAAATATGGCTTCTCCTATGATACTTGAATTTTTTTTAACAAAGGATTATTAATCTACTGATTGTATAGTTAATGCTTTAATTTTTGCATAAAATTTCAGATTTTTTATTAATTAGATATATATTATTTTATTCAAAGATAATATGAGTAGCCATGGTATGGGGTTTGGAGAGTAGCACGGGTTGTATTGATTAATTTTCTTGTATTGGAGAATGAGCGCAATGTAGGTTTGAGGAGCATAGGACAAGAGAAGAAGAAGAGTTTTATCCATGTGAAAGGAAGATTGGCAGAGAGCACGTCTAGAGAGGGGCATAATTGACTTTTTATCATTTTGACTCTGGACAATCTTTCTTTTACTCCTAAACTGTTAGAACTTGACTTTCGTCTGAGCTTTCTCTCTCTTCCTGGTTTCTTTATGCCAACTGCAAGCAAGTGTTGGATTCCTTTTTCATTTTCAGTTTCCTTAAAATGCCAAACGCCCCGTTAATGAATTAAATTGTTCAACAACAATACAAGTTTAGTTTGTATAAAAGTTCATTTCAATTAAGGGAAAAATTTATATGCAATTTCTTATATCTTTATAGTCAAAATTTTTAATTAAAATATGATGATTGATAATTTTTTAATAATAACATAAATAAATGTATGGATAATAACTATATGATTTCTTAATTAAACTATATAATTGCTATGTTATTATTGACAACTAATACACTCAGTCATTTAATGTATCTAAGTATAATCCTTCAATTAAATTCATTTATTAAATAAATGAACTTAAAAATTGATGCTAAATTCATTTAATTTATAAACACTTAGTTCAAAAATAAAATGATATATATTCAAATATTATAAATAATTGTAGGTATTATATGTCTATATATTATAAATATTTGTCAAGCATCGTGAAAAATCTTTTAATTAATTAAGTTCATATAACTCAATTATATAAAATATTAAACAAATTGACAGGAGCCACTAAAATTTTTATTTAGTAGAGAGCCGAACTTAATCTTATTTTTGAATTAATTTGATTTTATGGGTCGAGGTCAAACAATTTTTTATTAAATGAACTAAACTTAAAACCACGAAGACTACAATGATTTACATCCCTAAACAAAAAATGGTTATGGAATGGTTGCTTGAAGGTCTTTTGAGATCTAAATATTATGTACATAGAAATCAACATTAGAAGCAGTGACATCTGGGGACGGCATATGCTATATTTTAATTCTCACACACAAATGAAAGAAGAAAGAGATACCATATTGGGAATAAGGTGCAGAAACTTTCAAAATCTTTCTAAGCTGGGGAGTTGATAGAGACACGCGGCATTCCGCGGGCAAAGCCATGTGAGCAACGCATGGACTCAGCATTGTCTCCCAATGGTCAGGTTGAACCCTAATTTAGATGTATTTGATTTTATGGCCCCCAATGCATTCCCATGTGACTTTGTACGTACAATTTGCCATTGCCGTTCTTTCAAGCACAAATCAATACAATGTTAGAAAACCCTCCTCCCCCACCCCCCCCCCCTCCCTTTTTTGCGGCGACTTCAGTACCCGCTACATATGTGTTAATACTCGAGAGGATGTTCAGGCTCGAAAATTTTGGTAGTCATTATATTATTTCAACCACGCATATCACTTCCTGTTTAGTGAAAACAAAACATTAAATGGCAAGATATGTGTATGTGTGTGTGTATATGTGTTTAAATTGCAAGATATGTATATGTGTGTGTGTGTGTGTGTGTGTATATGTATAATGCATGCTTACATTGTATATATAATGGATTTTACAATACAAATTTATATTCATATGTATGAGTGTAATTGATAAAGTTGTTCAATTTTATTGAGTAGCCTATTTTGAAAGTAAGCAATTGGGATAGTTATCTTAGAGCAAACCCCATATATCAATTGGTGTTGGTGGTAACTAGTAATATTTTCTCAAAATATTGGTAACACCTGAGTGTACTAATTAAGAACTCCAACAAGAAGACAATATGCTGTTTATTCTCCTCTTTGTTACCAGCACCTTACGAGTTGATTGCATTTAAAATAATAAAATATGCCAATAATGCTTTCTAAGTGTGTCGGTATAACATATTATAAATTATTGCATGTCTTGTAGAAGTAAGTGTCGGCATCATCTTTTTTGCGCACTCCTATATAAAAACAAATATTAATCCAAGGCAATAATGGCATATTATATAAATTATTGCGTGTCTTGTATCTTATTTATCATGGCAATTAATAAAAAGCAAACCTTCTTATAATAATCGCTGAACTTAATATTGCCATTTAATGACAATCCAAGTTCTCACAGGTGATTAATGTTGCAAGCAATAAAAGATAACATTCTCTCCTGGGTTTATGTCGGGTGCTGGTTCTGAGAAAAAAAGCTTTATTGACATACAATAGATGTCATTAATAAGGCTATACATATCGATCATCCAAATAATTAGATGCTTAATTTATTCGATACAAATAGCTAGTGAGAGTCGAATTAGTAACGTGGCAATTTGGGTTGCTCAAAATTGAGGAACGGAATCACAGTTCGGACCGTAATGTAATTTGAATTTCCAATTAGAGACAGTCTATCTAATATAGTGCTAATTTTCCCATCTAACCCTTCTTCTTCTTCTTCTTTTTTTCGTGGATTGGACCACCATAGGGTTGCCAATAATTTTTTTCTCCTCCTCTTCTTTTTATTGTTTTTAAAGCTAAACCAAAATATACATTATCACAAATCTTTGGTCTTTTAAAAATTATTTTGATATCATTTAGAGTTATAAACTAATACCAAAAAAAATTGAGTGAGCCAATTAAATTAAACACTCTTCCCTCCACTCACTTTGTTAATATGACAAGTGTCAAACTAAAATATTCATTACCACAAATCTTATTTAGTCTTTTAAGTATCGACTACTTATCATTTAGAATAGTAAATTGAAACATTAAAAATATTTAAGTAATCCAACTAAATAAAATCTCTCTCCTACCCTTTACTTACATAATATAATAAATATTTAATCAAAATATGCATTATCACATAATGAATTTGATCCTTTAAAAAATTTCTCACAATAATTTTTGTAATAAACTGATTAAAAAAGATCTTTAAATAAGGCAATTAAATTAAATACCCTCTTCACCTCTTACTTACATACTATAACAATTATTAAATCAAAATGTGCATTATCAGAAAACTTATTATTGGTTCTAAGATTTTGATATGATTTTAAATTATTTTGATAATAATAAAATTCTTAAATTAATTTTATAAAAGTATTAAGTTAAAAATAGTTAAAAATTATTTATTACCTTATTGTATTAAAAGTTATTAAAATTATTTTGAGTAGGCAATAATAATTAAAAAAATAACATATATGAAAATATAGCTTTGTGCTATTTATATTATTTTGATTAAACTTTATTCTGATTAGGTCATAATATCTAAATTAATTGATCAAGCTTTATATCATTTGCATAGTCTTATTAAGTCTCATTGGTTTATATATTTTAGCAAAAGAAATATTTACAAAATACTCTTTAAATAAAAAGCATAACTTGTTGGGTAGTAGAAAGTAACAAGTGCTTTTAATATAATAATTCTTTTAAAAATGTGGGCTTTGTTTTTCAATTGAAACGTTAGTCACATATGGTATAAAAATAAACTACTAAATTGAAAATAGAGTTTAGAAAGTGTAAAGAAGAGAAAAGCGTTAGAATATGTTTATTTTTTTCAAAAGTAAAAAATTTCTAAACATTTAAAAAAGTTCTACACATCATACCGCTTCCATATGAAAAAAAAAACAAGTATTATATTATATTTTGTAGAAGGTGGCTTTTTATCCAACTTGTTCAAAGTATTTATTATGCATTTATTAAAGAAAAGCAAAATAAAGCAAAGCAAAGTATCATTTTTTTTCTTTATAATTATTGAAACAATAATAAAAAAGAAAAAAGTAAAACTTATGTAAGCTAAAATTTGTTTTCATACTTATTTATACTTCGTGACAAGCAATACGAAAAGAAAAAAGGATAATAGATGTTTTACAAATTCTTCTTTCCCTTGATGGCTAATTTTTTGAAGTTGCTCTCATATGAAAATATTTTAAAACTTTTATATAAATAGAAAAAGATGAATAGAGGAACACCAAGGATTAAAGTAGAGAAAGAAAAGCCAAAATTATATTATAGTTCTCATTTATTCTCTTTATTTTATTTGAGTTTATTTTTTGGTTTTATTTAGCTAAAGAGAATTTTAAAGAAAGAGTAAATTTATTATAATCCTTTTTTTTATAAGAGTTTCAAATTTATCCTTATATTATTTTGTAAATCCTTCTAAATGTGAGAAAAATGAGTTTATGGTGAATTTAGTGAAAAATCTAAAAAGAAAGTTGTAAGAACTGAAAAAAAAATAGGAATAGGGGTTTATTTATTAATTTAATTATTTTCTTCCTTTCCAGCTTTTTGTCCGTTTCTTCTTTTCTGATCCTCGCTTCCTTCTTTCCCGTGGATATCTTCCTCTGCTCTTTCTTTTTCTATAGCTGCTTTCCTCGTTTCCATCGCATCACCCTTCTCCCCTGCGAGCTCGCGAGTCCCTTCTCCATAGAGTTGCAGCGTCTCTCCCTCACCGGCGAAGTCTTCCTCGGCGTTACACAGAGCTTCTCGAGCTCTCTCTCTCGTCGCCGGTTTGAGCCCCGTTCGTGAGAAAGCCGAAGAGTGCAGCAGCTACAGTGAGCATTCTCTTTCAGTTCTTCCTTCGGTTAAATACCAAATCCATTAATTTTTGCCCTTCCCCTTCCATTTTCGGCTGGTTCCAAGAAAAAGAGTAACTCAGAAAATGTGAAGCCTTGCCCCTGCTTGGTTGGCCGAACGTAGAAGGGGGGAAGATTGGGGGTCTTGGAATAAGGCTTTCTAACTATGATAATCATGCACAAACTTTCAATTCCTAATCCCTAAAAATGATTTTGAAACTCAGATTATGAATTTGAAAGGTTATGAGAGGGGTTAAGCTAAGAGGTAGTTTGGTGAGTAATGGGTAAATTATAGAATGGAAGAAAATGATTAGAAAACTATCATTGAAGTGGATAGATGTTAGAAGTTGTTGTCTTGGATCTACAGAATGATTTAGTAAGTTTGGTGCTAGTAGGAAATTCTGGGAACACTTACTGCAAGAGAGTTGAACTTTTGAGAGGAAGCAAGTACCGACAACTCTGGAATATCGCTGTGAGTAGACAATGATCACAATGAAATTGTGTATTTGTTCCATTGTTCTACATATATGTATACATATGTAATTGAGGGGTCAAATTTCATTGAACCTTGATAAGGTGAAAAGAATGTGGAAATTGGGAATTTGCAAGATGAGTAATATACTCTTGTTTGATTTTGTCATGCATTTCAGTTATAGAAAGAAAGACCTCATGTGAGAATTTAATTGTCTTGATTGATGAATTTTGGAAGTAGGATACGTTAGGGGGATGATTAAGCATGCTTATTGACCCACAACCAATGTAAATTGGGATGTGGCTTGAAATTGGTGAATTGAAGTCCATATCCTCTTAAGATATACACGTATATACACTCAAATATATATATATATATATATATACTGCGTAGTTCTATCCATGAACACTTGTTATGTGCATATACATATATATATATATATATATATATAAATATTCAAGCATGGCTCTTTTATTTATTTGTGTATTTATTTATTTTATGTATATAGATGGTTTTCTTTCGGCATCATCTTAGCCTAGCGGGATTAAACCTTGAGCATCTAGTTATTTATGCAGCTAGTTGTCCTGGTAAATATTTAATTACCCAATTAGGTTCGTCTCTTACTGCTTGTAATATTCTACTAGTTTATTGACTTGGTGTTTCTTTACTTTCCCAAAGGTCTTATGTTTTCCATGCATTAATAAAATTCTTGTTTATATTGTTTTAGTATGGGGTGTAGATTTGTGGCTTGATACACTATTTAGAGCGTATTACAAGGTCCGGGCAGAAAAGGAGCTACCCGTTAGGTGTAGCTACCCATGAAAAAGGGTAAGGAGCTGCCAACAAGGTGAAGCCGCTCCCGGAGGACTAATTATAACATATAATAGGGTGGAAAAGGAGCTGCCCATTAGGCGTAACCATCCTTAAGGGTTAAGGAGCTGCCAATGAGGTGTAGCCGCCACCAATAATAGAGAGAAAAAGAAAAGTGAAGAAAAAGAAAAAAGAGAGAGAGAAAGAGAAATTTAAATGACATTTATGTTGAGATTTAACTGATGGCGGAGGTCCCCTGTATGAGTTCCAGTGTTTGGCATCACCTAGATAATTTAGTTGCCCTTTTTAATTATTGTAATCATTTATCTACTCACTGAGTTTTAGCTCACCTTTTTAAATTTTAAATTTTTCAGATAGAGCCACTGGATCCGATCCGCCTCCCTCATCTTAGGTGCTGAGGCGTTGTGGCGGTGTGGCGGTGAGCCTCCCTTTTTGGAACTGGGGGCTTGGTTAAATTTTCTTTTAGTTTTGATATCTGTTGTAATGAATTGAGATTCACCTTGTAGAATATTTTAGAAGTAGGACCAACGGTTATAGGTTTTGTTTCCCCCTTCCCTATTTTGGTTCCTTGATGTTTTAGATGACTGGCTGGGGAGAGCGGAGCTCTCCGTTGTTATTTACTGGCTGTTTGTAGAAATTTGGGATGTCCTATTTACAAGGGACACTCTGCCAAAATTTCTACAAAAAGTTAGTGCACAAAAGAAAAGATATTATATATATATATCCAATGAGGTAGGGTTACATCTAATGTACAGTCGTGCGGTGTAGAGCCTCCTAAAAAGTATTTACTCATATAGTGTAGTAGATTAAACTATAGCTAAGAATTCCGCATGGGTTTCCCAAGTCAGTCACCCCCTTCTCTTGGGAAGTGGGGCGTGACAAAAGTTTTGGGTGAACTTATATAATACTTAAATGTTATATTAATTTGAGGCAAGTTAATAAACCTTATAGTAGTAGTGAGCACGTGTAAAGCCAATTTGATTATAATCTGAAAATTGATTAAAGAAAACCTCTTAGAATTTAAAGGGATTAAATATAGGTCAAGGGTTGAACCAGGATAAATTTTGTAGTATTTTTCTCTTTTTGACTCTCTCTCTCTCTTTCTTGTATTGCTTCGTTTTTAAGGTTACTTTAAATTTAAAGGCTATTTTACTTTCTCATAATATGGAGGATGCTCCAATTTCGTATTAACTCACTTTAGTGCTTGTATGTCTTTTTTTAATTGCATATTGAGCTCACTTTACTTTTGGAAGATCCTATAGTTACTATTGTAGTTCACTTCGCTTTTTGTCTATTTGCTCCACCCTTTTATGTGCTCTAAATTTCAAAGTCGCTTGTTCTTCCACTTTTTTGTATGTCATAATTTTAATTAATTAATTAATTAATTATTATTATTATTATTATTATTATTATTATTATTATTATTATTATTATTATTATTTTTGCATATCATACCTATTCACTCCCTTTCACTACAAAAAAATGCAACTTTAGCTATGGTTATTTAATGGCTTTAGCCATGGTTATAACTATGATTAAGATTTTTAGCTACAGTTAAGACATCTATGGTGAAACTATTCATGGAGAATGATTTAACTATAGTTTTTATGAACCGTTAGTAAGATCGTGGTTAAGGCAAGTTTTAGCCACAGTTTATAACTGTGGTTAATTCTAAGGTGACAGTGTGAATTGTTGCTTTTGATTTTTTTTTTTAATTTTAAAATAAACTGTGATAATCAAATTTTTCTTCCATAAAAACTAATATATTTAGCAAATCAATTTCTAATAATAACAATTTTTAGTAATATATCCAACAATAAGAACTAACTTTCAATGACGACTATAATGCTATTAAAATTAAAAATAAATTTATATTCCATTAATCTACAAATAAGTAAATAATTATAAAGTTTATCTAAATAATATGTTAATTCTTATGGAGAATGACTATCATTAACAGGTTGATGTTTGCTATGCTGATCAATTTGGTCCTTATAATTCAAAATAAAATATTATTAGTCAAAAAATTCATTTGTATAGCTACAACTCTCTTCCACAAAGTAAAACCATAATCCTTATAAAGAGGAAAATTAAGTTGTTTCTTTAAAAAGCAAAAAATTAAGGAGAAACTATTTATTAACAATCTTGTTGATAAAATTATTGTTTCTCTATATAACATGTGCTTATAACTAAAAAAAATTGATAATTTAGTGCAAGTAAGAAAAATTTGATAAAGTAAAAGGGAAAGGTTTATCTATTAGATCTTTAACTATAACCACTTAATTTTAAACTTATAATACAATTAAAAACCTATTCCTTATTGTGCACATAACCAAAAAAAAGAAATAAAAAATTCAAAACTTGAGCATTTATTCACAAGTGTTTCAGAACTAGAACGCATGAAAATAACGAAGAATAGGCCGCTAAAAAGGGAAAAGAAACTTATAGAAATGGTATGGAGGGCCACATAGATGGGGATAATGATAGAGACCTACAGGACCATGGTGTGCATTGAAGATAGATAAATCTGCATGAGGGATGAGAGAGATGAGGTGCGTTAAAGAAGATGCAAGAGGAAATAGAGATCTATAGACGATGTACAACTAAGGGAGAGACAAAGATGAAGACACTACAAAATGGTGAAGTCTGATTCATATGTTTTAATTGTGGTGACTTATCCATGATTATTAATAACTGTGATTAAGTCTTTGCTTAACCATAATTACTTAAATAATCATGGTTAAACCAAGCACTTAACCATAATTATTTAACCACGGCTAATATATAACTGTGATTAAGTCACTTTGTTAGTTTAACCATGGCTATCATAATTGTAGTTAAAATCTGGGTTAACCGTGGTTTATGTATAATTGTGGTTAAACTACCTTTTGGCTTAACCATAATTGCATATAATTGTGGTTAAGCCAACAAGTGGTTTAACTAATAACTATGGTTAAGTCACTTGTTAGTTTAACCATAGCTATAATATAATCGTGGTTAAAATGTGACTTAACCATTGATATGATATAATCGTGGTTAAGCCAAGAGGTAGTTTAATCATGGTTAATAATAATCATAGTTAAACAAAGAACTTAACTACAGTTATACAATATCTATGGTTAAATCTTTATTTTAACCATGATTAGAATAACTGTGGTTAAGATGTATCTTAACTATGATTATTTTAATTGTGATTATAACACAGTCCCTAACCATCACTATTTTTGTAGTGTTTATATGTGATTATTACTTACTTAATTATTTGATGGTTACATCAATGTCATTTGGGATGGTAAATTAACACCAAGAAAAAAAAATTAAGTGATCCAATTAAGTGATATATTCTCTCTAATCTTTACTTATATAATATAATTAATATTAAACCAAAATATATTTCTACAAATCTCATTAGATCTTTTAAATATTAGTTTGGTATTATTATATTACCTACCCTACATATGGGTACCTCCCTCCCTTACTCAAATCTTTTAATATTTTTGGGATTATGCACCCAAATGGTATTTATCTTTTAACTTCTTTTTGAAACTCTTTTAATTTTGTAGGTTTTAAATCAAACCTTTCTTAATAATTAATTTGGTGTGATAATTATTAAATATAGTATCAGATATCTTGATACAAAATATTATAATATTCATAGCATATTTATCTAATATGACAATTGGTGTTTGGTGGTATCTTACATCTCACAAATGTAAGATACCTATGTTTGAGCAAGAAAAATTATATGATATAATTTGTATTATATAACTTCAATCTTTTTTCACATTGAATTAAAAATGTTGATTTAACTAATATGCTATGAAAACATGCAACTCAAAAAATGACTTATATTCTCCCTTACTCCAATGCTCAATTTTCAAATAATTTTTCTGTTTTAAAATTTGTATTATATATACACACACACACAGAGAGAAGAGTTTGAGAAATAACTATGATATAGGAAAATAAAATGAGTAATGTTTGTCTTTATCTTCTTCTTTACCCTCATTTTCTTTTATTATGTTTTCCTTCCATGTTTTTTCTGTCATGGGAGTGGGGAATGCAAAGAAATAATATACTAGAAATCAATTATTCGTTTTAATTTTGCTGGATTGAAGGGATTATTTCTTCATAGTTTCTCAATTTACTCAACATTAACCTCTGTAAATTTATAGTTATTGCTATATAATATTTTAATTGGATTAATCATGTAAATTATATCACTTTGATTGACTTTTTTTGGGTATGATTTTATTATTTGGAGAGGTTATATCGGTATAGCATACTATAATAATAATAATAATAATTTTACGGGATGAGCCTACTACAGAATTTATGGGTGTTTTTTCACTTTGTGAAAAAAGTTAATGATGCATAATACTTTGTATGAATTGACATCAGAAAGTTTAATTTTTAGAATTTATATTCATTCATATTACATTAAAAAAAAAAATCCCATCCCATATATCATGCCGGTACTAGGCTAGTTTATCTTGCTATTTATGGAGAACAAACCAGCATATAGTCTTGCAACTCCCACTTGCTTCTCTACCATGTTCTTTCTCTCTTCCTTAACGGTGTAAGAAACATTGTATTTGTATAACAAGACAAGCGATCTAGATTGAAGAACAGAAAACAAGACAAGGCAAAGGATAAATATGCATGGTTTCTCACTCTATATCTAAGTGAGGAAAAGCACGTGACAAAAATTTGAACCGATATGGGAATCATTTGTTGGATTAGCATCCACGTCTCCTCCCATGTGCACGATGAAGTTATCCATCAACTTGTAGTAATTCGTCCGAAATGCAAATAATTAATTCTCGAGCAAATTTACCTATTTTAAATTATTAAAAAAAAAACTCATTAATCTGGGGCCTTGGAGGTAATGTAAGTAGATGATTCATTATGGATATGGTTGTTTAATTTGTTTTCGTATACTCTCATGTGGAATCTGAACTTTCGCGACGAACATTTATAACCGCATTGTGAGCATGTAATATAATAATAAGCTATTAGATAGAGTATATATATGTCAATATTGTTGAAATAATCTTTGGATTCCTCCGGCCTTAATTTCAGTCATCTCCCCTGTATGCCAAGACAATATTCTTATATGCTTTTGTTTTATTGTCTATTCCAGAGCACAATAATTATTATATGAACTTCTTGATTTCCTTTTTATTTTTTTAAGATGTCACGGATCCAAGAGAGGGAAACGGTTTTGTCAAGATCAAGCTGATTATCATTTTTTATTTGGACTGTAATGGCGCAATTTGATTCTCCAATCGGCGGCTTCTATTTGTGGAGAATATATCCGCATATTAATCTTAGCTAATCCTTTCTTTGAGCTCCTCCAAGCTTCTAGCCTTCTACCATATTTTTTTTTTTAAATAATAACAATTTAGTTTCTAAAAAATTTCTCTTTTTTTCTTTTAATTTAATCTTTCAAAGATGAAACATGCAATTTAGTCTTCAAACTTTTTTCTCGCATTAAAATGATAATTTTGTTAGAAAAATCACGATCATTTAATAAGCTAGGTGATATTTAGAATATATGAGATTATATATGGGCATTAACAAATGATGTAGATTTGTTTAGGTGTTTTGAACCCTTAAAGCAATTGTCATTTGACCTAATTTCACAAAATTTTGGAACAGCAACGACATCTTTATTGAACATTGGGTCATTTGACTTTTGTAAAATTAGACAAAGCAATATTATTTTAGATGTTCAAGATACTTGGACGCAAATCTATATCATTAGTTAAAGGCTACAATGACTTCATTTTATGTCATATATCAACTTAGTCTATTAAATAATAGATTATAACTTAGTTTTTAATGAGAATACTATTTTGATTGAAATATATATATATTTCAGAATCAGATTAATAGACTTTATTTTTGGAAAAAGAAAAATAATCTCAAAGAGAAGATTTAGTCTGAAAAAATATTTCCCTCCGTAAAAAGCATTGTATTGTATAAAGAGAAAATTAATTCCACTTGAAAAAAGATCATAACAAGCCAAGCAAATAAGTATATAAAAAATGGTTTAGCACGTTATATCTAAAAAGAGAACAAAGATTAATAGTCGTTGCCATTCAAACTCGTGCTAATGAAAACAAATACATAAATAGGAAAAATACATATGAAAAGAGGGATCATCTCAAAATCTTTAGCTCGCTAAAAATTTGCTGTACTATCGACATTGCTAGTTTAAAAGGGTAAAACAAGGTGAGTTAAATTAGATTTTTTGAAGAATAGTGATAATTTTAAAACTTCATTATAAAATATTTAGCTTCCAGCTAATTAACTGAATAATAGATTTCTTAAAAATATGTGAAATTGAAAACTTTGTTTAAAATGTTTTGCTGAATTATCAGAATTAAGTAAAATTAGTAGAAGAGAGTAGAGAATAATTACATCATGAAATTTATAGTACTTCCAATCAAGAAAATTCGTATCCATTCTCCAAATACAAAACAAGAAAAATTTGTTTTTAATGAGAAATCATAATACACAAGCTTAACTTTTGTTTTTGTTTTTTTTTTCAGAAACTGAACTATTTAACCTTTATTACTTAATCGACAAGAAAATTTGTAGGACATCTTTTACAGCCAATTATAATAAGATATCTTTCTTTTGAGCTAAGCTAATTTAAACTTTTATGTCTTATTGCCAAAGCAACCACCAACAAAACCTAGTTCTCAGACTTTTACACTCCCACAAAAAACATTAAGATTTTTTTCAGATGCCTAAAAAACCAATCATAGAGTATGTCAAGGAAAAAAAAGCAAATAAGGAACAAGCTCAATAAGAGAACTTAGATTGCAAGCTGAAATCTTAGTGGGAGTATTAATAGTAGTGTAAGCTCAACCAGCAGGTAGAGAGACAAAGTTAATGCTTCATATATTCTTTTCTTCACTTTGGGTTCTCTATCTATTTTTCATGAATAATCTTCTTAAATAGCAATCACACGAATTTAACCGTCTCTCACATCTTCGGTTTCATCTTGGCATATTTTCTATCTTCTAGGATGGTCAGAAAATTGTCTTCATTAATTGCTTCATTTATCTGCAGCCATTGCAATATTTTTCTTCAATAAATGTAAGAGTTTCCCAGCTTCTCTTTTTTGGAATGTAGCTTTTTAAGAATGGGTTAGAGTGTCTGGCCCAAAAAAAAAAAACACAAAAGAACGTGTCTGGGTGGAAAGAGACAACTAAATATGCCAATTTGAATCATTTT
The DNA here is from genome assembly GCA_032878935.1 of Erythrophleum fordii. Lineage (NCBI taxonomy): Eukaryota > Viridiplantae > Streptophyta > Magnoliopsida > Fabales > Fabaceae > Erythrophleum > Erythrophleum fordii. The sequence goes on along the minus strand of JAVQMF010000054.1, from coordinate 49,633,683 downwards.
CTCTGAAAGGCCTATTCAAGTAGCATTTTAACTTGAGGCATAAACGTCTCTCACCACGTACGGCAGCACTTCCTTCTTTTCTGCTGGAGGTCTGACAGCTTCGTACTTGTTGGAATATTCAAGGAAGGATGGTTTTGAACGTCTTTTAATACCATTCCTTCATGTAATCCTTTTATTCTTTAGACAATAAATAATGCTGCGATAGAAGGATTAAATGTCAATATTGATGTTTCCAGTTTAGACTTAATTTTCTCTTTGCTTTGAAACCCATTTTGTTTTTCTTGTTTAAATAGTCCGAGTTGGGCCTTTCAAATGTTTCGATTCAAGCAAAGGGAAAAGAACGTGGCCCAAACTTTCTCTCACATAAAGTTAGCCCAATATTCTTCATTAGCTAACTTCAAACTTGCTGACAACCATGGCCCGTTTTCAGTGTGAATGAATTTTTTCGGCCCAATTAGATTTTCCAAAATAATTTTCTCGTAAAAGTTATATTTCAATTTGACATAATTAAAATCTTTTTGATAAAAATCCTTTTGTGTTTGACTGATTGTCACCTTGTTTAAACCAGATAAAGAGTTCCCCAAGAAAAAAAGGAAATTGATTGAACCGTGAGTCTGAAGCTGCTCTTCTTGCCACGAACATGTGTTCCTGGTTTTTTTTTTTTTTCTCAAGGAGCATTTGAACTGTCATGATTTTTTTTTTGGGGTGAATTTTTGAAAAATTTGTAAATTAAAAAAAATACAGAACATATAATACAAAAATATTTTAATTATGAATTTTAAAATAATAATATTTGATATTAAAAAAATTAAAAATTTAAACAATTCAAATACTTCTAAAAAATAAGAATACGACATGTGCTTATTTTCTAAAAGCAAAGAATTTGCATTCGTCACAATATTAGTCACGATCCATAATATATGAATTAGGATCTAGGCATGATAAAAAATTTGGATCGTTGGTCTAGATTTTTTTAAAATTATAATTAAAGATTTATTTCTATTTTACATTCTATTCTCTGTGAAAAAAATAAAAAAATAGATATTCTTTTATGCGCATAGGAGAAAAGAGCATAAAAAATAATCTATTTTCAGAATATAGGCGCCAAAGTGGCATGGAAACTTCACATTAAACTCACATATCAACCTTAAGTCACATTAAACACAAATAATTAGTGTTATAAATATAGGGACCAGAGTTTACATGATTAGAAACTATTGTTAGAATAATTTTAAATAATTATATGAATTGACATTAATTAATTTGTCAAGAGGAATAATTATAAATTAAATATTTGATATTTTGTATTAAATATTAAGTTTAAAACTTGAAATTATGTTAGTGGTATGCAACCCATGATAAGTAATGTTGCACGTTAGCCTCTTGGACAAAAGTTTTAATCGACAGTTCTTTAGTGACCAGCAATTCCTTGTTATAAGGTTAGTTGAGAATATATATTTTATTTATAAGTAAAATAATATATTTAATTAATTAAAGTATATTATTATTAATTTTATTTTATAGTAATTATTATTTTACGTAGTCAATTTTAAACACACAATCTTTTAAAATTAAAGAATTGACTGCGCTTAATTAACTCTGTCATCAAGAATTTTCAATTGTTCTCTCTCTATAATCAAAGGAGCCAAGTCAATTGTAATTCTCTGTTTTTAACTTGCTTGCCAATGACTCCTGTTAATTCAAATACGTTTCAATTATTCAATTATAATCTGAAATTCATTGTTTATAGTATGATTAATATATTGATAGCAACTATAAGAATCTGTCTATAACGTAAATAAGTTGTAGGGATCAGTTTAAAAATTTAGATAAGTTATAAGAACTAAATAATTAATTGTTCCTTGTTAATTTGTTTGTTTTCTCAATGCGGGGAGATCCGTAACTAATCTTTCCCATGTGCTTGATTCCGGCAATTTTGATTCAAAATTTTATGCTTCGTTGATTTCAAATGTAGTCTGTTTCTATACATTAAATGGTCTTGCAATGCAATTTAATTCTTCAGACGCAGGCTAAACCGACCTATGGGCGACCTATCGTTTATAGTTTATATGATTAATGAGACCTCTAGATTTCTCTAATTTTGGCTTATTAGTTTAATTATAAAATCTCTCGTCCCAACACAGAATCGTTTTACTTTGATCTATTTTTCTTTTCAAACAATTTAATTCAACTTATTCAAAATAAATAATTTAATTAAACTAAGAATTTCTTTATAATATTAAATGGAAAACATTGTAAGAAAGCAAGTGCAGGTAAAGAGTATCTTTGAATAGAGGACATTCTAAAGGAATATCCATGTGCAACGGCCATGTGCGGGCTTTTCCCGACATTAATTTCATTCCCAATTGCTTACTAAGGGATTAGAGAATAAAAATAAACATTTGACTGTTTTTTTATTATTAATTTCCCTAAAAATCGTTATAACAACAATATGTATTATTTATCGCATAATATATTATATGTTATGGACTAAAACCTTGTTTATAGATTTAAGTTTAGCCTAATTTTTTAAACAAGACCTATTTTTTCAACTAAGTACATGAACCTAAAAACAGAACTTAAAAATCATGATTCAATGAGGTTGGCATTAAATTTAAAACCAACTCAACGGAGCCGGATCAATTTTGAGATCTAGCCGAGCTGAAAAAAGAGGAGGAAGAGAAAAATGAATTATTTATTGCACAACTTGTACAACAATCTTATTTATTTATTTTTCAATCTCAGCAATTTATTTTTTTATTTTTATTTTTATTTTTTAAAAAATAAAACACAAAATAAAGATAATCTTTTAATTTTTACTTAATAGACATTAAATTATATTTTTATTGTTTTAACATAAATTTTTTTATCCATTAAAAGTTAACCAATTATCTTTATTTTTTGTTTTGTTTTCTTTTAAATAAAAAAGTGAACATCTAAAGTTTAAATTAAAACAATAAATTACTGAAATCGCTAATCAGCTTGTAGATAGTTGAGAATCTAAACGAAGAAAAGGTGTTTTATAGTTATTTAGGCTTGTTTAATTAGATTGATAGATAAGATAGAAAATATTTTTTATTTTTTAAAAAATAATAAAAATATAAATATTATTAAATAATAATTATAAAAATATGATAAATATTGCATACAATTCAAAAAAAATTTTTATCCTTACAGCAGACCAAACAGGACATGGGAGATGAGATGTTGAGTTCAATCACCATTCGTCAGGTCAGTAAAATTCGTTTGAAGTGAGAATTTAAAAAGGTGAATAAAAATATAAAAAAAATTATATACATACTTCTACACTGATCCTTTTTCGTGGTACAGGATAATTTGCGAACTTCTAGAGAGGGTGCAAATTATCAGAAGTCCGTCGAGGGGATCGAAGCTTGTATTGACCACCATGCCAAAACCGCCCACCCCCCTGCGGACAATCGAATATGGACCGTTAAGGCGTTCCCACTTCCCATAACCATATCTTTCCGTGGCGGGTAAGCCTTTGTGAGAGAATTGAGAAACCTCATCGCCACTTCCAAAAGTTTCACGCACTTTCTTCAATTTTGCCTCATCTATCTTTAATTTTTTTTAGGCAAAAACCTCAATGCTCTCTTCAATTCAATCCATTTCGCCACCGCTACTTTCATCATCACTATGAGCATCACTTCCAATTACACCGCCAATACCCATCTTCCCAAGCTTCCTTTCTTGCCCCCTAAACCCTCTCAACCTCGTGAATTTCGCATTTACAGACGCCGAAGGCTTAAACCCAATCGGAGACTTGCCGTCCTGAATCAATCAGGCTCTTTGATACCAACGCCGTTTGAGAATTTATTCGACAGCTTTATCACCCAATACTCTTCTGTCCACACCTTAAATTTTTTTGCTTCAGCACTCGGTTTCGCTTCTGGGGTCGCCCTTTACTTGTCGCGCTTTAAATCACACAAGAATTCTGGGGTTTTGGATATCGGCGAGTGGATCTTGTTCGCTAGTCCGACGCCTTTTAACCGTTTTGTGTTGCTGCGTTGCCCGTCGATATCTTTTCAAGGAAGCGAGTTCTTGGAGGATGTGAATGAGAAGCTCGTGAAGGAGGAAAGGCATTATGTGACGGTCAACAGTGGCAGGATTCAAGTGAGGAGCCACGATGGCGGAGAGAGGGTTTTGAAGGATGGTAACTTGACTTATCAAAGAGTATGCGCCACCACCGAAGATGGAGGTGTGATTTCGTTGGATTGGCCGGCGAATTTGGACTTGGAAGAGGAGCGTGGCTTGGATTCTACTTTGTTGCTGGTTCCGGGCACACCTGAAGGGAGCATGGACGGAAACACTCGGTCATTTGTGCTTGAAGCTCTCAAGAGGGGTTTTTTCCCAATTGTGATGAATCCAAGAGGATGTGCTGGTTCACCTCTCACCACTGCCCGGTAACTCTCTCTTTTTGATTTAGACTACAACAAAATCGAGATTGATGCTATAATAGGTTGGCTACAATGTGATCAATTCTGGCGCTTGATGCTATGCATGTTGCTTCAACTTGATGATATATTAATTTATACATATATTCTTTAGGACTGAATATAAATAAGAAGATACTTAAAAATACAGGGGAAAACATCAAAACAACGTGTTGAGTAGAGGTGATTATGGTAACTTATTTGTGACGCATAGCATAGGGAGCTTGAATGAATATAGGAGGATGATGTTACAGGGGAAGGACAGAACTATATTAGTACCCTTTTGGAGTGAACATAGTGACTTGGGAGCAGAGATTTATTGCTCTTCCTTCTGACCTGCCACTATTGTCCAACCAAGCAAAAGATATATGCATCTCTGCCTTCTTCCTCTTTGCGTCATCTTTCTTCTTCATTGCTGGGAAGTTGGCAATTTGGACTGGGAATCCATCTTTCTCTAAGAGTCTTATGGCAAGACAGCAGATGTTAGAGACTTCTTAACTATGTTTTTTGTAGGTTATTTACAGCTGCTGACAGTGATGATATCTGCACAGCTATCAAGTATATTAATACAGCAAGGCCATGGACAACATTGATGGGTGTTGGATGGGGATATGGTGCAAATATGCTGACGAAATACTTGGCAGAGGTTGGGGAGAGAACACCACTGACAGCTGCCACATGCATTGACAATCCTTTTGATTTAGAGGAAGCTACAAGGTCCTCACCTTATCACATTGCCATTGATAAGAAACTCACTGGTGGACTGATAGATATTCTGCGAACCAACAAGGTAATTTAACTGCTTCCTTCACCCCCATTTCTCCCTTCTTTTCACCTGGCCCTTTGTTAAGATACTCCATGCAATCTGATTTTTTGAAAGACATATTTGATGCATTTTACTTCAAATATCGTATGTCTCAAAGGATTATAAGTTACCCAAATACTCATTAACCTGTAGGAACTGTTCCAAGGCAAAACAAAAGGTTTTGATGTGGAAAGTGCTTTATTGGCAAAAAACGTACGTGATTTTGAAAAAGCAATATCTATGGTATCTCATGGCTTTAGGGCTGTTGAAGATTTTTATTCAAAATCCAGCACCAGAAATGTGATTGGGAAAATTACAATTCCTGTTCTATTTATACAGGTAAGAATGTGTTATTTTATGGCACCATCTCGCTTATATTGCATGTGATTAATTGCATTGTGTGTATTTTGCAAAATGTTACTCAATTGAATGCTCTATTGCAAAGTAATCGAATTGCGATTCAAATTGTGAATCGGACGCTTAATTTTTGAATCGTAAATCCTACCGAATCGTATGATTCAAAAACATATTAAAAAATAGTATAATCATATACATAAAAAAAGTTCATAATATTCAATTTAAACTAAAATTAACAAAAATTTAACTGTAAGTCTCAAAAATAAAATTATAATTTATAAGTCATAACTTAGTAATTATCTTTTAAGTGATAACCTTAATAAATTAAAAAAAAAATCATAAATAACCAAGTCCAATATTAATTATCCTCCTATTCATTGAGAATAATATCATCACTATCATTGTTATTTTTATCTTCATCCAACATGATGATTCCTTCGTCCTCTTCTTCTTCTTCTTCTTCTTCTTCTTCTTCTTCAATGTCATCATCTTCTCCAATATTTTGTTTAACATTATTTTGTATTTGAATGCCTTTTCTTTTGTCCTGTACAACATTATCTTGTATTTAAACGCTTATCTTTCTTGTTCGCATTAAGGTTTCGTGGACCTAAAAATAGACATATCACATATGTAATTGTATCATATAAGTGATTAAACGAGAAAAACTAATTTGAAAATTTACAAAAAGAAGATTAAGATTGTAAGTGCAATACCCTCTTTCTTTTTTTGGTAGGATCTCCGTCATCAATCTTGAAGCACTCATGGATATCCATTCAAGAGTTTCCTTCCAAGCAAGGCTCTTCTTGTTCAGTAATCCACTCATCATCAGATTCAAGAACTGATAAGCAAATAAGATCATATGTATCTCCTTTTGCTTCTCTTTGCTTTTGTCTAATCTCAAGTTGAAGATTATATTTAACAAATACAAGAGCATTCAACTTTTGTTGCTTTAAGCAGTTTCTTCTCTTAGAGTGGATATGATTAAATACACTCCAATTCCATTCGCACCCCGTAGCACTACAAGTGAGGCTTAAGATGCGGATGGCAAGTGTTTGTACCTCTTTGCACTCTTATCCAAAACTATTCCACCATAAAGCTAACCAAAACAAAAATACATAAATAAAGCCTTGATCAATTACTATATATAATGTTTAAAATAAATAAAGTAAATAATTACCAGGTTGTTTTTTTTCTCTAGTTGCAATTGCTAAGCTATATCCAAAGAGTCCTTCTACTTTGTCAAATTTCTCAATTTGAGAATCAATTTTGACTCGAGTTTCAATATCAGGACACATCTTGTCCAATGTTTTATATAATCTAACTTTCACTTCAATGTCCAGGTTAAATTTTGGATCATAATGGAACCTATAAAATTATTAGAATAAGGTAAGATATAATAACAAATAAAACATAACATAATTATATTACATAAAAATTAAAATTGTTTTTTTAAAAAAAACTTACTTAGGATTTAAAAAATATGCTGCTGCATGAAGAGGCATATGGAGTTGATAGTTCCAACGCTTGTCTGTAATTTCCCATATCTTTTTATATCTGCTTTCCACATTATTGAAATTATTTGCAATTTGTTCCTTTGCTCTATTCATAGCTTCATAGATATATCCTATTGCCGGCTTTGAATCACCATCCACAAGTCTAAGGACTTTCACAAGAGGAGACATACAACTCAAGCAATACTTGATAGACTTCCAAAACTTTGAATCAGCTAGAACTATGCCTTCCACAATTTTTGCTTCATTCCTAAAGGCATATGCACTTTTAACCTATTTTTCTGATGCAAACATAGATTGGAGCGCAATCTTTTGATCCAAAATGAATTTTATTGTCAAATAAGATGTGACAAATCTTGTTATTGTTAGCCTAGCTAACTCTTTGCCTTTAGAATAACTTCTAAACAAATTAAGCACCCAAGTGTGCCTATAAATGAAAGTTGTAATTTTTTTGCCTTTTCAATGGTATTATGAAATACCGTGACATCACCGATATCTTCAAGAATCAAATCAAGACAATGGGCAGCACAAGGGGACCAAAAAGTTGTTTTCTTTTGTCCATCAACTTATTTCCTGTAGATACAAGGGCTGAGGCACTGTCTATCATTACTTGGACCACATTTTCCTCCCCGATTTCCACTATCATTTCATCCAATAATTCAAACATTTTTTCAGCATCTTTAATGAAACCACTAGTGTCAATAAATTTTAAAAAAATAGTTCTTTTGGGGTTATTAACAGAAAATTAGTAAGGGACTTACCTTTTCATCGTTCCATCCATCTGACATTAACGTACAACCTGTTTTTCTCCATTCAACTTTATATTTATCCAAATTGGCATTGACAAGATCAATCTCTTTCTTCAAGAATGAGACTCTTACTTCATGATAAGTAGGTGGTTTCAAGCCTCTACCATATTCACTAATTGATTTCATCATATTAATAAATAATGGATTCTTTACCAGAGTAAACGGCAATGCATTACCGTATATACACCTACAGATATCTCTAACCACCTGATCTCTATCTTTTACCATTGCATTCATAGTTTGTTGTTTCATTGGCTTAGAGCCAGAGCCACTTCTCTATTTTCCTTTTACTATAAAAGCTTCTATGGACCTCTTATTTTGTAAATCATGATCTTGGTTTCCTTTATCATCAAAGCAATCAACAACATCATCATCATCTTTGTTCATATTATCTAAAATTTTTTTAAATAAATTTCTTACCTCTTCTGGTACTTGTTCACATGGCGCAACTTCTTTGTGTGTTCCAGCTAGATGATGTTTCATCCTAAATGTTCCTCCCCACATTGTTTTAGGACAATAGTTACATTTAATATGTAACCGAGTCTCAAGAGACTTGCAATGATCCCAAGCAACATCTTTTTTTATCTTCTTCTTTGGAGCCATAACTTGATTATAAGAGAAAAAGGTTAAGAAATTGCTCAAAAGAAAAACTAAAAAATTTTATGACTTTTCCTCTTGCCAGCAGCCACCCACAGCATCTACTCTTGGTTGCCGTAAATCAGAATTTAAATAGGGTTCAAATGCTTAGGTTTGTGTATATATATATAAGATTAGGAATAATTAACTTGGGAGTCTTTTAATTTAAACGACACATCCCATGTCGTTTGGAATGTAGCTATCGTGTGCGAGAACGCTAATCACGTCAGTGTATGTGTAATGGATGATATGTATGGTGTCCTCATTTTCTGGCTAGATTCAAGCTTTTGGTTTTAAAAAAACTGGATGATATGCATTGTGAGGCAACGACCTGTTTAAGATAAACATGATAAAGGAAAAGGCATTGTCTTCTCCAACCAAATGGGTCACGAGGGACTTGACTTCTTGACCCGATGCAACTGCTGTTTCTTGAATCGTTGGACCGCTGTGAATCGCCGATTCCAAAGCGATACGATTCTGGTGATTCAGAATGCGATTCTGGCTTTTCCACGATTCATTATACGATTAGTATCGTTTCCATGGAGTATCGCATTGGATTGTGCATTCTGAATCGCAAATCGCACTTTTTCTATTACACTGCTTTATTGTTCTGACGAAAAATATTTCAAGGACTTTATTGGGAGAAAGTAATATGTACCTGATTTTCTATGAAGCACATGTGTGAAGTACAACACAGATTGTTAATATGGTTGTGCCCTAGCTTTGAAGACATTTTTCTTTTTAAGGTGCAACGCTGAGTTTCATTTCATACATATTGGAGAGTATTGAGTTGTGCCCAACTGTATTGGTGAAAGAAATTTTCAAATATAAAAAGAAATGTCCTAGTACTTCTGGGGTATGTATCAGGTTGTATCAGACACATAGTAGTGACAGATATGTATATGACACCCAGACTTTAGCCATTTTGAAGTACCAGTGCTTCATAACTGATTATCCATAATAGACTGAAGAACTATCTTTGCACATTAAATTGAGATTGCTAAGATAATGCAACAAATATAATTTTATTGTTTTTAGTGTTTTGGGTTAGGGGGTAATGTAAGATGTTGGAAATATGTGCATATTGTAGAGATAATTGTTATTTGAAATACTAGCAAGGTTTTAAGACTTCAATCATCTAAGCCATCAGTCATTGTGGCTTTGTTGGTATTCACATATAATTTTCCTTGATTGTTAGATGATATGTGTAACTCTGCCTATACTGTGCTTTAATGTAAATCATTTTCATAGCCGGTCCTAAGCCTGAAAAAAAAGAAGAGGGTTGTGTTAAGTAGTTGATAGCGAACATAAAACCTTGTCGAATTTTTATGACATGGATCAACGATATAATAGAGTTAATGCTAGGTCGTTGTCCAAAATCAACACGTTGTATAGCTTGAGTACAGTGTCAAATGGGAAAGAACCGCTGCATCGACGCCTGGGTGTAATGAAAAATAAGTAAGGGTTCCTACATTTTTGTGAAGGAATGTTGGTAAAGAAGTTAATTTACGAAAGTAGAATTTGTTTTGGAACTTAAAATATAGATATATTTACAAGTAAATCAATGGAAATAGTGGATATCATGATTAGGAGGAGAATTAATTTTATGTTCTTACAAAAAACTAAATAGGTGGGAGAAAAAGCGAAGGAATTAGAGACTTCAGGTTTCAAGTTTTGGTACACTGGTAAGATTAAATCTAGAAATAGAATAGGCATAATTATGGATAAGTATTGAAAAAATATTGTGGTAGATGTAAAAAAATTAAGAGATAGAATTATAGTGTTAAAATTTGTAGTGGAAAGTGAAACTTTTAATATTATCAATTTTTATACACTACAGGTAGGGTTAGAAGAGCATTATAAGATAAAGTTTTGGGAGGACTTAGAAGGGTTAGTTCAAGAAATACCTTTAGGGGAAAAGATTCTTATAAGAGGGGATCTTAATGGTCATGTAGGGAGTGCATCTATAGGTTACGAGGGTTCGCAAATGGGATATGGTTTAAGAGAAGTAAATGCAGATGGTAAAACTATTCTAGACTTTTCATTAGCGTTTAATTTTACTGTACCTAACGTTTATTTTAAGAAATGTGAAGAGCATCTAATCACATACAAAAGCTAGAGAACATGCTCTCAAAGTGATTTTTTTCTAATAAAGAACGTGGATAGAAAGCTTTGTATGAATTGCAAAACTATACCTGGAGAGAGTTTGACTATACAACATAGGGTCTTAGTGATGGATGTTCAAATTAAAAGGAGAACAAAGAGTAAAGGACAAGAGAGAGTGTCAAGCATAAAGTGGTAGCAATTGAAGGGTGATAAAAAAAAAAGTTTGCAAAAAAAAAGGATTTTGGAGGAAGGATTATGAGAGACACAAGGAAGTGCTAATAATATGTGGGACGAGATGGCTAAAAAGATTAGGAAGGTTGCAAAAAAAATACTTGGGAAATCAAAAGATTTTGGCCTTGGGGATAAAAAGTCTTGGTTGTAGGATACAATCGTACAAGATAAGGTTAAAGTTAAAAGGGAATATTAGAAAGCGCGGTCTTTGTGTAAAAGTGTGGAAAATTGGAAAAAAATATAAAGTAGTTAAGAAAGATACTAAAAAGGCAGTAAGCGAAGTGAGAGCTGGGGCATTTTTTGATGGGTTATATCAATGCTTAGGTATTAAAGATGGGGAAATAAATATTTATAAGTTTGTTAAAACTAGAGAGAAAAAGACAAGAGACGTAAATCAAGTAAAATGCATTAAGGATGAAGAAGGGAAAGTCCTAATCACAGAACAATATATTAAGAAAGGGTGAAAGTGCTATTTTCATAGACTATTTAATGAAGGATGCAAGATCTCATGGCACTCAGATAGCCTAGACACCACAGAGAAAGATGAAAATTATACATTTTGTCGTAAAATTTGAGAGTCAAAAGTAAAAGAAACTTTAAAGAGGATTGAGAATGATAGAGCAGTAGAATTAGATAATATACTTATTGAAGTGTAGAAAGGCTTAGAAGTGAAAAGTATAAGTTGGTTCATAAAGTTATTTAATAAGATTATGAGATTTAAGAGAATGTTAGACGAGTGAAGAAAAAGTACTTTAATTCCTATTTATAAAAATAAAGGGGAAACATACAAAACTGTGCAAATTATAAAAGGATTAAACTCATGAGCCATACTATAAAGTTATGAGAGAGGGTTATTGAGCGAAAATTAAGATAAGAGATTCAAGTTACAGAGAATCAATTTAGTTTTATGCTTAATAACTCGATTATGGAAGCGATATACTTATTGCGAAAATTAATGAAGAAATATTGAACAAACAAAAAAGATTTGCATATGATATTCATCGATTTAGAGAAGGCATATAATAGGGTGCCAATAGATGTTTTGTGGAAAGCTTTGGAGAAAAAAAGAGTCTGTATTGCTTATATTCGAACAATTTAAGATATGTATAATAGGGTTACAACTAGTGTGAGAGTATAAAGTGAGCTCAATGAAGATTTTCCTATAACTATTGGCCTACATCAGGGTTAATTTTAAGTCTTTATCTTTTTATTTTAGTTTTAGATATACTTATTGAACACATCCAAGAGCCAATGCCACAGTGCATGTGTTTTGCAGATATAGTCTTAGTTGGAGAGTCGAAAGAGAAAATAAATGAGCAATTAGATATGTGGAGACTAACTTTGGAAACACATGGATTTCGTTTAAATAGAAGTAAAACAGAATATATGGAATGTAAGTTTAGCAAGAGGTGCGCTAATTCTAGCGTAGAAGTGAAAATAGGAGAACATATCATACTACAAGTTACTCGGTTCAGGTATTTTGGATCCATCATATAACAAGATGGGGAAATAGAGAAAGATGTAAATCATAGGATTTAAGCGGGGTGGATGAAATGGAGGAATGCTTCGCGTGCTATAACAGATAAAAGAGTACCATTCAAATTTAAGGGTAAATTTTATCACACAGTTATAAGACTGGCAATGTTATATGGGACTGAGTGTTAGGCATTAAAAAACCATCGGAGAATAAGGTCAACGTTGCAGAGATGAGAATACTGCATTGGATGAGTAGATATACCAAACAAGATAGAATGAGATATGAATACATTAGAGAGAAAATTAGGGTCGCACTTATTGTGTAAAAGATGGTAGAATCGCGTCTTAAATGGTTTGATCATGTGTGAAGAAAACTTATAGAAGTTTCAGTAAGAAGAGTAGATCAGATGGAGAGTAACCCAATAATTAGAAGTAGAGGGAGATTACAAAAAATTATAGGCGAAATTATTAAGAAAGATTTAGATTTAAATGGTTTAACTAAATGCATGATTTATCATAGAACTTTATGGCGTCGTTTGATCCATGTGGCTGATTCCATCTAGTGGAAAAAGACCTATTGTTGTTGTTGTTGTATTAGATGATATGCTTTGCCTGTATCTCTGAAAAAATCTGTCATGGAGAAACTATATGATTTGCATTCATGCTTTGGATTGAACTGTTGTAGAATTTGACTTTCTCACATCTGCCTCCAATGTACTTCCAGACATTCTGCTTGTAATGTGTATTTGTTTTATGTAGTAGACTGTGACCTGCAGTAGCAAGGTTACGGACTTTATAATTTTACAACATGTAAATTCATCATAGGTTATGTTCTTAAGGAATAGGATCCATCAACTTTTGTCACTTCAATCCAGGGAGTTGGAACGGTTATGTAATTTGATAAATATGAGGAAATTGAACAAAAGAGGAGGATCATGGTTTGATTTAAATATATGTGAGAAGGGATAGAGAAGGAGAAAGGATTAAGGTGTTTAAATAATCTCATGAAAAATGCATAGGATATCCATTGCAAAAGTTGCACAAGTTGGTCAAGCGCATGTGAGATCTTTGTAGATTAAAATTACTAAGATGAAAGAAGCATTAGTATCACAATGTAATCTGTCTCTTTTTATGGTAAATAACAGAAAGCTTGGAAGTGGGAAAAAAAATGATAAAATAACCTTAATTGTTTGATGCAAAGTGATAACCACTTTAGGTGTATTTCTTATTTAGTTCTCTTAGTTGGTCTTCCCTCATGAATTCTTGGTGTTGTAATCCTCTTGGCATAGAAAAGAACAAAACAAATAATTTATATTCATCATTTTGTTTCTCTCCCTGCCCCCCCTCTCATCGCTGTGGAATTTGACAGTTCTGAAGGAAGTAGTGAGCAATCTGTCAGTCTTTAGTTTATAACGTGCTTCCAACTCTGTTTAACATAAAACGGGAAAATTCTCTATATATGACTTAATTGTTTATATTAACCAATGACATAATGGATATCTGCTGTTATTTCTAAGTTTTAAATCTTTCATTATGTATGTAAATGCACCAAAGCCTTACCAGGGGCAAAATTTTAACAGAGTGATGATGGGACAGTTCCAGTTTTTTCCATTCCTCGCAATCTGATTGCAGACAATCCATTCACAAGCCTGCTCCTTTGTTCTTGTTTACCATCTAGCGTTATTGGTATTGACAGGTCTGCTATATCTTGGTGCCAGCTTTTAACAATTGAGGTAAATTTCTTTCTATATTTATTCATGGATAGTTATTTATGCTATTTATGTGGTATTCCTTTTGTATCAACCATAGTGGGAATTCTTGCCCTCACATTGGTAGTCATATCTTCTCCAAGGTAAAGGCCATATTTACTCAATTTACTAGTTATAAGAATCACATTCACTTTTAGTTCACTGGCATTATGTTCAAATGAAACTAAGGATTCAATTCCTTCAAACTTTACTGTACAATATTACAACATCGGTTGAAGTCTAGGTATCTGATATGTCAGTGTAAATTCTTGTGTAGGCAGCATTTGTTAATCTTTTATGATCTGATCGGAATTTATTTTCAATCTAAATCATTAATACTCTAGATGTGTGTGCTAATAGATGTTAGTTTCTATTTCACTTTTTTATTCCCTTTGTTCAGAGATTCTTCTGAAGCTTTTCACTATATTCTTGCAAAGGAGATTCTTATACATGGTATTTGCAGTGGCTTACTGCAGTGGAGCTGGGACTCTTAAAGGGCCGCCATCCTCTTCTGACAGATATAGATGTTACCATAAATCCTTCAAAAGGATTATCTGTTGTAGAGGACATAAGATCAGATAAGAAAACTGAAGGGAGCAGATTGTTGGATCTTACTCGGTCAGATGTATTTAATGGATATACTATTGACCCTGTTGAGGATATGCTTGAAGAAAGTAACGGTGATGCTAGCTTGCGCTTTAGGTACCAACAAGATTTAGAAGGGAACCTTGAGCTTGGAGATACAAGCTTGCAAAAAGACAATGGTCCATTACAGCCGACTACCTCTACTGATGGAGATTTGATTGAAGAGGAAAATGTTGGTTCAGCAGATAGTGAACGTGGCCAAGTTCTACAGACAGCTCAAGTGGTGATGAATATGCTTGATGTTACCATGCCTGGTACTCTAACAGAAGAGAAGAAGAAAATGGTACTGCTTAAAATATTTATTGCAATGGTGTGATGTCTGTATTTCAAATTGTTTCCTATTTCTATCTTGAATCAGTTCATTCATCTATCCCCTAAAACCACAAGACCGAGGGAGGACTTATGGATTTGAAATCAATGAGGTGTTTTTTTCTTTCATGAAAATTTGAAGATTTTTTAGTTTTTCAGCATCTACTAGAACAAGTTCTTACTTTCATTTGTAAGTTATTGGCTTCTCAGTTTTTATATACAAGCATTGTGTATGTGCATTGCAAGCTGTTAAGAGGGTGTTTAATATTGCACATTCTCACATTGATGGAAACATTTTTCGGAATTATTATATTTTATTTAGCCTTGAATATTTTGCATGGGATCACTTGATTTATGAAATGTGAAGCATTTTTAATGGGCATTTATTTAAATTATTACAAATTTCCAGGTCTTGACTGCTGTGGGTCAAGGAGAGACACTTATTAAAGCTTTACAAGATGCTGTGCCAGAAGATGTTTGTGGTAAGCTTACAGATGCTGTGACAGGAATTTTGCATGCACAGGGCACTAACTTGAAGTTTGATAGGGTTCTTAGTATTGCTCAGGCTTCTGATTCACTATCAGGGCGAAAGAACCATGAAAAATTTACAGGAGTATCAGGTTCAGAAGGCTTATCTGAAGGTCAGTCCTCTTTGAATCAGATGAAAGGTACTAACAGTTCTGCAGATGGCTATGATGGTGCTCCAAGTGGCATGGATAAGCCTGCTGGAGGAACAGAATTAGGAGTTCATCCCTCACAAAAACCGCAAAATTCTACTAGTCTAACGCAATCTCAAGACACAAACAATGAAGTTGGCTCTTCTGGTTCTTTCGACAAGGAAACCAGTAAGTCCAGAAGCAATAGTGATCCAAATGAGCAATTAAAAGAAGTAGTTGCTTCACAGATTGAACACAGCGAAAAGGAATTAGAAACAGATTCTAAATCATATGCTGCCAGCCAGAATGAAGAGGCAGCAGCAGCTGGTGATGAGCAGAAAAGCCTAAACAGGGGAATAGCTCAAAGTCAAACAGACACAGTCGAGGAAAATAATATCCAAGAAGTTGAACAAAAAACTCCAGATTGCTCTAGTGGTCAAAGTAAAATGACATCAACTAATACAAAAGAAGAATTACATTCACCTCCTGTATCCTCTGAGCCCCAAACAACTGAAAGGGAAGGTAATAATATTGAGAAGAAAGAGAACAATAGTTTGCAGCATATTGCAGATCAAGCTAACTCTATGAGTTCTGATTCTAGTGCCACTGCCTTTAGTGTTTCTCAAGCATTGGATGCCTTGACAGGGATGGATGATTCCACCCAAGTGGCTGTTAATAGTGTTTTTGGTGTGATGGAAAATATGATATCTCAGCTTGAGGAGAGTTCAGACAATAAAGATGAAGTTAAGGACAGAAAAGACAGTGGTCATGAGTTTCAAGGAACGCAAAAATGTGATAGTCAAATCATGGAATCCAACACATCTGGTGATCCTTCTGTGTATGATCACCATGATGGCATTTACTCACAGAATGATGCATGTAGTATGGAGGAAGAACAAACTCAGAGCCTTAGCCCAGTTAATGGGAGCAGTGTGTTCAATCCTCAAAAAGGTAACTCCAATGACCATGTAGCTCAGAAGACAAGTAAATTGAATGGTCAATTGATTGGTAAAAGAGTTCCTGTTGATAAACGGGATGGACATAGAGATGTAAACAGGATGCCACAATATATAGCTACAAATTCATACAAGGACCCTCTTTACAGTCAATATCTTATTACAAAGATTCCTTTCAAATCACTTGATTTAGACACAACTACTGCATTATTACTTGATTATTTCCCAGAAGAAGGTCAATGGAAGCTCTTGGAACGACCACAAAATACAGAAGTTTCTTCTGGTAATGCTGAGGGTGCCGGCTGCAAGATGAGGGCCCATGCGTCTGCAAAATCTTCTAATACAGAGCAATGTATTGAACCACCATATGTAATATTACATGCTGAAAATCAACAAGAACCTGTGAAAGATTTCATTATAACAGACAACATGAATGAAAAAATTGATACCGGTTGTGACAGATCAGAGGAATTGATCCAATTTATGAAAAAGACCTTATTAAATTCTTTGAAAATGGAAGTTAATCGCAAGCTAAATTCAGAAGAAATGAAAGAAATGAAATTGAAGCTTGCTTGGGATCTTGAACATGTGGCAAATGCCATATCACAGACAGTTAGATGTAGTAAGGTCCAATTACTACATACTGAAACTCAATTACATAATATTGAGGGTGCTGAGGCAAAAGTCGGTACCCTTGATGGGGAGCACATTATTAGGGTAATATCATCTTCCGTTCTGGAGACAAGCTATCTGAGAAGAGTGATGCCTGTTGGTGTTATTGTAGGAACTAGCTTAGCTGCCTTGAGGAAATATTTTCATGTAGCTTCAGTGCAAGATAATGGCCAGAGAGGATCTCTGACTGATAATGATGGGGAAAAACCTTGCAAAAGTAATTATGGCAATGTTAGTTTAACAGAGATAGATCAAGAACCTGAAGAGAAAACTAGTTTGGACCATTCCATAAAGAGAGATGGGGTAAAAAGTGAATCGAAAGATGTAAACAAAAATTCTGTCATGGTTGGTGCAGTTACAGCTGCTCTTGGGGCTTCTGCTTTACTCATGCAAGAGCAGGTATGAGTTGAATCCCTTAAGATGGTTTCACTTTGCTGTTGGCTGGCTCTTTAAACTAATGCACATGCAAAAAGAGTTCAAGTGTTTGAGATAAATGCTTTTGCAGAGCAATATGAGGTTTTTAGTCCTCACTTTGCTTAACCCATTGACCGTCTTTCTATAGATATGACACTGAGGCACATCAATGTCCAGTTGCACCTTCAATATTCGTGTGCTTACCTCTTGTGTAGACTGGATCTTTTGTCATGTGCTCATATTCGCTGACTATGTTATACTATGACATCAAAGTTGGAGTGCTTACTTGTTCCCTTCCTGCAGCAACCCCAATTCCCCCCCCCCCCCTTCCGAAAGAAATGATGGTTATAATTTTTCTGAAATAACTATTAAAACCTGAAAGAAAATACTTCATTTGGTTCTGATTGGACCCACTTAAATTGCCCATATCTAACAGATGAGAATAGAATGAAGTGATGAGAGGCAGGAGAGATGAATACACATTTACTACTTTAATATTAAACTTCTGGTTGCCTTAAACTAAATCATCTTAATTTTATACCTCAATTGCTCCATTTCAGGATCCATGCAGAGGCAATGAAACTGCTGAAAGTTCATCCCCATCTTCGAAAATGAAATATAGCCATCAAAAGGAATCTGACAAGCTTGAGGAAGTAGTCTCTGAGAAAAACCAGAATAGTATATTCACAAGCCTTGCTGAGAAAGCTATGTCAGTTGCTGGTCCAGTTGTACCTACTAAAGATGATGGTGAAGTGGATCAAGAAAGGTCAGGACACATATTTAATCTTGTGATTGAAATCACTCCATTTTCTTGGTCTACTAATCTGACATAACTTTACTGCATGAAAAGACTGGTTGCAATGCTGGCTGGTTTAGGACAAAAGGGTGGCTTATTGAGGCTAGTTGGCAAAATTGCTTTGCTATGGGGTGGTATACGTGGTGCAATGAGTTTGACAGACCGGCTTATCTCTTTTTTACATATAGCTGATCGACCCTTGTTACAAAGGTAAATTGATCTGGTGATTGCTCATTCCATTCTACTTTCTCCTCGTGTTGCTGGGCTGGCCTTTCCATTTTGAAAAGATCTCAGAGAAAATAAAGACTGATGATTTATTTTAACATATAAATTTTAGAAAGTAATCAACTGGATATTTCATTGTCTTTTTATTAGTTAAGAAGAAATTTAAACCATTTCCCAAGATATTTTATACAGTGGCTTTGTTGAGAGTGGTCTTCAATACCTGTGAAGCTAAAATTATGGTGCCACGTTTAGAAACATCTGCGCATATATTTCACATTGCCAATCTGAAGAGTAAAATGGGGCTGAACTTGTGATCAGATGGGAAATTTCTATTAATCACTCACACAATTTGGTACTTATAATTACACACAAGATAAACTCTCAATTACGCCTCACTTTCTTCACTCTCTCATACTTCACTTATGTTGCTTTTCACTTACTACACAAAAACGGGATTTTTTTTTTTTTTTTTACACAAGCGCCACTTTCTTTTCACTACAAAGCATAACATTTCAGCATATTTGTAGTTTGTGTCAGTCAGTTATCTTCTTCATTTTTCTAAATTAAACTTCATTCTTTTCCTTCAAGATGATTCTCTCCAACACAGCACTGTTAATATTTTTTCTAGACCCTTCTCATCCACTTGCACCTTCTTATATAAACAGGATATAGGAAAACAAATACATTTGTTAGCTTTGCATACTTTTAAATACGTACAAATGAGTGAATTGTTACAGCTGATCTTTGTGAAATCCTGCTATTTTTGTCTTTTGTGCTACTGAGATGGAGATTTGAATTTATAAACTCAAGGGATTCCTTTTAGAAACATGCAATGTAACTTTTCCCATGTATGCAAGTGAGTATGAACTTACATCTTTACTTAACTGTCAAAGATTCCTGTTTCCTCCTTCAGGATTTGTGGGTTTGTTGGGATGGTCCTTGTTCTATGGTCCCCTGTTGCTATTCCATTGCTTCCAACATTGGTTCGGAGCTGGACAACAAACACTCCTTCCAGAATAGCGGAGCTTTCTTGCATTATTGGCCTCTACACTGCTATAATGATACTTGTTATGTTATGGGGAAAAAGAATCCGTGGGTATGGAAATGCACTTGAGCAATATGGGCTGGACTTGACATCATTGCCAAAGGTACAGGTTTAAGATAAAAACCAGAGGACTAATCTGGGGATTTTTCTTTTTTCTTTTTAAATTAGAATATGTTGGAGAATATCTTTCTACGTCTATGAAGTTGTCAATATCATGTTTACATCTTTGGTTTTTTCTGAGTATCTTAATTTAAATTTGAAGTTATGAAAGTTATCATCTGGAGAAGGCCTAGTAATGATTTCCTTAATATGTCTAACAGTATCCTTCATTGTCCATTAAATTTTTATACGCCCTTTAAGGTCATTACCTCAAAATTTAACTTTCTTGAAGCAAGTTATGATGAATCCCTTGGCTGTGGAAAGGGCAAATGAATCACTCAGATAGGTTAAGGTAACTGAAATAGGCTGTTTCACGGTTGGTAAAATTGGAGGGAGTGGTTTGATCTTGATATATAGTCTTTGATTTCCAGGCTACCTTAGAGAGACTTTGAGAAGCATAAAAAAAATCATGCATCCGAGCATTTACATGTTCGGTGGTTCTCGTTTGCTAGAATGAAAGTCCTCATTAGGATGATCCCCTTTGAAACATTGATAGTAATTCCCCATCTGCTCTTTGTTAAATGAAATATATTGTTAGTGGACAATGCAAGAAACTTCAATAATTGTATGTGAAGTATAGTTGGAATTGGTAGGAAGAGAAAACAATGGCAAGGTACAACGTTTATAAGAGTATATTAAACAACCCTCTTCCCATCTACCATGCCATTGATGACTCTTTCTCCCCTGTCATGCTATCAATGACTTTAGAATGCATTCAGTATATAAGTACTAATAGCTCTTGCCACTTGTTTGCTTGTCTGTGGTTGGAATTAATACACAGGATGTGGTTTTCTCAATAAACATCAAGGTCAATTTGGTACATTGTTTTCAATTTTTGTTTTTCAATTTTTTTTGGGGGGAATCTTTTTGGGGGTGGGTTAGGGGCTGTTTGAGATAATGGGATTTTATTGATTACATTTTTCACTGGCACTTAGTTCTTGAAAGATAAGCTAATTTTGAATCCTTGCTGCAGCTATTTGATTTTTTGAAGGGCTTCGTTGGTGGGGTCATCTTTGCTTCTTCCATACATGCTATAAATGCTTTTCTTGGTTGCGCAAGTTTCTCTTGGCCTCCCATTCCACCTTCTTTGGATATCATGACTTGGCTCAAAGTGCATGGACAAATGGTTATGCTGGTTGTTCAAGGGACTGTAATGGCAGTTTCAATTGCACTTGTGGAAGAATTACTTTTCAGGTCCTGGCTGCCCCAAGAAATTGCAGTTGATCTTGGATACTATCGTGGAATTATCATATCAGGGCTAGCATTTTCTTTATTTCAGAGGTTTGTTTTCTTTCTCAAGTCATATTTTGTCTATCCTACTTTTTTGCATTATATTTTAAATATTACTAGACACTGATTGAAGTCTATAAATATATCTATTTAGGGTTTTTGGTATGTTGTAACTGATGTTACTTACCAGACAAGATTAGGATTCTCTACATATTGTATGTAACCAACATGAGTCGCGTTCATTCAATTTTGAGTTAAAATGATATCTTCTCTTTTGGTGGGGGTTTTCAGGTGTCCGCAAGCAATACCAGGACTTTGGCTTTTATCATTGTCTCTGTCGGGTGCCCGACAGAGAAATGGAGGTAGTCTCTTGATCCCAATTGGGCTACGGACGGGGATGATGGCATCCAATTTTATCTTGCACAAGGGCAAATTTTTAAGCTATACGAGCAACTTTCCTCTCTGGTTAATTGGGACTCATCCATTCCAGCCATTTAGTGGGATAGTTGGTTTGTTATTTTCTCTATCATTGGCAATACTACTCCACCCCACACAGGCTTCACACGAAAGAGAAGCTCGGGATTAAGTAGAAAATTTGTTGGCCGTTGGGGTATTTTGATGCACTGCAACACTAACACTAAATCCGGGTTTCTTCTACTGTGAATTGGAGACTTGAGAATGGAAGAGGGAGGGTAATTGAAGGGCAAATGGTACATGAAAGGTTGGAGAGAGTAATTGTAATGCGAAGCCCGGAGGCACCAATCATATTGTGTAATTGAAGATCAGAGACATGATTTACAAATTACAAGATCATTTTTGTTTGTACAAGGCAACAGGTCTGCACAAAGGGCTCTTTCTTTGTGCTCATCGAGTCATGGGTTGTACAGGGGTTTACTGTAAATTTTGCTAGTTTTATCATTATACACATATAGATGCAGGATTTTAGACAAGTGTACAGTGTTGTTCTTTTCCAGAGGCATATATGCATTGTGACACTTGAGGAACAAGTGACTTAAGTATCTACAGGGCAATGAGAATCCATGTTGGTTAACTATTCTTCCTAGATTGACTGTTCGTCCTCTCTTACCCAAACAAATTTTATTCCACTCTTACCAATCAAGTTATTTTTCTGAGAGATCAAATACTAGTTTGTGCTCGTATGATTACATAAACTCATGGTAATTTTTAAATTCAGCTTCTATAATTTTTTAATATCTATGGAGCATATATTCATGGTAATTTTTAAATTCAACTTCTATAATTTTTTAATATCTATGGAGTAATAGAATATAAACTTGTATCTTTTACCCTAAATCTTTACTCATTCAATTATTTAAACCAAGTCCACAGAACTCAACTTGGGAAAGTAGTACATGACAAGTCCCCCAAATTCTCATGGACGTCATAATTCACGCCGAACAACTTATATCATTGCTATAATTTATTTGATAGCACATCAACGCTCTTATCTTCAAGATTTTATTTTATAATCCGGATATTGTAACCTAAACCCATCCTCCACCTACCAAGACTTTTTTTTCGCACTTCTGCTTACATAATCATTTAACAATCAATGAAAAGAGTGAGAGAGTTTAAATTCCCATGTCTACAATGATGTACTGCATATAGATGTTTTCAGAAGCAAATCCAATGGCTATTAGGATGTGTTTGATTGGGAGTTTTTGGAGAGAAGGGGAAGGGAGGGGAGCCAAATTTGTCTTTCCTCCAAATTGGGAAGTTTTAGAGGGGAGGGGAGGTGGGAAATTTTTTAAATTTTAATTTATTTTTTATTCTTTTTAATATTTTAATATATTAATATTTAATAAAATTAAGATAATTTTTTATTAAAAATTAAAAATAAAAAAATATTAGAATTTATAATTTTTTTAAAAAAATTATTGATGTAAATAACTTTTTATAAAAAATAAAATTAAAATAATATAAAGGGTAAATTTGTCTAAATATAATTAACTTCCATCTCCTCCTCTCCCTTCCTCTTCTGAACCAAACAATAATCTCTCCTTCCCTCCCTTCCCCTTCCTTTCAACCAAACAAAATTCATTAAACCCCTCCCCTCCCCTCTTCTCTCGTCTATTAACCTCTCCTCCCTTCCCATTTGTTAAACCAAATGAAGCCTTAAAAACACAAGGAAATTTCAATTCTAAAATGATTGAGCCACGAATTGGGAGCAGAACAGGCTGCCTAGTAGAATACCCTCTCTCTCTTTATGCCACACAACTGCATTGAAAAAAAGGTGGCTTCACGGGCTCTGATACAGAATCAACATAATATAAAGGTTTGCTTTTTTTCTCTCTCTCTTTTCTCCTTTCATATTCTGAAAATGAATGGTTTTCCACCTGAAGTTACAAGATGACAAGGGTCCACTCCACGTACTATAGTGCCAATTAATTGGCGTGAATTTCAGCCGAGAGCCCCAGATAAGCGAAGATGTTGGAAGCAGCATGGGCACTTCACCCTGATCTGACCGTTTTGCCTTTTTTAAATCATCTCGTAAGATTTATTAGAAAAATATGCTTCTGCCCCACGTTTGTGTCTGTTAAGAAGGAAGCAACTAGCAACTCATGGCTCCATTTTTTAACCCAAAGTGAACAAGCAACAATATAAGATGCTTTCCTCCAAAAATTGCGTTTAGTTGATACCTTAAAAAGGTGCATGCCCCAAGAAAAGTGGAGCCCTAACATACATTGGCCTAACACAAAGGATGCGCCTCGCAAATTGCCACTGCCGAGTTATACTTTTTTCTTTTATAGGCTCTAGCTATATATTCTTTCTCCATGACCTGGCTCATATATTTTTCGGGTAACACATATACTTGTTAATAATATATAAAACAGCAAAGAGCGGATTTATATTTTAAGAGAAAGATGAAGCAATTACAATTGATAAAATGAAATTGGGTTGGGAATGTGGAATTCAGGTAAAGAAGGCACCGCTGAAAATATGATTGATGGGTTAAGTACACAAAATTCATGGATTTCCAATCAGATCCAATGTGTAAAAGGGAAAAAAAAAAGAAGCCGAAAAGACCCTTTTGTTTTTTAAATCCAGTTGTAATCACAAAATCAAAATCAATGACATTGATCATAAAAACTCAGGAAAACTCCAAAATGAGCGAAAGCCGGTTCCTCCATCTCTTGAATCACTCTTCAGCCTTTTGATTTACTCTTCGACAGCAAGTGGCACAGACTCAGCCTGCCAAGTCACAAGAATGGCATACATTAATAAACAAACAGTGCATGAGTGCTGAATCCATTGAAGAGAGACAAGAGTGATGACAGAAGGATTTATACCAATTTGCGGTACTTGAGGGCGTAAAACATCTCCAGATAGCGGCGGCTCTCACGGCGGTCAAGTTTGGAAACATGCTTCCAGAAACCATACACCCCAGTCAGAGTCAGAAGCCTCTCCGAGTAAATCTGCCATGTGTACCTGTCCACCCAAACCAGAAAAACCAAAACCTCAATTACATCGTCAAAACTCACTAAAACAAAGTTACTGGCCAGAGCAGAGCAAGACCAATTTTGCTTACTTCTCATGAATACGTTGGAGTCCTCCCTGGGAAATCTTGTTCCAGTGGGTTGGGTCTGCCTTAGACTTCTCAAAGAATTCCACAAGTGTGTTGGCAGCACGATCCCCGTGGTATGGATCAATGTGGAATCCAGATTTGCCGTGAACTATGATCTCAGCTGGACCACCATTGCATGTAGCAAAGGTAGGCAATCCACAAGTCATTGCCTCAACAACAGTCAATCCAAAAGCTTCATACAAAGCGGGCTGCACAAAAGCTCCTTTTGTGTCACAAATCACACGGTACAGCTCTCCATTCCTCACCCTGTTCATCTGAGAAGAAATCCATCTGAATTGGCCGTTCAACTTGTAGGTTTCAATCAGACCATACATCTTCTTCATCTCAGCCTTCTCTTCCAAGTCCTTTGACTCCTTTCTCCTATCTCCAGCAACAACCACAAGGTTCACCAACTCACGCAGGCGTGCATTCTTGCCGTACCACTCAACAAGTCCTGTGATATTCTTCACACGGTCCAGTCTTGCCATGGTGAAGATAATTGGCTTGTTTCGGTCTTTCAATACACATCTGTTACAACAATAAAATGCTTTCAATTATAATAATGTTCAATAACAAAAATTTTTGCAGGGATGAGGATGAGAGGGCAGAGAAACTAACATGTGCTCCTCATTTTCGACTGAGCTGTAAAGAAGCTCTTCAATCTCGGGGTGGAAAGATGTCAGCCTATGGTCTGTTTCTGTGTATGGGAAGTAGATGCTCATATCGGCTCCAGGAGACACAATGTTGAACTTTGGATCAAACACGTCGATACCGTGAACAACACGGTAGAGACCAGGGAGGGTGAAAGCAGTGTGACTCTCATACTGTCCAACAGTATCCTTGCTGTAAACGTATAAATGATACAAGAATTTCAGTGACCATAGCGATATATTTTTATATTTCTGCAATAACAACAAATAAGGGATAGATCACCTTCCAGCAATCTCTTGGAAGGTACTGGTGATAATAAAGTCTGTGTGGTTCATTGCAAAAAGATCAGCCGTAAATTGACTGGAGAAGTGATATTTGTCTTCAAATTTTTTCCAGTAAATGTCGGAGTCAGGATATTTGGTCTTCTCAAGTGCATGTGCAATGGTACACTGCAATAGGCATACACAGTGATTTAACTTTAGGCGTCATGGATTCCAAAGTATAGTCAACAAAAAGTAACAAGTAGCAAGTAAACAAACCTGAGTTACGCCCAATTTATGTGCTAACAAAGAGGCAACAATGTTTCCATCACTGTAGTTTCCAATGATGAGATCTGGCTTGCCTTGCAACTCTTTGGTAATTTCATGAGCAACATCCTAAGGAAAGGTTGATGTTAAATAAAGTCAAGTGAAAGGCTGAAAGATCCACTAATTATGAGTCCAAGAACAAGAATTACCTCAGTGTAAGTTTCTAGGTAGGGCCAGACTTCGAATCTTGAGATCCATTTGCGAACAATACCCTTCTCTGATCTAAAGGGAACTCGAAGAATATTGGCATGCTCAGTACCATACACTTTCTCTAGACGCTGGCCACAAGTAGTTCCAACTGCGTCAGGGAGAAGACGGGTGATCTGCATTCAACACCATCAGTTAGACAAATATGCATACACTACACATGAGTGAGACTTTGAGAGAGATAACTCTTCACAAAACATACAATGAGAATCTGAGGGGTGATATCCAAGCCTTGTTGCTTAATGCGATGAAGCATCTCATTCTCCAAGGCACGAACTTGATCCAAGATGTACACAACCTGGATTGGAGAATCAAGCAAAACATTTTATGTCAAATTGTCCTTGATAGGCAAAATAGTATGGAAAATGGTAGAGCAGGAGCGTATCATTCTCAACTAACCTGGCCACCAGTGTCAGGGTAACCCAAGACATTATCTTGAGCAAAGTAACCATGGGGAGTAAGGATAACAACATTAAAGACCATGGGAATTCTTCCGAGGAAGGTCTCGAGGGTGCACGGGTCAGGTGCCTCAAGAAGATCCAAAAGAAGTTGAATCATCTCAAGAACACGCTCTGCGGTGTCACCCCACCCTCTCTCCAAACCAATTTCCTGGAATTTGTGTTCAAATTCTGAGTAGGGTGTTTCAGGAGCAAGAGTACCCAGATACTCCTCTGCTTTCCTCAGAACATGTTGCAGAGAATTCAGGTTTTGAATTCTATCATTCAACATCATAGTCTGGACAAGTTCAAAGCGTTTATTCATTAGAAGACAGACAAATACCAATTAGTGTGAGAAATATGCCTCTGGTAGACATACCACTCCCTTGTAGCTGTGGAGTCTGAGAAATTCCAGGAGTGGCTGCATGCTCTCCTTGTCATGGAAGAGTTTTGCAGAAAGGTGACGGTTGAGGAACTCCACGCCATTCCCGATTGACTTGTTGAGAGTAGGACGGGGAAATGATGCATTAAATGGTTCAAAGTCCAACTCCAGCACAAAGTTTCCATTGGGACTGCGTTAAGGGTTAACCAAAGGTGTAAATTAAAGAGTCAAACAAAATAAACAAATGACATCGAGAAATTCAAACTGTTACCTTCCATCAACAAGTTCTTCCTTGAACTGCAGATACTCAGCAACGCGCAATTCCTCAACAACCAGAGCGTGCACATTCACTCGCAGGTATTCCCAAACACCAGGCCTTGGACGTACGGCAAGAGCAACCCATGGGGGTGAAACTATAGCTTCCTACGGTGAATAAATCAATGGAATGAGAATAATTAACAAAAGCAACATTGATTACATTTTTTTAATAACATTATAGACTGATGTGAAATTGTTACCTGTGTAGATCTCAGAACTTCTCCAAAGGCCCCATCGGTTAGTTTCTGTCTGTTCTCTTCAGGGATTTCTTCGAACTCAGCAATGACCTGATGGTGTTGGAGAATTCCCTTGCCCTTGGCTTCAATCCTTTAACACCATAAATATTTTTAAAATGCTTAATTAGTAGATTTTCTAGCAGCTCACAGAGAAAGAATGTGACTATAACAACTAAACCACTATGACGTATGATATTGTGAACATTATACATGAATAAAAAAATGATAAAAAAATAAAGAAGATTTTGATCGCTACCTGGACAAAAGGGCCAAAATTTCATTCCTGTGAGCTTTGAGAGTTTCATCAAGCCTCTCACGGAGACTGTGAACACGGGTCAAATGCTCGGTGGCCATTGCTTCAACTGCAACAAGAAAAGTAATGTAAGAAACAGATCTAGATAATACACAATAAGCCACCATAAAAGGTGAAGGTTAATCAGCAGAAAGTCAAAAATCCAAACCTAAACAATGTGAGTTTCATGTTTTCAAGTCCTACCCACCTTCACCAACCACGTCAACATTAAAAAAAATTTTAAAAAAATGCAGATTTTGTTCTCCTTATTGAACCGAGATTTATGTCTTAAACAGCACGGGTCCTGGAGGAGGCATTTTCTTTTGGCAGCATAACCAACTTATCTTATCGCATTAATTATAGCATCAATAGTAAGCAAAGTGGTTGCCAGAAATAAAGTGTTCGAACTTTGGTTAAAAATTATATAAATTTATTAAGCAGGCGTAAACCACTTAAATGATGAGCTAGTTTTCGCAGCGTCTTCATCAAAAGATATTTATTCTATTATGAGAAACCAACAAACAAGTTAATTGTTCTAGGCCAGATTATAGGGAGGGAAAATTGGGCTAAGCTTTGATTTTTTAACCAAAGATAAGCACTTGAGTCCGGAAATAGGTTGTAATGAATTCAAAAACCCGACAGAACCTCGATCCATAAACAGAGTTAAAATTTCTGAAGTAAAATGAACCAAAACTCAGAGACTGCGATCCAATGGTGACTATACGATGACTTTGCAGAGAAAGCCAGATCCTTCAGACTGGAAGTTGCCATAGCAGTGTTGAACACAAACAAGCAACAGTAGAATAACAATAACAAAGAAGAGAAACGGATGGAGAAAACTATGGAAAGGAGAGAGAGCAAAAAATATGCCTACAAAATAAAAGAGAAAGAGCAAAAGGAAAAGGAAAAGAATACCTAGAGAATGAGAATAAACGCAAAATAGAAATGGGGAAGGAGAAGAAGTGAATGAATGAATGGAAATGGAAGGGATGGTTGGGGCAATTTATAGACAAGGAGCGCCAAACATGAAGTGAAGCTCACAGACATTTGTGTCAAAAAAAAAAAGGAATTGTAGCTACAATTCAGCACGAGATTCACCAGAGGTTAAAAAAAAAAAAAAAATCTTTTTTTTATTTTCTTTCTCTCTCTCTCTCTCTCTCTCTCTTCTTTACCTCACCGAGAGGTTAGCTGACAAGACTTATTTTGTAATTGCAGAACGTAAAACATATTATAATGCGTATTTTGCTCCTGTGATGGAGATATCCATAAATGTTGAAATTATTGTAGTGTAAATATGGTAAGCGGAAGAATTTCTCTTTATAACCCAAAGAAAATACCTATTGCTCCGCTAGATGATTAAGGACTCGCCTAAAATTGCTTATTTCTTCGTGATCAAGGAATTATACAAATTTTTAATTAAAAAATTTACAAATAAATGCAGCATTTAATGCAAATTTTGCAACCAAAAAATAAAAAATAAAACTTCAACCAAGAAGCATATATTTTATGGTGCAAAAATTGCAGAAGCATCAAAAAGAAAAACATATCCAAAATATTATAATATTATGCATCAACTAGCTAGTGCAAACCTTAGGTTCAAATTTCATTGCTGATTATTAACAGACAATGGCTATAATGATTAATTGAAATATCATAAAAATATTATAAGAATAAAGTAAAGGAGGAGGCAGGGGGGGAAAACAGTAGATGAGGTAAGCAAAATATTGACTATGTATTATCGATAATAAATGTCTTAAAAAATATATCACAATTAGGTTTAATTAATTTCATAGTTAAGTTAATGAAAATTATATAAAAAGATAATATACTCATTAAGAAATAAGCATTTACAAATATTAATTAACTAAAAAGATGGTAAATATGTGTAATTACTAAAATCACTAGCTTAATAATATTCTAAATCAATATTGTTAAATATTACATAGTTGCCACTAGTCATTTTAAAGATTTTGTAGTAAAATTTGGGTGTTGCCAAATATTACCGAAATGTACAAGGTATGAAGATTGACTTGTGATATATCTCGAGTCTGCGGTGGCTTCATTGGGTGGGTGCATTGCGATGGTCATCACAAGCAAAGACTTTTTGGTGTTACCTACCCAAGCTCTGCCTAGTTAATTCTTGGAGTTTGTGACTTTAAAAAGGTGGCCCAGCTAGCCCCAGCTCCTTGCGAGCTACTTATACGTTGTTTATGTACCAAGCACGAAGAGTAGCTTGTATCTGCAGACGATATAAATAAAACCACTCAAAAACAAAGCGGGTTTATCAATAATTAGATATTGTGGTCATGAGGAAGATCTATAAAGAATATGCTCCGCCAATGTTATATAATTCAACAAGCTAGTGATGACTAATGACTACATGACAAAATTCCCCCATGCAAATGCCGAAAATACCAATATTTTGACGTTGTAATTCATACGTGGATTTTGTAAATAAATAGCAAGTTGGCTACCTTGAAACCCCAAACAAAAGCAAGTGAATGGTGTAACACAGACGAAAAAACAAACGCAGAGTGAAAATGGGGATTGTGTGGAGAAGAGAGATGGGTTTGGAGCCCTTTTATAGTGAATAAATTAAGAAAAGGGTTAAAAGGTGTTTAACCCTCCTTCTCTGGTTCTGCGGTTTCAATTTGAGAACGTCACCCTTTATTTTCGGGAAAGAGTCCTTGTTAATTACCGCCAACCTTCCTGTGGTTACTTTGTTCTTTTCACTGTCACAACACACCCCCCCTCTCTCTCTCTCTCTCTCATTCTCGCTCATATGGATATTGATTTTTTAAACTCATTTATTTATCCATTTTTCTCTTTAAATTAATTAAGGTCTATTTTCAGTGTCCTTCCCACAAAAATATTTAATTAGTTGTTACCATATTATATATAAAGCATTAGTTTAATCTCCATTAGCTATTTTGTGGTTCGTGTGTAGTCTCTGACCCCATGCACGCCGCTGGGTGCATTTTTAATTTAGAAGCAAGATGGGTTGTTTATTACTGTGCCCTCTTCTAGTACCCAAGCGCATTCCTTCATTAATGGATATTTATTTATTTATTTATTTATTTTTAAAGTCAGCTCAATCAATATCCATATATATATATATATATATATAGATATATCCGCTACGGTCCGCATACGAGGGTGGGTGGAGGATGATGGATTCATTACATCGGAAAAGCGAAACGTAACAAGTTCGTTGTAAGATCTTCTCCTACGGTGACGTGGCATGTCTCTATTGGGGGATCTACTAACCTTGACGTAAGGGGACTATGCCTGTCCCAGTAAGATTTAGATAATTCTGCATGGTCCCCACGTGACACGTAAGCCGTGGGACACAGGCCCACATCCTCATTAATACTTTTTTCATTATAAGGAGCAAAGTGGCTCAGTTTCTGATGTCTGACGTGGCAACAACCACCGACATTGATTTCTACTCCTACTCTGTACGAGTTTGAATAAATTATAACAAAAAAAATCCCCGCAAGCAAATCTAAATTTGTTCTCTATGCCACCGTAAATGTCATGTACACAGTAAACAAAATAAAGGCCCATCTAATCTTTTTCTATAATGAGATGAATATTGATATTTATCGTGTAATTTGATATATTTCATAAATAGTTTGATTTAATTTTTTAAGATTAAAACTTCAATTTGATCTCTATTAAATTAGTTTTCACCTATAGATATTTTTAAGTTTAATTTTTTATAAATAAAATATCATAAATAATATCTTTAAAAAATTTTATTATAAAATTTAGATTTTTAAATGTGATTTTCTGCGAAAAAACAATTTAGATATAAAATAATGATAATGGCAAAACAAAAGGTGGAAAGCTTTGGTTGACCAAGAAGGACGGGAGTAAAATTTGTGGATGAAGAGCTATAACATAAGGGGGGGGCCACTCCAAGCTGTACCGACGGATAATCGGATAAATAATGTTATGTTTGTGTCCGTTGCCCTCTGCTTCGCCAGCTAGTTTTTGGTTTTGCAGCTCTCCTTCTTTTATATTTATGCTAGTGCTACCCTATCCTCCACCTAATTTCGGATCACGGATATTCTTTCATATTCATAGAGGGTCGCTTTCCATTTGAGCGTTATATTTCGCCCATTTAAATTTTAAAATTCTTTTAAAAAAGTTTAAGATCAATAATTTAAATTGTATAACAAAAATTACAATTCAAAATTCTAAGTCAAACTTTTTAATTTTATATACATAGTGTCACTATGTGTTCAGTAGGGCTGTACATGGGTAGAGTCGAGCCGGATATCTAGGCGACCCGATGCCTTGCCTGATTAACACATCGGGCTTATTTTTATGCCCATAACCCAACCCAAATAAATCTAATTCTAAGACTGTTTAGGACGGGTTAGGACAGCCTAAATTTTTTTTTAATGAATTAATACTTGTAATATAAAAATATCTTTTTACAGACTCATAGATATACATTTCAAAATAATAAACTTTTAAAACTCTTATATTTTTATCAATAATAAAAAATTAGTTTAATATTTTCAAACAAAATATAAGTTATATTAGCATAATTAACCTTAAATAAATATGTGTATTTTTATTATTTAACAAAAGAAATATCAATAAGTATACACATTAATGATAAAAATAATTAAGAAGTAGGGAAGGTTTGTGTAGGTAATAAAAACTGCGATATGTAGAGAATATCAAATGAAATAAGAATTAAATATATATATATATATAAGATGATAAAATGTTGATAATTCAAAAAAATATAACTATTAAGGTAGGTTGGGTAAAATATGCTTCGCCCATGTCCTGACCTGACTTAATATAATTTTGTTTAAAGTTCTACTTATTTATATTTTTGTCCTGGCCTGACTCCGATTAGATTGGGTTAGGGTGGATCTCTAGGGCATATCGGAGCAATGAATATCCTTAATTCATAGACACGATCCATGCTAGAAAATGATATTTTGATGGAATAAATTCTTTTAAATTAACAATAATATATAGCAAGTGGGTGTTGTTGAGTACTGGGTTTCTGTTGATTCCAATTTAAAATTTATCTAGTTTCAAACTCATGGAACAAATTTGAGCCCCATGCTTGTAAATTAAAATACAGGCTTCCTGAGCAAACGAAAAAGACTAAAATGCACGCAGGGCTTGACTGTTAAAGCAGGTTAAGGGATATAATTGTGCTATAACATGTTAGCAAAATAAATAAGAAAAACAAGTAATTCAAGGAACGGAGTAGTTCTCTAGCAAACTGTGGTGGCTAAGATTTAAAAAGAGAAAGGAAGTACAGTGGTATACTCGTATGCAGCAAAGGTATCCAAGTACAAGGTTGTGAAGCCAAAACCAGTTACGCCTCTGAATTTTGCATGTGTCCGTCCCATTGACAATAGTT
The DNA here is from genome assembly GCA_032878935.1 of Erythrophleum fordii. Classification (NCBI taxonomy): domain Eukaryota; kingdom Viridiplantae; phylum Streptophyta; class Magnoliopsida; order Fabales; family Fabaceae; genus Erythrophleum; species Erythrophleum fordii. Next base: position 49,600,352 of record JAVQMF010000054.1, on the reverse strand, counting down.
TAAATTCCCTTCTCAGAGAAGGCGATTATTCGACGGCCAGCAACGGATAGAACTTGAATGTAAGGCCAGACAATGCATGGAGAGACGCAGAGATTTTGAATTGATTTGATACATCAAAATAAAAAAACTAGTAAATTATATTTGTGTACAGAGTACCAATAAATTATTGATAAAATAACGTCGCAATTTTCATCCTTTTACCCCTTTTCTTTAGATAGGGATAAAAAAAAAAAAGAATAATAAGATATTACTCTTCTCAAAGGATAAAGCATCTTAATTTAGTCTTTTAATTTTTTTTTAAAAAAGAAGATTTAATTATTTAAAAACCATTTGTGGTTCTTTGTTGCATTGAAATCTAGTTCTAATACAAAAATAACATCATTTTAAGGGTCAAAGACATGTGAACAAGCTCTTGTTATTAGTAAGCGGTGACAAGGATCTTGTAAAAGGCGTGATAAGTGGGAAGGGTGGTTTTAATGTATAAAGGTTAGGGGCGAGACTAAGACCGGCCCCTTGACTCACTTGCAATTCCAAATTCCAACTTGGTGTAGTTTGGTTTGCCTAACGCCTTTATTAACTCCATAGTCAAAGGCGTTATACATGTACACCACCACTCACCATTTACCATCCAATGAACAACCTCACGCCAAACCTGTCCTTCAATTCTCATCAAAGTATCTCTCTCGCCTCACTATATATATATATATAATCAAAATTTCAACTTTTGGGCCACAAAATAATAATAATAATAATTCATTCCCGTCTAGAAGTGTATTGTTATTAATTAATTAAAAATTATATTTCTTGGTTGTAAAAGGTTTAAATGTCAACAATTACTTAATTATACGTGTTTGCTCCTTCCAAAAACTCGAAAAGAAAAGATTGGAAATTAAAAGTATCAAATGTCTGCGTACAATCCAAGCAGGGGAAGCGAGATTATTTTGTGTGCGCGTGTGTGTGTGTGCATAAAGAGATTAATTTCTCAGGTAATTTATGTGACAAATGGATAATATACATATGAGAGGTGGGGCCGTTGAGCAGCAAGTTGCCGATGATTTTATATTTGTCCTTTAAGAAAATCAGTGGGGCAGAGATGTCAAGGAGTGGCTCTTGATTGGCTGGTTTATGCAAAATGGCTTTTCTTGTACTCAAAGCGCCACCCATTATACTTACTGATTACAGTAACATAACATCAAAGCTTCCATTTTATTTGTTAGGAGTTGGATTGGATGGCTCACCCGATCGACTCCCCACTTTTACTTGGGAATTAGACAATTTTATTCGGACACATGAATTTGTTTTTATATTTAAAAATGATGAGTTCAACTTCAAATCCAATCCAAGGTCACATGACTGGCCTTTCTTCTGTCTATCAAAAGTCCAAGTGGGGTGGGTGGGTATGCTCCCACTTTGTTACCAATCCAAAAGCTGCTCTCTCTGTCTTCTTCATTGTCACGTTATAGTAATGAGTTTTCACATGTATAGCTGTCAACCTGCTTTCTTCATTTTGCTTTTTGGAGATATTTTGTAGCCATCCATTCAATATAAATGTTTTAGTTGGTATCGATGACATTTAAAATATTTAATTATCATATCCAATATATAAATTTTAATATCATTAATGATACGTTATACATCTTACTATATATATATATCTTATGATAGTTTTGTATGCGTTTGTTAATCTATCTGTACATGGAACCTTTATCTCTCTTGATAAGAATGAATTTAAGTTAAAACTGATAAAATGAAAGTAATTTCGATATATTACTTAAAATGTTTTATGAGAGGGATCGATAGACAAGGGTATGCTATTGGGCATTAATGAAAGGGTGATGTGCAATTCAATAAATTACAGGTGAGAACGAATAGGCGTGACAGGGGACGATCCAACCAAATTTGCTGTGTTTTATTATCAACGCCAGATTTTTTATTTTTTTGGGCTTTGTAAATATACCATTTATGCCTTCCTATTTCTGCTAAACGGTTAGCATCATCCAAAAAAATGTTTTTAGAATGGATGCGTCTATATTTTACAACCAAAAAAAAAAAATGATGCATGACAAGGGCCTGCGTACCGATTATAAAATCAAAGTATAAAACTCTGTCTTAGTCTTTTTTTAATTTAATCTTTTATAAATAATATATTTCCCAATTTAATCTTTCATAAAATTATTTTTTAAATTTCGTGCCTTACATATATTATTTGGGAAGTATCTGACCTGGTTTACAAGACGTACAATATATTTTGAATTATTTAGATTAAGTTGAAAAAATAATTTTTGATATAATCTATTATCCCAACCAAATAAATAAACGGACATTTCTTTGTCGTGATGGATTGATGTTTGTTTATTGATAACACAAATTAATAGGTGTTTTTCTTCTTAACTATTCTTTAAGCATTTCATTATTTTTACTTTGTTGTTACTGCAAAAAAGGAAAAAAAAAATGTTGTTTCATGCTTTTTCATTTTCTGGTGGCTACAACGTACAAGATATATTATTGCTGATTAACATCAATGATCAAACTGCCATGTCTCTTCTTCTGCCTGCATCATCAACCGAAATCATCGACGAAGGGCAATTCCTGAATTTAACAAAAGTTGTGCGCCCACTCATTACTAGTCATTATTAAACTCCTTCCGTATTAGAAATTATTTTATATATATATATATATATATATATACACACACACACACACCTTATTAATCTCTGTTTCTTCCCTATTCTGCCATCAAAGAACTAAAATAGGTAATATAAAATTCACGTAGATGACTAGATGTTTTACTTTTGATGATAACATTAACCACCTCCATCATGATCTTGAAATGAAATCAAGACATGGATATTTTAAACTAGTTAGATATAGATAAGTTAACTAAAAATTATTGCTGTTAAATTCATAAGTTAATTCGTTTAATTTATTAAATTTAAATTTTTATTTAAAAAATTATATCAACTTGCTTATAAACTCAAACTTAATAAAAACTCAACTTAATTGATTTTTCACTCAAATAAACTTGATTAACTTTATGTTTTTTAAACAGATTTGACGAATTACCATATAATTGAATTAAAATAAATTTAAAAAAGATAAAAATTCTTAAACCTAGCCCAATTCAATAAAGAATAATATGAAAATAGTATTTATGTATGAACTTGATTATAATTTTTATACTGAAAAATATGAATTATGGAATATAATTTTTTAAAAATTAGTATAATTTGAATTATATGTAAATGAATTTATTTTTATATATTATATTTATATGTAATTATTAACAAATGTAAACTCTTACGAGTTTACCTCTCCTTTATGAATTTACCTAAATTTGTGAATTTGACAACCTTGCTGAAAATGGATCAAAATTCATGACCTTAGTTTACTAAATTAACATCATGGTGAGCATGGGTGCCAATTCATTTTTCTTCATTAAAAGATATGACAATGAGAATAGATTTATTTTGATATATATTATGAAAGAAGGTATCAATAATACATACAGTATTAGTCTCAAACCAACAATACTTAACTTTTGAATCAGAGATTTTATGAATTAAGGACTCAAATGATGGTACTCAACCAAGGACTAATACAGAAAATGAATTACTTTAATTTCCAGACAATAAAATGTATATTCATGGAGGAGTAGCATAAAGTACAAAATAAAAGGCCCAACTCAAAAATATCATTTCTTAGTAAAATGGTGATTATGAATTGTCCCATGGTTGTGTATTATAGAATGTCTAAGAATTGTTTCATTTATGTAACCTTGGAAACATAATTATCCATGCCTACCAATGGTTAATTTCCAGATACCCTAGTCTATTTCATGTTCCATGGCTCCACGAGAAGACAAGAGAGATGAGCATGGCTTCACACAAGTTCAGCACTCTAAAATAAAATCGTTCATCCTAAACAACATAAAGAGCTTCATGATCATGCACTTTTCCTTAATCTTTTGACAAATGACAGATCATGAATATGAGACATATATAGCCATTTTCAATCTAATAAAGGTATATTAGACATTTCTAATAAACACCTAAATAGGTGTGGTAAGCATAAAACATAAATAGTCTAAAATTATCACAAACATGAAAGTAAAGTAAGTTAAAATGGACTGACATCCAATAGACAAAGTGGAGCTATCTTAATAACATCAAATAAAATAGAGTTAAAGAGAGAGAATACAATATTAATTTATCTTGGTTTAACCTCTCAGGCCTCATCTAATCTTTTAAATTTTAAGAGATTTTTTTGGATCAAAACACTAGCAATTGCAAGTGGTGGGTTTTATGTGTTCACCTCTAATACAAGTTTTCTCAAACTCACCTTAAAACTTATATACTAGGGATTTTTTACAATTTATCCTTAACTCACTCTTTCACCTAGAGTGTTTTAAAGCAAGGCAAATGGATATTTTTTACACCCTAAATAAAAAGGATTACAATAAAGCTCAATAAATGCTCTTGAAAGCTAATAGACCAACAACTTAGAATATTTTTAAGAAATAAATACTCTTAAATGCTTGAGTAATTTTTTTAATAATTTGTTCCTGACTCTTTAATGCATTTATATCTCTTTGCCAACTTCTAGCCATTAGAGATAGCATCTCCTTTTGAGAGGTCAAGTGTTAAATGCAGTTGCTTTTTGGTCAAAATAATGGATATATGTCTTTAACATTTAATTTTTTTTTTCAAATGGTAATAAGCTACTTAGTGTATTTATTCGAGCAACCCATCCTATCTTATCTTTATAAATCCTCTCTAATGTTTGCTTCATAAGTTAGATAAAAAGAACACATCTTATGTTATATAAAAATGGAAAGATACAAAAGAGAAAGAGAAAATACAATATATTTATTCCCTTGCTCGATTTACATGATTGAAAATAAGAGGTAAATAGATTTTGTCTTTTTGTACATTAATGATTTATCAAAGAGAATAAGGGCAAAATTTTAATGAGTTGAGATAATTATGCTTTTAAATAAAATTTAATTTTAACTTCTGTTATTATCAAAGTCATGAACAAAGTAAACCTATTGGGCCTACTAAACCTTAAGCCAATAATCTCTTCATTTAGATGATAACAAAACTCAATTAGGCAATATTATATCTATAAAAGCTACACAAAATTAATAGACGCTCCCTCTAAATATTTGTATCCCATAACAAGAGGTTTACTTAGGAATGCAAAGCATAAAGGTAAAAACATAAAAAACAAAGGGAATATTCAATGGAGCGTGCCACATAAATAGATAAGCATAAACTAGGCATATAAATTTTGTAAGAGTATCCTCTTCCTTTTTGTCAACCAAAAAAAGGAAAGGAACGATAGAAAATGGTTAACAATAATATGAAAGCATCAAATAGTAGCAAAAGACAATTAAAATGCACAATAATAGTAATAATAATGTATGAAAGAAAATTGAAATGCCAAATAGAGTATGAAAGTGTTGTACCATCACTAGCCAGTCAAAAATTAAGTGATCGTAAAGACTAAAGTGCATCACCGAGTTGTTCATCAAATGATGGAATGTGTAACTATCTTATCAGTGACAAAGAGAAGTGCAAAATCAACATCTTGATAATGCTATAGCGGCATAGTCTTGTTAACTTGAAAGGCCATTTTGGCATTGTGCAATTTGGTCATCACAAAATCAAGTTGTTATCGAATAATCTTACCACTACTGAGTAAGCCATAAAGGACACCAATATCAGTTGAAAGTTGCCTAAAATCATTATGAATCTCTTGAACATTGGCATTGAGGGATTAAAAAAGCTAAAGGATCTTAGCATTAAAGGAGGACTTAAGAACCATTAGAAGAGGAGAAGGCAGAGGAGGAATGAGAACATCTTTATCCTAAAAAGTAGGAAGAGAATCAAAAGGAAGAAGGGATGTAGGTAAAGGTGGTTCAACAAGAGATGGGGGTTAGAAAGGGGGCTTAAGTGTAGGTGAAGATGATAGAGGATGTTTATATGGAAGGGAGGATACTGGTGAAAGGGATAAACAAGATGAATGGAAATTTGGAATGGTTGGTATAGGAGAGGCAAGGAGAATGAATGATAGAAGGGGCACATCTTCTTCCTTTATGTCAGATGGAGGAGAAAACATAAGCTTCCTTTTTTTCTTTAAAGTGGAAGGAGTACTAGATGAAGGTTGTTGTTCAACTACTAGAGAAGGAATTTGGGAGTTAGAGGGACCAATATAAGTGGATACGGCTTCAACTTTGATGTTTTCCTTAGCATAATTTTGAACTTCACCATTTAGCATTAGCGATGGGGTGTTAGCTAAACTTCTACAACTTCCATAATAGGTTCTTAAGTAAAGGCATCTTCAACATTTGCATCCTCTATAATAGGTTCATCAACAGCTACTTCAACAACTTCTTTTGTCCACTATACTTTTAGCAACAACTATTTCCTTTAAGGCTTCATGATAAGCTTTTTCCCCAACTACTTCTTCCTCCATAACAACTTGCTTCACAAAGAATTCTTGAGTGGAAGTTCTTACTATATTGACTTTAGCTTGAAGAGGAAGAGCCAAGGGTTCCTCTTCTGAAGTTTGCTTAGAAAGTTATAAAATTGGCTAAATAATCCTCTACATCACAATTGTAGATCCATGCTCCATCTAGCTGAATGTACTCCATAAACTTTAAAATTGTCATATCATAAAAGGCTAAGACAATCCTAAAAGAGTGACCTTTCAAATTTCACTCTTTTAAGCCTTGAAGATTTTAGTCAACAACATGCCATAAAGAAAACTAGTGAATTGTACTTTACTCTTTATAGCTTTCTTTATATATTTTAGCATCTAATAGTAGATATTGATGCTTTGTTAAGCCATTAGATTGTACACCCAAAAGATATCTCTTCAGATCATCACATTAAGAGTCTAGAGCCTTAAAAACATTGTGGTTTCAATTGACATAGGAAGGACATAGCTTGAGTATTGATCTTCCTCCTTTTTTATTAAATCCCTTTGCTCCACAACACAATTAAATGCATTTGCATATTTAGCCTTCATCTTTATTGGATAAAAGCATTCTCTTAAAAAATATTCAGGATTCCTTTAAAATGATATTCTAAAAATTTGCTACAAAATCTTCATTCCAATGGACACAATTTTTTCATTTGTTATGGAGTTCAGAGCTTTACCTTGTTTTATCGTATACCTAAATCAGTATAAACTAGTTTGTTCAATTTAACTAGATGAGCCTACTTTATGGATTTTAAAACCAATTCAATTAGACAGTCAATAAAGTCAATTTTTAAAAATCTATACATCTCTTAGTAGCAATAGATTGATTAATAGAATTATTTAAGTACCTTCTAGATGTTCTAGAATGCAAAACTCATGAAACAAATCTTCTAATATTTTCTTTGTGGTTATCTACTCACCTTCTTCAAGTTTTTTCTTTCTTTTCACTTTAGGAGTAGATTTTTCTTTCGAAAGTTGCCCTGTTAAAGGTTTACAAATTTAAAGGACTTTCTAGGTTGCTCTTACAACTATTTCTTCCTTTCATTCCATTCTTTATCTTTCTTTATTCTATGCTTTCATTTGGAAGAAAGATTGGCTACAATGGTGGATTTCTTTATTTTTTTCCTTCTTTTTCTTCTCAAGATTATTTAATTTGAGTTTCTCAAAGGCTTTTTACCATTTCCTTTCTTCTTCATCAATGTTAATGGTGACTTCAATAGGTATAAATTTCATCAATCTTTATGATTTTCTTCTATGGAAAGTAAAATGACTAATTCATTTAGTCATAAATGGTTTTAGGGTTAGGGCACAAACTCACACTACTTCACGAGAGAGAGAGAGAGAGAGAGAGAGAGAGAGAGAGAGAGAGAGAGAGATTCAAAAAGTGAAAGGATGATACAGAAATGGCACTTTATTTCTAAGTAAAGCAATTGAAAAAGATGCATCATCTGAGCAAGGGAAATGCCAACCGTCATTTGAATTTAAAACCTCGAGATGCATCATTTTGATAATAAACTAAAAGATATAACTTTTGCTTTAAAAAATGTAAGAATTAATTTTACAAAATTAATAATCCAAGAAATTTTAAAACATATGTCACACAACATATTTAATGATAGATAATGTACAATGGAATTCCAATTTTGCAAACAATAGGCAACACATATTATGTTTAAGTGGAGCGACTTGCTAAAACAATTTCAAGTAGAGGAAGTAGGTAATTCCATAACACAGAAGACATTAAATATGATCAATCATTCATAATTTCTTTCTAGGAGATACACAGTTATTTTCAAGTGGGGGTTTAGTGAAAATATTAGCAAGTTAACTTTTAGATTGTACATACATTACCTCCACATCATCTCTTTGAACATGATCTCTTATAAAGTGATACTTTATTTTGATGTGCTTTGTTTGAGAGTGATGGATTAGATTCTAGCAAATTGCTCAAAATACAGGAATGTGATCGAAGTTTAAGGAGTAGTATTCCAATTGTTACTTCATTGATAAAAGTTAAGTGTAATAGCTTTCAACAGCCATATACTTCGCTTCAGTTGTAGAAAGAGCCACATAATTTTGCTTTTTGTTAAACCAAGACATTAGAGCATTCTTAAGAAATTGGCAACTATTACTAATGCTTTTTTCATCTAATTTATCTTCTTAAAATTTCCATTAGCATACTTAACTAGATTGAAAGATTAGTTCTAAGGTACCACAACTCATAGTTTTGTACTCCCACTAAATATCTAAAAGTATAGTAAAGTATGATTATTTAAAATTAGCTTGAAATTTAATATGCTTACAAATACTAAAAATGATATCTGGCCTACCAGGAATCAAGTAAAGTAGTGATCTAATCATACATTTTATAGCATTTTTGAACAAAATCTTTACTATTATCATCCTTGTCAAAATTGGAGGAGGGATATATTAAAGTACCCATAGTTTTGGAGTTTTCAAATATATACTTCTTAATTAGCTCTTTTATATATTTAGTTTGATTGATGAAATTTTCTTCTTTTGTTTGGTTGATTTGAAAACCAAGGACGAATTTTATTTATGCCATCATACTTATTTTAAACTCACCCTTCATCAACTTTGCAAAATCTTTATATATAGATTCATTAATACTACAAAAATATAAATTTACACAAATAAAGAATTATATTTATTTTTTTTAATCGAGAGTATAATGCTAAGTCTTCCTCTTGAGAGCTCATTTTCCAAAAAAATAGTTCTTAACTTTTCATACTAAACTTTAAAAGCTTGTTTTAAGTTATAAAGGATTTTTGTAAGCTTGAAAATATGGTTGGGCAATTTTTCATTTTCAAATTTAAGAGGTTGTTTAACATATATCTTTTCATTTATGAAACCATTAAAAAAAAGTACTTTTAATATCTATTTGATATAATTTGAAATTCATAAGTGAAGCATAAGTAAGTAACATCCTAATTGATTCATATTTAGCAACAAAGGCATAGGTATCATCAAAGTCCATACTTTCTTATTGAATAAAATCTTGGGTCACAAGTCTAGTTTTATTTCTAACAATATTACCTTACTTATCCACCTTGTTACAAAAAACTCATTTAGTTCCAATGATGGAGGCTTATTTTGGTTACTTTATTAGCTCCTATGCTTTGTTTCTTTTAAACTAATTTAAATCTTGTTGCATAGCTATAATCCAATTTTCATCATTAAGTGCCTCTTCAAACTATTTGGGCTTAATTTAAGATAAGGGAGTGAGTTTGTTATTGTTGTTGTTACTGAAAAAAGATCTTGTGCATAATACTTTATTTGAATCTCTAATATTATACTAAATTAGGTAGGAGGAGGAGTGCCTTTATTCCCTAATAGTCTAACATCTCTCCTTATAGTACCTTGTTGACTCGACATGTTTAGTTCTTATTATCAGCTGAATATGATCTTGGACCTAACTAGTGATATCTTTAAAACTTTGGAGTTGGCTTTGTCTTAAAGTTTTTGCTTACTTCAACTATCATTAATGATTTGAAGTTCGCTTCTTCTTAATTAGTAGAGCTTTCTCAAACTTTTATCAACAATTCTTAGTTGGTTTGAGTTACTTTTTGGAATGTGTGTGGTTTCTTTTCTTCCTTTAGTATTAGTTAGAGTTTGCTTCTAGTTTTTTGAGTTGTTTACTCCTATTATATTCCCATCATCATCTAAATTTACTAATCTTTTTAAGAAAAGGTTAGTTTCATCAAATACCACATGCATAGACTCTTCCATATTCATAGTTCTTTTATTGTATATTTTATATGCTTTACTAGAGGTAAAGTAACCTAAAAATATGCCTTTATCACCATAAGTATCAAATTTTCCTAAGTTATCTTTTCTATTATTATATATAAAGCACTTTCAATCGAATGCATAAAATAACTAATATTAGGCTTTCTTCTTTTTCACAACTCATAGGAAGTCTTCTTAAGATAGGCCTTATGAGATAATGATTCAACTTATAACAAGTTATATTTATAGCTTTAACCTAAAAGTATTTAAAAAGATTATTGTCCATAAATATAGTTTTAGCCATATCTTGTAAAGTATAATTTTTCTTCCCAATAATCTCATTTTGCTATAGAGGTTTTGGTGTTGAAAAATTATTAGTAAAATTTTGCTCATCATAGAAATTTTCAAATAATTTGTTTTTAAATTTCCTATTATGATCATTTAAAATACTAAAGATTAAACATCATTGTTTTTTTTTTTAACTTTTTTATAAAGGACCTTAAAATTTCTTAAAGGCTTCATCTCTGTAAGGAAGAAAGAAAACCAAGTGAATCTAGAATAGTCATTGATGATAATAAATGCATAACTCTTGCCACAAGAGTTATGAGTTTAAGTAGGGTCAAAGAGATCCATATGTAATAATTGGAGTAACCTAGGAAAAGAAACAAATTTCTTTATTTTAAAGAAAAATCTTACTTATTCATCTAATTAACATACATCATATAAGTAATTCTTTTCAAAATTTAGCTTGGGAAAACCCTTTATAAGGTTAAGCTTAGATAGTTGAGATATAGCATATATGCTTGCATGGCCAAACTTTCTATGCCATAATCAAGGATCATTGAAGATGGAAGAAAGACATGTCACACTCTTCAAGGTCAAATCAATTAAGTTAAGAAAGTAAATGTCCTCCAATATTTGACTTACAAATAGGGCTTTATAATAATCATAAATTGTGTAATACATGGACTCGAACACTATTTTATATCTTCTATCACATAATTGATTAATGTCAAGTAAATTATATTTTAGACCATTAATAAAATAGATATTATCAATGTAGCAATTATCATTTAACTCAACTTCACTAATACCTATGATTTTACCTTTCCCTTTATCTCTGAAAGTGACAATTAATCCTCCATCCTTACAAGCAAAGGATAAAAACTTCGAAGGGCCTTAGTCATGTGCCTAAAGTAGCTATTATTTAGAAATCACTAATATTTTGATATCCTTCCTTTTAAGCATACTTGTGAAAAATTTAATTTTTCTTAAGTACCTAAATCTTTTTGAGTCTCAAGTGACATAATAACTTGTGAAGTCTAAATCATTTTACTTTTTTTACATTTATAACATACATGACCAACTTAGTTATAGTAAAAATAAACGATAGAGGATGTTGATTTTATAAATAAATTTTTACATAGTTTATATTTTGTTTTATTTTGTATCCAATACCAAATTTATCAAACATGCATTTTTGCTTCGTTAAAAGCATCTTTAGTTTTTTTTCTTTTACAAAATTAGCTAAATCTTTCATTAAAGAGACAACTTGTTGTTTCAAGTTTTTATTTTCTTAAAGAGCTAACTATAACTTAGCTTCAAGAATATTAACATTTTTTTTTAGTTTGGAGTTAACTTGAAGTTAGTCTTCATATTTGGAAAACAACTTCTTTAAATTAGCAAGAAATTCATTAAAAGTTTCAACAAGTTCAATGTGAGAAAGAGAGATTTCATTTTGTACCTCACTGTCTTCAAGAGCCATGAAGTACATGTTTGCATCTTCTTGTTCTAACTCCATTTCTTGATCTTCATTATCATCACTCCAAGCTAGGGGTGTGCAAGGCTCGTCGGGCTGGGTTGGGTATATATATTTATTTATATATAAAAAGATAGAGACTAAATTGAAAAGAATTTTTTTTAAAAGTCTTTTTATAATATTAGCTAAAAAAATTTAAACACTTTATAAATTACAAATAACTAAAGAGGTCAAGATCTATGTTTGGGTTTTTTTAAGTATAGTTATCACATTCATGTAAGAAAAATGAAATTAGAAAATGCATATTTTTTTAAATTTTAACTATTATATTTGTATTTTCTTTCTATTTTCTCTCTTGAACCCATATTTTTTCATGTCCATTGCATAAATTTGAAAAAAATATATTAGAAAAAGTGATTATATGCCCAAAATAATTGAGCAAATATACAAATATAAATATATAAAATTTCAAAATTTGTTCTTAAAAAAAAAATGGCCCATTGGCTTATCCCTGACCCAATCTAGTCCAATAATAATCAGGCCAAGTTCAATTCAGGCCAGGCTCAAAACAAATTTTTTGTCCAAAAGTTAAAATTAGGTTGGGACTCTGGCTGAGGCAAACCCGGCCTATCCCAACCTGTGCACACCCCTACTCCAAGCTATCATGACCTTCTTCTTTCCATAAGACTTAATTGGTTCTCTTTACGTATAGATATTCAGATTTGACATGCCCATTCTTTCTGCACACATAGTAGGTAATTGAGATTTTTTTTAACTTTTCTATTTATTTTAAGGTATTTCCTTTATTCTTTATTCTTCTATAACTTTTTTTTTTTTTTTGCTTTTAGCATATTTATCCAATCCTTGTAAGAAAAATGCTATGTCTTATGCATCTAATTCTCCATCATCTTCTTTAGTGGATGGTTCTCCATCATCTTCAAGGCCATTCACTTTCTTCTCTGCTTTAATTTGTGCCTTTTAAAGTGCTTCTTTCTATACGCAATAAGGATGCCTCGTAGCTCATCAAAAAATAATGTTAGTAGATTTTCACTTTTAATAAAGTTTACCTTAGGTTCTATTTTTGTGGGAGGCACCTAAGAATTTTGCAATTGAGTTTAAGATCTATATATTTTTGATTAAGTAATTTGAGATTACTTGCAAGTTTAACAAATGTCTTCATTTTCTTTCATATGAAAAGCTTGTATTCATACACAATGACATTTAGGTTTTTTTTTTTTTTACTTTAGATGTTCCTTCATGAGTGATCTATAACTTTTTTCATATTTCTTATGTTGTTTTGCAATTGGACATTTTTTTTGTGCTTTACTCCATGTACAACATAGATTGAAATATTGATTGCATAATCGTTGTATTGAATTAATTTGATGTCATCTCATTCCATTTGTTTCTTAGCCTATTAACAATTCCTCTAGTTAAAGATCCATCTTCTTATACATCTTGTAGCCATCCTCAATTACTTCCCACATCAAGTAGTTGATAAAATAAAAGTAAATTCTCATCTTAACTTTTCAGTGTGAGAAGTGCTTCCCATTAAAGTAGGGTTGCTTGACGGTGGAGAATCCTTCTTAAAAGTCAGCTTAAAGTAAGACTAAACGCTAAGTCAGTGAGACCAGCTTTTAATACCAATTGATATATACACTTAAAAGGAGTGAATAGGTATGATATATAAAAATTTTATTTTTTAGAAACAAAATATAATTTTATAGAGTTTTATATGAAAATTTTTAAAGGTTATTTTATAATTTTTGCCAAAAATTTTGGCCCCAAAAAAAAAAATGAGACTTGACCTAACTTAACTTGTGGTCACCCCTTAAGAAAGTGAAAAGTTGCTACCTCATTTTATTTTTTAATAAACATTGGAGTTTTTTTTTCTTTCATGTAAATTGACTAGCCATGCATGGTGTTACAGATAGGGGGCTAAAGTCCAAGAAAAAACAAACTAGTTGTTAACATAATAAGGAAAGGTAACACCTTGGAAATCAACAAGAATGGTAGAAATACAACCATTAAAAGGGTTTAGAAACTCTTACTACCCAAAAGGAGGAGAATGAGTGAACTTAGCCATTTAATTAGCGTTAAAGTTTGACTCCCTAAATATATACCACAAATCAACATGCCATTATTGATGACACAAGATGCTTTTAATTTTAGAGATCAAATTTAAGCAAGGATGGTGGCTGTCACACTCATTCTTCACAAAAGAAACCATAATTAAAAAGTTTGCTTGGATCACTAGCTTAGCAAAGTTATGCTCTCAGGCCATATTTAAACAAAGTAAGATCCCTTAAAGCTCTGCAATGGTGATCAATCAAGTTCTCAAGTCACACCTAAAACCCCTTGACCACTTACCAAATTCATCACAAAGGACCTTACCATAAATAGCCTCTTCATTCATAGACATAAATGTTGGGAATCATTGGAGACACACAACGGAAACATTTAAAATTTTGATCCTGATTCCCACCAAGGATCTGTCAAAATCGCTTAAACTGAATAGGTTCAGAGAATTACCTTTTTTTGTCGATTGAGTTTGTTGTTTTACTTTTCGTTTAGATCACAGAAACTGACCGCATATCAGCTCCCTTTACTGGTATCCACACGAACAGGGTTCAACAACTCACACGGTGTACTAGCAGTCTGTCCGTACAATTCTGTACAGTTCCATACGACGTCCGTATGGTGTCCCTCTCTCTAAGGTTTTTAGAGGCAGCTCTAGCTATAACTAATCTTTTCTGATATAGAAACCCCTATTTATAGATTAGGGTTTCAGATATTTTTAATTAATCAAAATTAATTAAATATATTTATTAGTTTAAATTCAAATCTATCCTATAGTTTAAATTTAAACTTATCTGATAGAATTAAATTTAAACTAATTCATATATATATACATATATATATAATATAATATATATATATATATAATATTTCGAATTTAATTATTTATATATATATATATATATAATTTCTCCATCCTAGATATTCATTAAATCTAAACACATTTTTTATTCAATGAATGTGGACATTTTAGCTCGAATTAGTCTATTCTTGTGTGCGACCCTGCAGGCCCATATGATGTTGGCAGTGAGCCAACTGCACTATTTGACCCACAAGTCACAAGCGGCCTCTAGCAAGACATTGTGACTACCCAAATCATACAGGATCGATGATCCGATGCAACCTATCTTACAACCCTATCATATCCCTTTTGTCACATGATATCTAGATCGAGTATGAGGCATGAAAATGTCATCCTTAACTTGTTCGATCGTAACTTTCTCGATCTCCGAGCAGACTGATATAAGATGGAACCATTTCCATCTGAATATGGCCATGCATTTCTCAGTCACACTCATCGAAGGGCCCAGAGATATCTCTCTATTAACCAGAGGGATAAATTCTATCTTGACCACTCATCTTCCTCTGCATGGATTCCATTATACCTGATCATAATCTTCGTAATCACCCGGTTAAAGGTAACATTAGACTATGCCAAAATACAGTGTCTTTCATGTAGGAATTTATGGTGATCTCAAGTCCAAGGGATCAATGACACGGTTATATATGAGATAAACTTATGACCTAATCCATGTAGCTTATCTCATGACGGGTCTATCCAGCGTCTTGTTCTCTAACACACGTCTATGATTTTGATTCATATCATCATACATGATTAATACTTAATCAATCAAAATTATATTAATCTTAATTCATCGTTGTTCCCACAAGGATGATTGATTAGGGACATTTTGGATAATCCAAAAAATGATTTATCTATAGATATTATTATATATAAATATGCAAATAATATAATAATGTAATAAAAAAAAACTCTTATTTCGTAATAAAAACAATGTTCGTAATACAATAATTGGCGTAGGGCACAATCTCCAACAACATATCCATTAACATTAATCATAATCTAATTTGATAAAGTGGGATGCCAACATATTGTATATTGAATTTTCTTCTTCATGGACTTGTCATTAATGCAAATAAGCTTCATAGCTTTAGAGTCTAAATAATGACACTAGTGCATAAGACTATCCTAAAAGAGTTCCTCTACATTAAACACCTTTTTACATTTAAAATTCTATATAATCTAGAAACCATACCTGAAAATAATGCTCAAAGGTAATCTTAACGTGTTACTAGCATCTATGATGCTACTCCATAGCACCCAATCCATGGGTTTAAGGAGAAGAATGTGGACCAATATTTAATGTACCAAGCATCCTCCAAAACGCATTGGCTTGAGTATAGCCACATAGGTAGTGTAATGCCATTTTAGGAATGTTGCTCCTAAATGTACAAAGGCTTAAAGAGGAAAGGCCTTTATAGACCCTAAACTTATTAATATGAATACACTCCCCTATAAAAAACCAGAAAAGATAATGAACTTTTTCCAACACATTTAGTTTCCAAATCACATCCCAAATCTTATCCCTAGATGCATGAGAATTATAAGTAAGAAGGTCATACACTAATCAAACAGAGAAATTGCCATCTTGTACTTCGCTCTAGAAGATCATATCACCCTTATTGTTAAGAAAGTGAAGAACAATGTTAACAATGGCCTTGTGTGTATTCATAAAGAGTAGATGACCAAATGTACCCTACTTCCAAGCTCCTGAAGGAAGTAAGAATTCTTTAACATGGGCTTGATCCATGTTTAAAGAAATCTCTTGAGAGGCATATTAAACAAAAGGCAATGGTGAAAAAGTCCAATGATCATGCCAAAATTTGATGGTAGATCCATCTCCAAGAGACCACTTAACACCATTCATGAATAGTTACTAAACTCTTATGATTCCCTTTTCAAATGATCAAAAAGTTCCCCTTATGCTTAATTTTGGGTACTGATTCAGCACCATAATTATATTTGCTTCTAAGAACTCTCACTTATAATGACTTTTTATGGCATAATACCCCTAACAAAGTTACTTTTTATGGCACAAAAAACCATAGCAAAGTTTAATAGTGAAAGTATCATTCTAGTGATGAATTATTCTTAATGCCAAGACCTCTATCTTTCTCATGCTTGCAAATGTCATCCCAAGATATAAGGTAGATCTTTCTCTATTCAGCAAAAAAGCCCCATGAAAAGCTCCTGTAAATCTTTTCAATTTGGGCATGCACATTAATGGGAGAGAAATAGTTTGCATGACATATGTGGGAGTTGCCATAAGCATTGCCTTCACTCAAGTAATATGACTCGTCAAGTTAAGAAATTTCTGTTTCTAAGAGGACATTCTTTTAAATAGTTTATCGAATATGATTTTGAAATTAGCCTTTTAGGTTTTCTTATGAAAAAGAGGGATGGTAAGTACTAACCTAATTCTCCAATAAGAGAAACACCCAAGATATGGCTTAGGTGAATGGCTCTAGAGGAATGCACATTTTTTGAACAAAACATTTTAGTCTTGGATAAATTCATCTTTTGCCCTGGCAAAGCAAAACACGTTCATAAAATCATGTATGATCTCTATTTGATCTGAAAAAGCTTTTTTGGGGAGAAAAAAAGAGAGGTCATCAATAAGGAATAAATGAGATATAAATGGCTCATTTTTAGAGAGTTTAATAGGCTTCCATAAACTATTCTCAATGGCTCAATTAATACAATGAATTAACCTCTCCATATAAAGCACAAAAAGATAAAGAGATAACCAATCCCCTTGTCTTACGCATCTAGAGCGATAGAAAGAGGAAGAAAATTTGTCATTCCATAAAACTTGTATGTTACAAGTGGAAACACAATGCATGATGAGTTCAATGAGAGAATAGCCAAACATACTATTTATAAGCATATCCTTTAAGAAAGGCTAATCAATGCAGTTGTAAGCTTTCTCAAGCTCAACCTTGATTGCTATAAGCCCCTTTCGACCTTTTTTGGACCCTATTAAGTGAATGACCTCTTGTGCAATGATATTATTATTATTATTATTATTATTATTATTATTATTATTATTATGTCTCCTAGAAAAAAACTGCTTTGATTAGGTGTTACTAACCTACATAGGTAACCTTTTAGACAATTTGCCATAATCTTAGTCATAATTTTGAAAATTACATTACACAAAGAGATAAAGTAAAAATCTTTCAATGTTTTAGGATTGTCAATTTTTGGAATAAGCATAAAGTGAGTCTAATTTATCTTGTTGATGGTCTTAGGTCTACAAAAGACTTATTTGACAAAATGAGAAATAGAATCACCAATAATGTCTTACTAGCTATGAAAGAAGATAGCTTAAAGGCAATCAAAACTTGGGACTTTAAAAGCCCTAATACTAAACATAATGTTCTTAATTTCCAAAATTGTAACCTCCCTTTAAATAAAGGAGAAGTTTAAAGGGCCAAGCTTGGGGGACCCATTAAGGATAGGAAGCTTGGGCCTTTCTCTATGATCTTTCATATATAGATTCTTATGAAAAATCGCAACAAAGTTGTTCAAAGCATGTTAGTTAGACAACCAAACACCATTGTCATCTTTAATAGCCTCAATATTATTTCTTCTTCATTTAATAATCTTAAAATAGTGAAAAAAATTAGTGTTTCGATAACTGTAGTTCAACTAGTTTCATCTAGACTTTTAGTATTATATGAGTTCTTCTTGGGTAAGAATCTTCTTATACTCATCCTATAAAGTACACTTATGATAATCCAAAAAAGGATTATAAAAGCCAAAACAACTTTTATTATTACTTTGAAGACTACGTATAATCCTCCTCTTTTTAAATAAAATGTTACCTACTTTATCAAGGTTCCAAATAGAAGCCTCATTACTAAACTTAGTGGAATTCACACACTAATGCAGACTAGACCAAAAATCCTTAACCATTTCAAAGAATAAGCCCTCAAGAAACCATACTGCATTAAACTGAAATATAATGGTATGGTATTGTCTATAGTCAAGGTTGAGAGACATAAGCAATGGACGATGGTCAAAGCCATTTTTAAAAAAGATTATTAACTTAAACAAATGGGTATGCAAGATGCCAAGAGATATTATTGAGGGCCTAGTCGATACACTTCTTAAGTGACCTCTTTTGACGTGAACTTTAGCCCTTTAAACCTAAGATCAAGAAGATTAGAAGCATTAATGCAATAAAAAAAAACTGCCTATAATGACCAATTAAAAGGCCCCCTACCACGTTTGTCATCAGCATTAAAGTAGGCATCAAAATCCCCTAACACTAGCCAATGATCAAGTGTGTAATGAGCAATGCATTTAAGTGTCCCAAAAATTAATGCACTTGGCAAGTTTAAGATAACCATTAACATAAGATATAAAGAAATTATTAATTGAACATTTATTCTTGATATGACAGTAAAGAATTTGAATAGTGAAAAAATATGGTAACAACAATCTTGCCACTATACTAAAGAAGCCATATACCACCATTAAAACTAGTAGATTCAATATGAATCCAATTTGGAAAACCAACTTACGAACAACATAGTCCATTCCAAAGTTGCTAATTTTAGGTTCAATTAAGATTAAGAGAGATAAGTTGTGCATACTAATTAAGTCCTTGATCCAAAATGGAAAAGTCTTAGCACCTACATCTTTACAATTCCAACATGCAAAATTCATAAAAATAAATTAGAAGAATGGGAAGAGGCTAAGAGACTTCACAAGTTATTAGAAAACACCACCATGGGCCTCCATGCACCAGTTATCACCTCATTTAAAAAGAGATTGTTTAGTAAACTTTGACATTCAGATGTTCTCATTTGTGTCAGAGGGTCTTAAGGGCCTTTCATTAGTGTTTCATTGGGAGAAAAGGATTTGAGGTAAAAGAGCCTCTTTCTTGTGAAGATGGAGAACAGAAACAGAAGAAAGATTGTGCTCCACAGTAACTTAGTAACCTCATTCAAATTTTCCTTGTTTGTAGCATGCCTCAATGCTATCATTTGAGGATTTGCATCAACTTGCCCCTTGTTCTAGAAAGATTGTGATCCATAGTAATTAATGGATCTTTAACCATCAAGTTCTCATCCTCTACGTCACCTAAAGCTACAACTTGAGATTGCCTATTATTGCTTAATTGCCAAGAATCATGCGAGATTTGCCTTGTTTTTGGCAAGCATCTAGGAGTCAAATAACTCATATGTTAAAATATTCTAATTGCTCAAAGTGGGTTTCATGTAGGCTGGTTGTCAAAACTTACTACCCAGCACCCACATCATTATTAGTTGGGTTACTAACACTTGTGTAGTCCTCTTTTTTATGGCTAGCACAATGAGAACAAATGAGGTTAAACCCCTCATTCTCTATAATAAAGACTAAATTATGAATAATGAATTTAGAGACTAATTTCTTTCTCAGGTCAATCTCGATGCAAATCCTTGTGAAGCAACCTCTCTCAATGTGACATTCTTTCACGAGTCCTATTGAAAGCATATTAGCATATACTTTAAGGGTTTTACCACTATGGTTACCAAGTTGTCACAAAAAATGCTTGTTATAGTACTATATTGAGAGGTTAAGAATGCAAACCTAAATAGCTAGCTTACTAGTGGAATTTCAAACAGGGCCAAACTCTAATGTCTAATGTTGGACAACTAGGTAATGTTCCAAAATTATACAAAGACACTTATTAAGCACAAACTAATAATTAGATAAGTTGGCAAAGTGAGCAATAAAATAGTTGTTCTCTAGGTCAATTAATTGAGTACGTGTTTGGAAACCTGATAACTTCCTCTAAAATCACGTTTTCTCTTAAGCAACAAATTATTACTTTTACATAAACGCAGTTTGTCAGTGGCACTTTCAAGGAACAATAACCCAATTTTTACCAAGTAAAGTTATCACTAAAGATTTTCTTTCCCCCACAGTTTGCAATACTCTTTCCACTCCTCTCGACATTAGGATAACTAAGTGAACCTTCATCAATTCTTAAATCTCCTTTGAAGGTTCAATTTTTTCTTTTTCTTCTAAATCCAAAAGCCAATCATTATCTTAATCTTTAGCATTAAGGCCATTCGAATCATTGTATCCAAATAGAGAATCACTGTACGACATAATAAGTTTGACGTGGCTTGTCTTCGCCATTTCCGTTGTGACTTATAGTAGCCCCACACATATATATCTTTGTTAAGTCAAAACTTCTTGAAGATGAAGTCAAATCCATTGCATCCATATCTGTCACACCCACATCACCATTATCATCTACAGATCCTTCTGATCTCAGTTTCTTGACACTATGTCCATGTGGTCATCCTTTTTCTTTGAACAATCGTGATCTGCAAGGCATTTGTCCATCATTTCAAATTCTTTAAAATTTATTATTGAGATAGATATTGTGAACTAGTTTTTTAAGACTTATTTTAAATTTAATTTTGGCTCAAAATAATAAATTTTCTTATAAGCAAATTTACTTTCTTAAGTTACTAAATTTAAAGGAAGATATTTTAGTAAAAAAAATATGTATTTAAGTTAATAAGAGATATATTAGTTAATTAGACTAAAGTGTAATGCAATTTTTTATTTTAAGAGAGGAGAGTATATATATTGAAAATAGAGATAAAGGTTATATAATTTTAGAAAAACTCAAAAATTATTTTAATTAGTTGAATTAAATATAACATGCAACTTTTAATTTCAAAAGAAGAGGTTATATATTTTAAAAAGGAATAAACTTACATGAAGTATCTTGTATCTTTATTATTAGATTCTCCAATCAAAATATGATAATTATATGATTCTCTAATAATAATATAATAAGTGTATAATTTTTTTAGACAATTGTACAGTTCTCAATTAAACTATACATATATTATGTTATTATTAAAGAATTACATATTTGCCATACTTTAATTGAAGAATAAATATATAAAACAATTCATATAAGTTTGATTCTTTTAAAAACAAATACAAAATTTGTGTAATTTATTTCATTCAGCAAAATTCAAATAAAAAAAGTATAATTTCCTAAAAAACAATATTGACATGTACTAAAATGCATGTGAAGCCACTATATATAGTTACTATTATTCCAATCCTGTAATAATATACTAGAATCTATATGAAGAAACAAAATCATGATTTCTTAATATAACTACTTCTAACCAATATGCAATCCTAACAAACCAAATAAAATCCTAAAGTTATGCCTAAGATTCTCCAGCGTTGGATAAACAGGGTTTAGCGGTAATTAATAACTATCAGCATAGCTCCCGTAGTGGATCATAGGGTTTATGAATCTCTGCATCAAACTTGATCGACCATATGAAGAAACCGGCGGTGCCGCAACCCTCCCGTACACGGGCGGCGTAGATCTATAATACCGCATATAAGTGGTGATAGGTGATGGTGCTGGAATTTTTTGGGACGACGCAGTGACTTGATCCAAGAGTCTGGTTTCACAAAGTAATTGCCAAACCCTAACCTATCTTTCCGGCCCTTATGTTTCTTGCTCTTTTTCCCATTCCTCCATAGTGGCTGTTCCCAGTATATAGTGTTCTTGGACGACTGAGCATGAAGGCTATCGCCCTCAGAAGAGTTAGTATCAGAATCAGACTCGGAGTGATTGTGCTCGTGATGGTGGCAGCAATATTTGGTGCTTGCCCTGGTACGAGAATAGCTTTGGTCTTGCACGGGTGCCTCTTGGAAGGACCAAAGTTCTGCTCTTTGGCCCATTTTCTGAATAAGCTTCAATAGTACCATGGGATTCACTTTGCCCAAAACTGCTACCAGCTCTCGCTTTGGATCAATGGAGATGGATTCTACTCCTTCATTTGTTTTAAGGACATAAAAGAAATTGACGATAAGAGGATAAAACACTATTAAAGAATGCCACCAAGAAATTAAACCTAAAACTAACCGGTGAATCCTTGCAACCTTTTTCTTCACATCGCGAGGACAGTCCTTAGAACAATGAAAATCAACTTTCAAGGTGGAAATCTGAAAGGAACATCATCCAATAAGAAAATAAAAAATACGAAATGAACGCCAAGGGATGAAAAGCACGGGTTTGTTTATGTTGGAAGAAAGTATAAAAGAAGAGGACATGCCAGAGATTGGTCATGACGGGACTTCATTAGTCTAGAGCTTGAAATATGTCACAAAGTTGATCTCTTGAAAACTGAAAAGCTCCTTGTTCCCAGACACTGAAGATGTGGTGGGGAGAATACTCGGGGGTTGATATTTACAGCATTGTTTGATCTTCGTGTTTATGTCGATCGCAAATGGTCGGTCCCTATTTGAAGGCAACTTCCATACGAAAATATGGACCAAGAATTTGACGATTAATATTGTGCCATTCCACTAGTAAAACTTCAAATTATTAAAAAGCGTTGATATATGTGGCAAAAATCTTTTCATATTTTGGTGTGCGTGTGTGTGTGTGAGTGTGTATGCGATTTTTAAAATGAGGAAATGATCATATTGACCCTTAAAAAAGCTTAATAACATTAATTTAATATTTAAAATTTAGTTTTAATAACATAACTTTGTCTTGACCAAGAAGATATTGTCATTAATTTAGTTCTCTAGAGATTCTGATAATATTAATTTAATTTTAAGACTAAAATAATGCACTTTTTGAAGCATCAATACTAAATTAATGTCAACAACTTTCAGTAGCTAAATTTACTATGATATATTGTTATTATGGATGCCTTATAGGCATGACTAGGCTAATTAAACTTGCCAACTCTCAAATTAACAATAGTTGGTATAAATCCTTAGGTATAAAAATAATAATAAATAAATTCCAACTAGTTGTAGGCAATACATTTAGACCATGATATAATCTTTAGAATTTATGATTCTGTTAAAAACACTACTATATATTGGTGGTTAAAGACCATCTTTTTCTTCCTCTTAATTTATAAAAAAAAAAAATTTACAATTTTATCTATTATTCTAAATAATACGATATACTATTATTAGACTAATTAAGTTATCTCTTTTATTTTTAGTTATAACCTAAATATCAACACTTTCAATGATTAAAATAGTAATTTATTCTTTAAAAATAGTAGGAATTGTAGAAAACAATTGTTAAAAGTAATTATAAATGCACTCAATGATATTGTGTCCGTGTGTTAAAAGTAATTATGCACTCAATGATTCCGTGTGTGTGTGTGTGTCAAAAATAATTATAAATGCACTCAATGATTGTGCGTGCGTGCGTGTATGTGTGTGTGTGTGTGAAGTCATTGTTTTCTTAAAAAAAATTTTGATTTGATACTATACTTGATAATAATTTTTAAAAGTAATTATAAATGCACTCAATGATTATTCTTTATACTTTGTATGCTTGGGAAGAACTTTGTTTCAAACTCCTAAATAATTCATAAACAATTACTCCCTCCAGTCCAAATTATAAATAACTTTTAATATATTTACGCTTTTTAAGAAAAATTAGTTACATTCTTAAAATTTTTAAATATTACTATGTCTTTCCAGCCTTATCCCTATAACTTGTGTTAATGCTACAAATTACATTATTTTCTTAGACACACACTGTGTTACATTTAATTATTAATCATCATTATCAAGATTAATTGCGTCAATCTCCACTAAATGACATTGTCAATCTCTTCTCCTCCTAAATGACCAATGACCGAATATTATTTTCAAACCATTTGTATTTGCATGACCAACTTGACCAATCAAATGGAGAAGCCAATTTCCATTGTGAGAACATGAATTCAAAACCAAAATGAAGATAACTGGCGGGTAGGAATATGAACAATCACAATGAACCACATAAGGATGAGAATTTAAACTTGGATGCACAGTGAGTAATTCCAATGTGGTTTGTATCTCCAACCAATATCTCATGAACTTTAGCCCTTTGTTTTCCTAGCTTCTTTGTGCATGTCCATGGAGGGTGCAAGGATGAAGGCTCCAAGAGTCATGGTAGACTTAAACCGATTTCCAACCTGCACTGATGACGCTGACAACTTAAACCATTGTCTAACCTACACAAATGATGTCGAGAACTTGAACCAATGTACAACAGAGTCGACATACATGCTCTATCATAAGGAAAAGGTGGGTTTGAAGAAAGCCAAGGTATTATCCTTTGATTTAAATAGTGAACCAACGTTCGAAGGAGACAATGAAGATGCCACTCATGATCACCACTCATCCCCTCAAGCTTCGGAAGAAACAGCCATGGAAAATACTTAGGCATATGATGAAGAATATGAATGTACTAGAAGCACCAATTGAGATAAGTAATGGTGTTTGTAACACTCCAAAATTAATTAAGATGTTAATAAAATTAAAGATAATTATTATGAAATAATTGGGTAAGCTATTTAAATGAAAATTTATAGAGAAATAAGTTATTAATATGGGTTTAAGATTTCAATTAGATTAAAGCTTAATTTGGGCCCAAAAATTAATTTGAGTAAGACATGGATGAGGATTTATGAAAGCCCAATAATTTTAGGTGTAAGCCCAACTCTTTACTATGATACTTGGGCTAAGAAAGTTCACCTAGCAATGGCCCAATCCGACTTAGTGAAATAGAAGCCCAAGACCCAATTTACATAAGCCATTATAGTTGACCTAACACACATTATACAGACCCAAATTAGATTGACTCTTGAAATTTGGCCTGACCCAACTACAACTTTGAAACCCAACTCATGAGACTTAGCCTAACTAACACCAACCTTTGAACTTATTAAAATTTGAGCCTTAAGGTCCTGCACATTTCACCTTAATTCAAAGTGTTCTGCAGCCCACCTCACCAAACAAAGGCCCAATGACTAGAAATGAACCTAAATGGACCTTGGGATGATGGATTGGCCCATTTCCCCCCTAATAACCTTAAAAGTTCAGCAACCTCCCTCCCTATTCAACAAAAAACACAAGAGGCAAGGGAAGAAATTCGGAGGTTTAAGGGAGGCTAGGGTTCTACTAACATTGCAACTCCATTTTTGTCTCATAGAAAATGATTTGAGAAAGGTGAGTTATATATAACTTAACCCTCTCATTCTCCTTTTCATTTTAGTCTGATTAATTTCTTGTTTTGGACATTTTCATCTCCTTCTCAAATCTGAAACTTGGTGTTGGATGATTCCTAGCAAGATTTTCGAAGTTAGGAGTTAGTGGAACCATAGGGTAAGAGTTTGCTTTCATTTTGTGGTGTAATTTTGCTCAGATTTCATGTTATAAGCTAACTTTGGTATATGGCTAATTCCATGTGCGAAAATCCAAGTTTTAAGGATGGTCCATGGTGTGTTATTAGTAGTTAAGGCTCAACCTAATCCATTTGACCTCTTTGGTGTATGGGTAAGTGTTTCCTCTTCTCTTATGTGGTACATATACTAAATTTTCATCATTTGTTTTGACTTTTGGTGCATGGCTCTTACATGTGCGAAAATGAAAACATTAAGAGTAACTCATTGTGAGTTCTTGTTGTTGTGACCTTGAATTGGTGCTGTAGACCTTTAAAAAGCTTAAGTAAGAAGTTCTTAATGTACTCTTGTTAAGATTAATCTGTGGATAAGAAAATTCCTTACTAATGGTAGTTGAATAATGATAATTATGCTTATCTTATGCCTAGTATGCTTTGAATCATGATGGTAGCTAGAGGATGAGTAATTGAGGTAACCGGGGTTAATTTCCTAGTTCCATATATATGTTCATGTTAATCTGACATTTGTTACACATGTATAATTTTAAAATGTCAAATGATTGGTTGACTACTTAAATTATTATTGTGATTGGACCTTGTGAGTCCATGGTGGAGTTATGGTGTGACTGCCACCCGTGCATGTACTTCAATCGAGTACTAGATTGTAATCAAACCCCAAATGCACTAAACCCTAGTTATGCTTATTATAAAGTAAGCGCCGTGAACGGATCTCTCCAGGTGTTATTGGCCATTAACATGTTGTGTATAATTGTTGGTATGAGACAGTAATAATTAGTAGTTCAATTAATTCATTTGTAAATTGAATTAATGATTTTGGTATTGATGACATGAAATTGCATTGAATTGATTAACTTGTACATGTATATGGAAATTACCTTTTGTCATTGAGATTGTATATCTCACCCCGTTGTAGGCTAACATTTTTAGGGATCGGACCTCTTAGTAAAAAAGAGAAAATTAATGAAAGCTTATTAAATGGCTTGGTAACACATAGGTTTAGAAGCCTTGTCAAATTGTATTGTAATTAAATTGCTAGTTTTATATTATTGCTGCATTGCATCATGAATTGCCTAGTATATGGATTATATATGTAATTTAATTATCATGGAATTGAACATTTTGGTTGTAATTGGCTGACAATAGATAAGCGACTTGCTCTTGTATAAACATTATGCATGAGCCCCATGCACCTTGTGGCCAGAATACATTTGCTATCATTAAATTATGGTGTTTGTTGATGTGTGATAGCTTAGTAAGTAGAAGCCAATACTTTAAATCTTGGGATGGATAAGAATAAATTAACTAGGTAAATCAAGTAAATGAACACCATTAGAAGGTCACAAATGAAGGGAGGATGGCCCTAGAGAACCCCTAAATAGTATGAAACAAGATTTTAGGAGTTGTAAAATCAAAAGGCATTTTGCCGCAGTCAAAATATTGTTAGTCACGACCAATAGAGGCGAAGTTGCCCGGGGAAAGCATCAGAGAGCAATTCGCACGGTGAAATGTGATAGGCAAAACTAGAGTCATCTAAAGGGTAATTCGCCGCGGCTAAATTGAAATTGGTGGTAGCGAACTTTTGCGAGAATGTGTCTGGCGTTCCAGAGAGGAATTAGCCACGGCGAACCACGAAATCGACCGCAGCCAATAGTGTCAGGCGAGCGAGATAGGTTCCAAGAGGCTTCCTCGCTGTAGCGCCATGTAAGTTAGTCGCGGTGAAAGTCCAAACGAAATAAGAAGTGAACCCGAGGACAATTGGCCGCGGCCAAGGAGAATTTAGCTACGGCGAACATCCTGAAACCTATATATTAACCAAGAAATCTTGATTTTTCATGTAGTAACCTCAAGGGATGACCTAGAAATATTAGTAGAAGATTCTTATGAGTTGGAATCAATGGGTAATAGAATCAAAGGCTTGTAAATGAATGTTTATTTTCCTTATGTATATAAATGCTTGTAATTGTATGGTTGATAACTGTAATAACATTAAGGTTCAAATTTCTCAACATTTTTCGGATATAATTAGTCATAATGACTTCCAACCCTAATTTAAAATTTATAATTATTAATCACGTATTTAACCTTAATTATAATTATAAAAAATTAGAGTTGTCACAGTGTTGGCCTCTGTTCCGATATTGAATAATATTTTTAATAATTTGCAATTAAATAATGACTTTTTTTCCTTATCAATGGTAAGAGAGGTTGTGGTTAGCTCAACATGTAAGGAATGAAAGTTCTTAATAAATGAACAGCTTTCTATAAGGCATTATTTGTTACACTCAGTTGAAGATGGGAAGCTCAAGCATGGTACAACCAAAAAGCTAGCTTCAATGTACTCAATTTGTAGAAGAGCCATTCAGCGCATATGGCGTCAAGTAATAGAAACGGGTGATTGATCACATAAGAGGACAAACAATTGTGGGAGAAAGAGAATTCAGTTGGACCTTGAAAGAATTTGAGTTGTTCCTCTATCAAAGCGAACTAGTCTTCGTTCTCTAGCTTGTGCAATGAACACAAACGAAAGTATGCTGATCAAACTATTCAGCGACATTCAAATGCAGTGAAGCCGTCTATAAAGAATGAAAACATAATTTCTCAATTGAAGTATTGCTTGTCTATGCTTGAAGCTAGTAGCATACCGCATGATCCAACATTTAAAACCATGCACAATGTAGCCCACATTGACAAAAAATGGTTCTACCTGACTAAGACATCAATGAAATATTACTACTTGCAGATGAAGAGGAACCATACAGGACATGCAAGAGTAAGAATTTTATCTGTAAGGTTATGTTTCTTGTTGCCATGGCTCGTCCAAGATTCAATATTAAAGGGAATGAGATTTTCTCCGGTAAGATTGGTCTGTTCCCACTTGTAACTCAATAGCCAACCAAAAGAACGAGTGCTAATAGACCTGCAGGGACACTAATCACAAAATCGATTACTTCAGTTAACAAGGATGTCAATAGGTTATTCCTCACTCAGAAAGTTATACCTGCAATTAAAGAAAAGTGGCCTAGGGATCATGTAGGAGAAACAATATTCATCCAGCAAGATAATACTCCCTACCACATTGATGAGAACGATGAGGAGTTTTGTAGGGTAGCCAACGACAGTGGCTTTGATATCCGTTTAATGTGTCAACCTCCAAATTCATTGGATTTGAATATATTGGATCTTGGATTTTTTAATGTTATCCAATCGTTGCAATACAAAGAAGCACCGAACAATGTGGATGACCTAATTGGGGCTGTGCAAAAAGCATTTGAGAGTTTTTCATCCATTGACTCCAACAAAATCTTCCTCTCACTACAAGCATGCATGATTTACATCATAAAGAGTAGAGGTTCAAATAACTATAAGACTTCACACATTAAGAAACAAGTCATAGAAAGGGAAGGTTCTCTCCCAATCCAAATGAAATGCGATCCATCAGTTGTGCAAGAAATGTTGGACTACTTAAGACAAGTCAATGCTTTCTGATAGTTATAAAACACAATTTTGTACCCCGTGGAATTTGGTTATTTCTTGGGTCATAGTTGATGTGAGTTCTTAAGAAAAGTCATCTATAAATTGCACTCCTCTACTTTTGAAAATTTGATTTAAGAAAAATGAATTGTTTGGAGCAATATTTGCATGTTAAGTGCATGATTTCAAGGTATCCAAATGACTCAATTATTTAATCTCAAAACAAAGCATACATACGGCATTGTAATTTAGTTTCCTCACGTCATCATGATAAACTATTTACGTGTTTGACTTACAGTCGTCATTTTATTTAATCAAAATGATTAATGGGTAAACATAACAAATGTGGGTGCAGATGAGAGCCCTCTACTAATTTTTTAACACAGAGTGACATATTATCAACTAAGGAGAGATTAGAAGGAAGGCTAAAACTGTATGAATGCTTAGGAATATCGGAAATTACAGGAGTGTATGACATAGTGTGCCTCACTAAATATGGGTTTTTGCATTTCATGGTCACAAGCAAGTTTAAAGAACATCATACTGAAATAGAGCACAAAGATCTGCATGGCATCTTATCAATTATATCACTTATAGAAATAAGGAAAAAAAAAATTTAACATTGTTTTGATGACCTCCTTGCATGCTTTCTCTTCTACATTGTCATGGTCATTAGCATCTTCATTAGGTGGGTGCTTCTCGAGATTGAAATGCAACACCCATTTGTTATTTGAAAGTATTTTTTGTGGAACAACGTTGTATTCAAAAACTGCAACGTCGCCAGAGCTCACCTTGTTTTCTTCTTCTAGCAACTTGTTCAGGTCAAAGCAATGGACTAGTTTCGGCCTCTCAATTGAATCTTCGACCACCGCCAGTGATTTCACACCATCAAGTGAATCTTCGACCATTGCCACCGACTCTGCGCCATCAAGTGAATCTTCAACCACCGCCACTGCTTCTTTCGAAGATGTTGACATTGACATCGAACTCAATCGTTGGATATTTAGAACACGAAAATGGCTAGGGATACAAGGAAGTTTCGATGAAAAGTGTTAAAGGAGGGAGATGACTAAACAGACTCAATAATCAAGTTATTCACACATGGATAATTTTGGCTATTAAACATGTTAGTTTCCAATGAAGGAGGGAGATGACCGACAGGAATACGAAGGGAGTAAATCATGTGATAAATGCCATTGAATGAGGGGTATTATAGGAAAAAAAAATAATTATTACTGCCATGTGACTTACATTTTGAACCAAAATTTTTCTCCTCATGTGACTTATAATTTGGATCAGAAGGAGTATATAATATATTAGTCATTTGGCATATAAGCGCATGTCAATTTTTTAAAAATTATTTTTAAATGTTTTTAATAAAAAATTAAATAATAATAACTTTTTACATTTGAAAATAAATAAGTAGTGAAAATTAATTAACTTCTTATTCTTTGACATATATTTTAATTTATCTTTCTTATATCATAATTATATTTATATCTTATTTTATTTATGTGCTGACATACGGTTTTAGGATTCGAATGTCCAAGGCCATATATATTAATATAGATATAAATAAATGTTATAAAATAATAAAACATATAATTATCATTATTAAAAAATAATCACATTAAAAATCACAATATTGTACTTATATTAAGGGCTTGGCATTCATTAAAGTGCATGTCAATTTACTAGTTAAAAAAATGCATGCCATTTTTCACTTTAAATTATTTTTAAATAATCTTTTGAATATGAAATTAAATTAATACTAATTTTTTATATTTTAAAAATAAAAAGGTAATAAGATGTTATTTAACTTCTCATTCTCCTACAGGCATTTTAGAATTCATTTATTATATTATATTATATTTAATAGTATAAACTAATATAATATATACTATAAACGTATTATTTATTTAGTGCAAATATTGTATAATATGAATTTATACATTAATGTCTAACTTAATTAATCCTTAGAGAATATAATTATGCCTAATTAGACTTTTGATGTATAAAATCTTATAAATATTTTCCTATTCCAATTGCAACCCATACAAAAGGGTACTCATTAAGCTTGACTAAATTTTAGTCTAATCCAATGTCCAACCTAGTTTAGCATTAAACTACTTTCTTAAAGCTAAGTTTTCAACTTTGTGCCAACTCGATTTGATTTTCAAGCTAGGTTAGTTGAGTCTT
This sequence comes from Erythrophleum fordii, assembly GCA_032878935.1. Taxonomy (NCBI): domain Eukaryota; kingdom Viridiplantae; phylum Streptophyta; class Magnoliopsida; order Fabales; family Fabaceae; genus Erythrophleum; species Erythrophleum fordii. The sequence continues at coordinate 49,568,543 of JAVQMF010000054.1, read as the reverse complement.
TTTTTTTATTTTTTGATAAAAATTATAAAATAACTTTTACAAAAATTATATAAATTTCTATTAAATATTTTACAAAAGGTGATATGATCAAGTCAAATTAAACCAAACTTAAAGTTACAAATTAACACATTTATACTCAAATATGACCATTTGAAGTTTGAACCATTGAATAGGTGCCAATATGACAAGTTGAAATATTAAGAACATATTATCCATATCTTCTTAGTAACAGGCTATTTTGTAGCTATTAGCAAGCTTTTTTATTCGAGTCTTTGATGTCAGATACCTAACTAGAATTTTAGAATTATCATTCTCATCTTTGTTCCTCTTGAATGTAGGGCCAAGGGTTATTGAAGTTGCTGGTAATTCCTCTTTCAATCTCTTAATTTATTATTCTTCATAGAAATTGACTATATTAGGCGAAGACCCCTCTAACTACATAGGCTAAAGCTATTAATGGGAATTAACCTAACCTTTGGAGCATTAATTATTAAATGATTTAGCTCTTCCTTAATTGTGAACAAATTTCCAATTTCTATTACTCATCATTTACCTGTTTTTGATGTATTATTATTCTGTTTAATTTTAAACAGGCGAATCTACATTGGAAGTAAAAATTGATGTGACTAAGGTGCGGGACCCTAGATACTACAAAAAATAAACATTTTTGTCTTTTTTCAATTTTTTTTCTTTTTTACATTTAGTATAAGTTTTCTACTCCCACTAAATGCATCAACAGCAATTAACGAGCCATCACTATTGCAATCATAGGTACTTAATCAGTGGCAATTACTATCCGACCGTGAGAATAACCATCCTACTAGAGTTTTGTGGTGGTTACAACCGCGCCAATTGATTTGCTTAACAAAGAGAGTGTGCTAATTTCATGGCGATTTTGTAATTGTTGCTCATTAAAAATTGCTTTTTTACATTAGAATTTAATTTGGATTTATACAATGATTGATTTAGAAAAATAAAGCTTAGGAGTTGGTTGAAAGATCTAAAAATAGAAAAGTCATTGGAGTCAAATGGGTATTCAAAACAAAGCTTAGTGCAAATAGCACTATCAATAAATACAAGGCTAAGCCTGGAGTTAAAGAATATGCACAAATCTTTGGCACTAATTATCTTGACACTTGTGCGCCGGTGATTAGATTAGACACAATCAGATGGCTACTGACAATAGCAACACAAAAGACTGGAAAGTGTTCCAATTAGATGTCAGATTAGCGTTTTTAAAAGATTTATTATTGGAAGAAATATAAGTTGGGCTGTTAAAGAGATTTTGCAATGCGAGGTAAAGAAGAAATCTACCTATTTAAAAGGGTTCTCTATGACCTAAAACAAACACTAAAAGCCTAGTACACCAGAATATTAATTTTTTTAATATATATATGTATATGTATATGTATATTTATATTAATTATAAAATTGATTATAAATTATTGGAATCTTTTTTAAAATTACCAACCATTTTTTAAATACCAAAACATATATATAATATGACTATTAAAAAAATAAACACAATCCATACATTTATTAAAATAAAAATTATTAACGGTAGTGCAACAGTAGATGGATTTCAGCGCACTAGATACTGCAATATTATATAACAAAATTGCATTTGACCTGGCAAAGACTTCAATGATTAAGAAAAAGACTACTACAATGATATAAGTAAACAAATATCAAACTAACTAATAAACTTTGCAAATAACCATGCATTTTGATACATCAAGCCATTTGATATAGTTATCATATTATTTCCTTTTTGTGTTAAAAGCCACATTAAACAGAAGCATGCATAATGTTAGCAGATAATCTTAAGGTGAAATGGTGGTCATTGTCAATTAAAGTCATAGTATACATTAGTTTTCAAAATGAGCTTGGTTAATAGAAAGGGCCCCATACTACCATGACATGTCACTAGTCTAAACTTAAAAAAGCCTTTGGCCTTGTCCCATCTCAATTTACGGGCTTAGGTGAATTAATGAGTTGGGTCATCCATATAAAAGCCATTTTGTTGAAAGGTTACAGCCTAACTCAACCCTTAAGCCCAATCTATTAGATGGTGTGACGTATTATATGCATAAGTGGTCAACTAATCATAGAATATGACACCTTTGGCTTCCAAACAAGAACATTCGAAACCAAGGGAATAATAATGGATATTTAGCAGTCTAAAACCCAGTTAGCAGTTACACTCAATGAAAAAGTATAGAAATAATTAAATGGTAAACCTCTTTTCACTTGAAGCTAGTTTACCAAGCAAGTCATTTAACTCCCTTATTGTTAATCTTCACCTATGCTGCAATTTAAGATAATCTGTGTAAAACAAGGCGACATGGTAGTATGCTCAAACACAACTGAAGCAGAAGGTGTTTGACAAGGACAAGACTCATAACAAAATATACATATGTCATCTTCCAGTAATATTATGTTAAAAAAAAAAAAATCTCCATATTGCCACTACATGCTATTGAATAAACAAATCTTTAGCCTTACTTAAATAAGCAAATTGAAATATATAAAAATTGCAATTGAATTTTAATTGCTACCAAAGATAAATAAATAAAAGACTTCCATCATAACAAAAATTAGTATTTATAATTAGAAACATATCTAGTTGAAATGTTGAAACTTGAACCACAGACTCTTCCATTTTCTTTCTTTGTATCTTTGTTTGGTCAGACAGGACTGATACCCACAAATTCCAGAATCAACAAGTTGGAGTAAGGGTTAGTGAACTTGTTCTTAGAGAGACCAGACCACAAGTTTGTGAACAGATTTTTTTTTTTTTTTAATGAAAATGGAAAAGAAGGATCACAAACAAACAAAGGACTAAAGAAGAAGTAGACAAATGCCACACATCAAGAATACACGTTTAGTCTATGAAACCAGACATTTACTTGCACTTTTTATCAGTTAAGAAAAGCGAAAGGGAAAGATATGACAAGAGATACACGTCTAAGAAACAATAGACATGAGATTCTGCATGCATAAGTAAAATATTCAAAATAAAAAATGTAAGAAACGATAGACAGGTGTAAACCATTAACATAATATGCAGCAAATGAAGTGCAACCAAAAAGTATTAAAGCAGCGTTCAATAATTACCAACTGTGACAGTGTTATTGCTTCTCCTTCACTATTTTCACCACATGGACTACTCTCAACAGTCTGTTGCAAGATAGTATAGAATTACAATGTATACGAGTAAATTATATTTTAGATATGCAAGTGGTTAGCAAGAGGTATTCAAAGCAAATCGTCGAGGCTAAGATGAAATTCTTACACAATAAGGTAATAAGATTCTAGCATAGCAACTCAGGGTACAAAGAGAAGGGGAAAGATAAATTCACAGTAAGCAAGTGCAATTGTTGTCTCATTAGATTTCTAAATAGCATGCACTTTTACTTTAATGTCCTCTAGCTAGAATAGTAATGGTGAAAAAGTTCATATTTCCAACATGGGATTAAAGTTTCACAAAATCTTTCAAGATCCTGAAAAAAGTCACAAATACGGGTTGTGGACTCATGGTGAAGAAATTTATAAAACTTCCTCTATCCTCCACTCACCCTTCGGTATAAATTAGCCGAATAAATCAAACCTATGAGTCATGAAGCTTATAATCAAATCAAAGCAAGTCTAATTGTAAGAAAAGTCACAGAATGTGTGACCCTTAATGGGATTAAGTTAAAACAAATAATCCATATAAATCAACAGTAAACCGCAACCCACGAACTAATTACTGCTGAACCATCTAGCATAAGAAAATATTTGTGTAAAAAGAATTATCAGCAAATGAACATATCACGAGATCGATACCTTCATTTGAGTAATGGCGAGGGAGAGTCAGCCTAAATGACAACGAAAGAAACATGGACAGCGTCTATTTAACATCGTGGGAGAAGAATTCCTCTTTCTCTATCACAAATCTAATCCGTTCTGACCCTTCGAAGTTGCACAATACTCCAATTAACATAAACACCCAAAATTGCCTCAAGGAGCCCCACTCGAACAATCTCATCTGCACAAATCGAGAGACAAAACCCCCAAAAATTAGGAAAAAAAAAAAAGAGTGGCTTATAATCATTATCCGAATCAAGTAGTTTAATTTACAAACACAGATCCAGAAATCGAAATATCAAAAATAAAATAAGAATAAAAGACGCCTTTATGGGTTTCGTGAAATCAGAAGAAAACAGAAATGGTTGTAGAGAGAGACTAAGGTAGTGTGGAAGTCGATCTAACTTTAGAGGATCCACAGAGAGAGATTCAGAATTGTTTGTAGAGAGAGAAATCTGAATCGTGCTGTCTCCTTCACTCGCAGTAGAACACCGCCGTCACCACGTAACCCTAAACACCGTTGTCTTCCAGGTGGAGATGTTCCTAGGGTTTTTGAGGAAGAGGTGGAGGACTGACCGGCGGAACCTAAAATACTCAACTTGCGCGGGAGGCAATCTTAAAGGGAGAGATAGCAAAATGAAAGGGCGAATTACGTCACTTGCTTATATTTTTATTATTAAATTTGTTTAATTAAGACCTGGTAAATATATAATTTTTTAATAAAAATATAATTTAATTAAAGATTTATAAGTAAAATTTTAATTAAAAAATTATATATTTATTATATTTTAATAAAAATATAAAAAAATTATATATAACTTTTTTTTAAATGAAAATGTTGGATGGAGCATCACTGGTGAGAATGAGGAAGAGATGCTAGGTATACAAAATGCATTTTGCGTAAGCTGGGAAACTGCTGGGAAACTGCTTGAAATTGCATTAAAATCGTTTTTTGGTAGATTTAAAATAGTCAAAAAATTGTCAAAATTTTCTCAATGCCAGAAATTTCTTATTTTTTGGTTGTGAGAAGACTATAAAAAGAAGCTATTACCCAGAGAAGTAATAACCATCAATTGATTTCATCGAAAAGAAATATTGAACAAAGTATTTACTGGAAAGCAATAAAATCTGAAACTTGGAGTCAAAGAAGTCGAATTCAACTGTACGAAATTATCCCAGAACACCATGTGTTGCCGCCTACAAACTCGGAATCATTAGTTGCGAGTTTGGTGCCTAACAATGCCATGTGTCACGCTATAATAAACTTGGAACCACAATGGTTTCGAGTTTGTAGGCGTGTCAGGCTAGCCCGAGCCTAGCTTAGCACGCTTGACTGGTGTGACTGATCAGCGTCAATTGAGAAGAGAAAAGATGCCATGTCGCAATTAGAGAGGATAATGAAAAGGCAGAAAAGATCTTATTGGTTAAAAAATAAAAAGGAAATAAGGAAAAATCGACTGAACTTCTTTTATAAATGGCTTCAGCTTCTCACAGATGCAACTTCTACTTCAGATGCATGAAGGGGTGCTCATCATTTGGGGAAAAAATTTTTCATCTCCTTGCTGTTGTGATTTTAGTCAAAAATTTTGATAGCCTCCAAGAAAATTAAATTGAAGATATGTAATATATCATTTATATTGTTTTATATTAGATATGGAAAAAAATATTTAAATTTAGCCATTTTTTTAAGGATTAGTGAAATAAAAAATGTTTAAAGTAGAACATAAATATTGATGTAAATGGAAATGAAGATTATTCACATTATTTTTTATTAATTATTTATGTTAGTTGTTTATTATTTTGTAATGGAGAAAAAACATGGAGAATCATTTTATTTCATTTTACTGATTTTATTTTTTGTTATTTAATATTTACTTCTATTATTTGTATTAGAATAAATTGTTTATTTGGTATTATTGATATGTTGTGCTTAGGAGAAGTAAAAATATATATTGGAGATAAAGTAAAAGAAAAAAAAAAGGAAAAAAATTAGGAGAAGGAATAAAAGAGATGTGAAGAAAAAAATGAATGATAATGTAAAGGTTGATATGTTTAAAAAATAGGGAAAAAAAGTGAGGAAGGATTAATTGCAAATGATAAACAAGTATAAGAAGATAAAATTGTCAAAATGTTAAGAAGAGAGAAAGATGAAAATATGAAAGAATATGAGTAAAAAAACTTTTTGGCTAAAAAAATAAAGAAGTAATTATGAAGAAAATTTCAAAAAAATATGTTGAAAATGGAAACTATATATAGGCAAAAAATAAGAAGAGCAAAAGATGAAGCAATAAAGAAATGAAAAATGATTGAGGGAAAGAAAAGGGAATGGAAAAAAAAAATTGTAGTTCAAAGATGAAGGAAATTTAAATAAATTATTAGTGAGATGGAAAAAAATAAATAAGAAAGTATGAAATAATAAATAAAGTTGAAAAAGTAGGTTAGATTAAATATTTAATGTATATATTTATAATAAAATATCCAAAAAAAAGAAAGAAGAAAATATGAGATAAAATAATTATGTGAAAAAAAATTGGAGAAATCAATAGGTGATGGAAAATAATTAAAATAAAAATATTAGAAGAAATAAATAAGTAATACATCTTGAAAATGACATTATAGTGTAGAAAAAAAATTAAAATGTAGTTATTATTTTTCAATGGATGAAAATATACTATATGTATATATATATATATAGTTTCCATTTTTTAATAGATGTGAAAAATAAAAACTACATATAGACCAAAAAATAAAAAGAGAAAAGGATAAAGAAATGAAGGAATGAAAAATTGTTAAAGAAAAAAAAAAAGAGAATAAAAAAAATTATATCTTATAAAGGAAGGACTTTAAAAAAATGAGTGAAATGGAGAAAATAAATAAATAAACAAATGGGTAATATAATAAGCAAGATTAAAAAAAGATAATAGATCAAATAATTATTATATAGATTTATAAAAAAAATCCAAAATGATCAAGAATTGGTGGAAAAAATTGTATTAAAAAATGAGGAGAAATGAATAAGTCATGAATAAATAATTATATTAAAAAATTATGATAAATAAATAAATAATGCATATAAAAAATTACCTTGTAGTGAAGGAAGATAATATGTTGTATTATTTATTACTCAGAAATAGTTATTACTGTTTATTATTCATGTATGTAAATTTTGTTATCTTAGATTATTTATTTATTATTGTCTGTATATTAGCATGGTTTTAGAAAACAAATGCAAATATGTTGAAAGTAAAGTAAAGGAATATTCAAAAAGGGGGAAAAAGTGTAGGAACATATAATTATATTGAAAAAATTAGGACATATAAATATGTAATGAAATATATATTAGAAATTAAATGTGGGGATGATTAAATGAAATTATGAATGTAGGAATTCAAATGGCAGTAAGAAATGAACTTATTTGCATTTATGCAAATGAGAGAATCTTTGATAGTGTTCAAGGTGCAACATTCCAATACCTCATCTCAAAGTATATAACAGTTAGCACTGAAATCATATTAGATGCACTGAAAGATGCAATGAGTCAGAAGTTACGCCTTTCCCTTAATGAAGTTGTGACTGAATTGATATATAGACTGTCAGTATCACTAAATCCTATATGGTATCAATCGGTTGTTTTAGAGAATGATTTTGATGTTTAGTGGATGTGGCAAGCTCATTCATGTTTCCCATAGCAATTGAATGTAATTGAATTATATGCAAATACCTTACTTACAAGCTCACAAGGGAGCTTGAAATTCCCGCCAACCTCCTCGCAATAATATTAGATCATACCGAGGGAGACCATTTCTCAACTAAGCTCTTCTCATCTAACTCTTTACTTTACTGAGCCTCTTTCTCCAAATGGGTCTAAAGACAATATGTTAAAGGATTTTGAAAATGAAGACAAATATAATGTTGAACTCGATCCCGATTATAATGATAATGAGGAGGATAATGATGATGAGATTGCTAAATTGGAAAATGATGGTGGACCAGAAGGTCAATATATAGACTCTGCTGCTACTTTCTTCTCCCAGGTTAATATGGCATTAGCTAATGGGGATGGCTTTGAGGAGGTTTGGGATGGCACAAACTTGAGCGTGCAAGACTTGTATATTGGATTACAATATCTAAGTCAAAAAGTATTACGTCGTGCTATAAAATTATATTCTATGAAAGCATATCACTCTTTTAAAAAATATTTGACATCTGAAAAGTACGAAAAATTCACCAGCCTTAATTATGGGAAAGGATGTAGCTGGTGGGTAAGGCATGCAAAAAAGGTAAAGGAAAAGGTATGTACTGGCAAATAACAAAATATAATGGACCCCATACATGTCTGTCAGCGACCTTATCACAATACCACTTGAAATTGAATTCTGATATCATATCATCATATATTGTTGGCATGGTAACTGAGACACCTAATATTTCAATTAGAACTATTATTGAACAGATGAAAAACTTATTTGGATATACAGTGTCATACAACAAAGTATGAAAAGCAAAGCACAAAGTCGCTACAATTGCCTTTGGTAACTGGGAAAGCTTATATGTTATATTACCTAGATGGATGGGTGCGATCCAACATTTCATGCCTAGGTTATATGTTGAATTTGTGATCGAACAATGTTAAGTTGACAGTTCTAATAGTGAGATAGTTGCAATGTTCAAATGTGTCTTTTGGGCATTCAAACCCTGTGTAAGTGCATTTGATCATCTGAAATCAATAATTCAGATTGATGAGACATTTCTATATGGCAAATACAAAGGGACTCTCTTGATAGCAACAACCAAGATGGTGATCAATAGATTGTGCCTCTTACATTTGCAATAGTTGAGGGAGAGACACAAGTAGCATGGTTATGGTTCCTTTTGAACTTACGTAGACGAGTGGTACAAGGGAGGCGTGGATTTTGTTTAATCTCTGATAGACATCCATCAATTATAGATGTTGTTACTAATCCTCAGCTTTATTGGCAACCACCATATGGTTATCATGTGTTTTATCTCCGTTATGTGGCTAACAACTTACACACTCACTTTAAATCATTGGATTTAAAGCAAATATTGAAAACTATTGGTATGTTTCTTGTTTCCCTAAGTAATTTACAGCAACCTCATTGTTTTACTGCCTATCAGACTTATAATGTTTGTACTCAATAGGTTATGCCTACGAGCACCGTTACGTTGATAAGAAGTTAGCTAAACTAGCAATTATTCATGAAGAAGTAGCTAGATGGGTTACAGACATCTCAAAAGAACAATGGACCGAAGCATATGATGTGGAAGGACGTTACTTTGGCCACATGAAAACAAACATAGACAAATGCATAAATGGTGTTTTCAAAGGAGTCAGATCCTTACCTATATCAGGCATAGCTAAAGCGACATATTACAAGGTCAACCAGTATTTCGTGCAATGTGTTGAATAAGTTAATGCTCAGATGTTTACGAGCAATTTCTACTCTCAAAGCTTGATTAAAATGATGGCAACAAAGGTGTAATGCGCATCCGTATGTTCTATGTGAGCATTTGATAGAAATGCTCAATCATTTAAGGTGGAGGAGCCATATAATCAAATGAATTGGCAATACGATTGGTGCTGCAAAGTTAGCTTGATCGATCACTTTTGTGATACAGGAAATTTTAGGTGGAGAAGTATCCCTGTCAGTATATTCTTACTGCCTGTACTACTGTTTCTGTAGACCCATACCAATACATTAATCCTGTTTTCTGCTTAGATACCATGCAGTGTGCTTATAATAATGTTTTTTAGCCAATTGAATAACAAGAATATTGGTCAAATCTCGACAGTCCAAAGTTAGTCCCCGATCCATTGATGCTCTATAAGAGGGGACGACTGTGAGCCTCTCGCTACCGAAATGAAATGGACTTTAGGGCATCAAGACAACCAGTTCGGTGTGGGTTATGTCGACAATTAGGACATAATCGAGCAACTTGCATACATCGCCAACGTGATAGCTAGGTTCAATTATATTGTACCAAATAACTATAACTTAATTGTACTAAATATTTATATTTCAAGATATATGTGTATTAATTGAAATATCACTCAATTTTTATAAAGAAATCAACTGAAATCAGTTTTGTGTATTGTGCATATTTTTCTAAATTCAATTAAATTTGTATATTTAAATTGACCATAAATTATATTTTTTTAAATTTTATCCTAATTGACAAGTGCGTTGACATCATGGCCGCTCCATAGCATGTTGTGCATCTAGGGTTTGAGGATGATTCACTATTATACTTATAAAGATTGCATGTATCTGAAGCTATTTGGAACGGTTAGGTTAGATAAGTTCATTCCTCTTATTATTAGCATCAATATGTTCATCGATCACTGACTATATTAACTAATAGGCTTTCTCTTTTTTGTGTATCTTTGAAGAATGATCGTATTATTTGTCCATGACGTGTTCAGCATAAAGATCGCTTAGGTGATCCACCATTTGGGTATAGTGGAATATTTGAGACAAACTGATTTTTATGGCGTAGCTCGACTTAGCCACTTCGAATACGATCCTTCACTGGTCAATGCATTTGTAGAGCGATGATGCCCAGAGATACATATATTTCATACTACTCGAGGTGAGTGTACGATCACTCTTGAGGATGCTGTTGTTTAGTTAGGCTTATCATGCGAGGGCGACCTTGTTTCTGGAGCAACAAACTGGTCATGGGGAGATACATGTGAGTGGCTCCTGGGCATTCGACCACTCGTTGAAAAATATTGATGGCCAGCGGCTCACTATTGCTTAGTTGGTGGAGAACTTTGCTAACCTACTAGATGATGTTGATGAAGAGGTTGTTTGGTGCTTTGCTCGAGTCTATATACTTAGATTAATTGGAAGATTTTTATTTCCAAATAGATTTATCTATAAAGTATATTTAATATATCTCCCACTGCTAGATGACTTCAAATAAGCAGGTATGTTCAGTTGGGGTTCAACAATATTAGCTTACTTATACCTCGAGCTATGTAATGCAACATATAGAGATGAGAAGGGGATATGTGGTTGTTTGACACTATTACATTTATGGGCATGGGATCGATTTCTAATACTCGCACCAGAGAGGCTGTTGACACCTGACCCTTAGATGAAGGATGATCCTTTATTTTCCTCTTTAGGGTTTAGGTACCCATTGTATAGCTGTTATATTTGTAAATGCATCTTCTTACATAGTCTTTATTATTTTTATTTTTCATTAGTGATTGAAAATTGTTACAGATGAAATAATGTTGGCCGACCCCCTCGTCTAGGTATGTGAGCCTTGAATCAGTATCGAACCTTACTGGATGCTATGTGAGACAGCGAGGTTAGTTTTTTTTTTTTCTCTTCCTTATGTTCATCATAATTTTAACATTTTTTTTATGGTTTATCTTTTTATTTGTGTCACTTTCAGATTATTTGCCACCTATATCAGTCCCAAGATGTGCTTGACTTAATTCTCGCGTACTATTTAGCATCGCCAAATATTTGGATGGTTTCGGTGCCCCTTATATGCTTTCATATCATAGAATGACATCATCCCGATCGCGTCCTTTACCAATTTGGTCGGTATCAACCTATTTCTCAGGTGCTAGCTAGATTAGATTCTCTTCATACTCTACAGCTTCGCGGCAGAACCCAAACCAACTAGAGAACAGAGCATAACGCCTTTGTCTAACAATGATATAATTGGCAAAATGTTAAAGCGCAGTCTTCTATTATTGACGAGCCGTTTGATCGCACATATGAGTATATGAGATGGTACTGCGTGATATACTCGATGATGGATCTACCCTGTTAGCATTACAACTGGTTATGTGGTAACTTTTTTCATTCCTAATACATCTGATCTCTTACTTTTTCCTATATATATATATATATATATATAGATATACTAGTGTATATATGTATTTATTTATTTTACTTCCATGTTATGTTGACATTCAAATGCTCACTTCTTTTTATACAAGCTGATTTAGCAGAAAGTTTTTATCAGATGCACTTACAAGACCCTTTGCCTCTGAATTTTAGCAAGATTGTAGGCTGAGACTCTAGAAATATCTTATCGGCTCTTAGTGAACAATGCTTTTCATTGTTCTTCTAACCTGTTGAACCAGCACCTGATTTGCCCTGACCTCAAATTCCAATTAGTCAACTAGGGAAGCGATGCCAAGGTTACTTATCATCCTAGCAGCCCACTGTTACAGGTCAGAGGCAATAAATGGAAGAGCCGATGCAGTAGGATATTGGTAGTAGTATGGCTGCTCCATCTTCATATATTCCGACTCCAGTGCCTCAAGAGATTGGTATAGTTAGTCTATCTTCTTCTGTCCCAACTAGCCAATTTCGTGACTTTATGGGATCCAGCCCTTCATATTTCATACCCTCGTTACTGATGTCTCAATTTGGAACATCCAAGCAGTAACCTGAAGGCTCATTTGTTGACATTTTGTTTGATATATCTGCATTCAGTGCTGCATATGCTAATAGCTCCTTCAACCCTGGGGGATCATCGCAGGCTGGATTTGTGACACCATATGAGCCGATTACTTGAGTTGATTCCCTATGCTTTAATTTAGATTCTTTGCCCATGGTATAGGAGCAACAACAATCTGAAGAAGTGAGACAGCAACGACCACAACGTGAAAGAAGAAGACCTCGTTGCGGCACTGGAAGTCATCTCGTATAGTATTTTTGTATAAATTTTTATGTAATTTATTATCACATCTTATATGAATTCTGTAGCAATCTACATGTCATTTTATTTCTTTTATCTTTATCAACTTAATTTTATAGTTCATAATTACAAACTTAAAAAACTTAACATAATTTTTTAATTGCAGATTTAAAAGAAAATGATTCAACCGAACAAAATAAAGACAAAAAAATTTATAATTTAATTTAATTTTTTAACTTGCATAATTAAATTTAAACAATCCAATTATTGATATTAATGACTAAATCTATTTTAGTACGAATGATAACACATCCATTTAAAGTGATCAATCAATTTTATTTTTTATTCGTCAAATAATGAATCCTTATGTTCAAAAGTTTTTTATATTCTCTAATACTATAACAATTTTACCAAAAGTAATAAAAAAATTAGACTAAATTTTTATGTATAGATTAAAATATTTTTTATAAAAAATTATTTTCATCTATGAAGAAATATTATTAAATAAGCAATAATTTCTTAGTGGATTATAAAAAAAATCTTTGTCTAAAAAAATTTTATCTATTTTTTACAAAGAGTTATTACATCTAAATAATAGGAAAATATATTATCTCTTAAACAAATATCTCTTTAAATATATATTTTTAGGGATTAGAATCTTTCTAAAAATTTTATTATAAATTTTTGTACAAATCTTCTTTTGTTTAAAACCTTAGTTTCTTTGAAAAATTTAATTTCAAGAACAAGTTTAAACTAATTTCACTTCAATTTATTAAAATGCAAAAATATTTTATAAGAAGTACCTAGTCATGATTCCAATCAATTAATAAGACAAGTTGAGATAGATTCTTCTTTTATTATTCTTTTAATTATTATAATAAAAATAAATAAATACACATTTATTTTTTTGTGTCTTTTTAATTTTTTTGTCTTTATCAGCTTAGTCTTATTGTTAATAATTGTTTATTTTTTAAAAAATAAGCATTGATTTCTTATTTCTTAAAATTTATATAATTTATTATACATCCCTTTTTTTACTTTTATTTATTTTTACTTGTTCCTTTTATTTTTTTGTCTTTTATTTAAAAAAAAAAAGATGTTCATCAAATGTTTAATTATTTATTTTTAATCTCCTCATTTATTTATATTTTTTAATTAGTTAAAATAGGTTTTCAGATTTTATAACTTCAATATTTTTTTTTGGTAGAGTCCAAGTTTTAGTAAATTCGACTCCAACCAGTCTGAATTCATCTTTTTATTGTTTTTCAGATATATATTTTTTTATGTATTGTATTTGGATTATTATTTATTTTTTCTGTTATTTTCCCATGGACCAAAGAGAGGAATAGGGGCAAATAAGGTGGTAATCATTTGGAGGGGAACGAACTGACATCTTTAGCTATAAAAATCTTAACATATCTTTCACTCCTCCACACATTTTTCTTTGAATTTTTGCGGTTCCCCATAAATATGTAGTCCCACTCTCTGATTTAAGAGGGGAATTTGAATACATTTATATTTAATTGATTAAAAATGGAAAGTGTCATCATGTATTCCTTTTATTATTATGAAATGTCAATAAATTCATACAATGTAAAACGATTGGTGAAGGAATTTTATTACTTCACTATCCCTCATTATTATGTTTTCACTATCCCAACTACTTGGAATTTTATTACTTATCTTTTAAGCCCATTGAGAGTGACAGTATTTTTGTCTTTGTTAATTGCTGTGAAGGAAATGCCCAAAACATTAGTTTGAATTGGATCAATACTCCCATCAATGGAGAAAGATATAGAAAGGTTATGTAGAATCGATTGCCTGCTGAAAGCAACTTTTTGGCCGGCAATTAGGCACTATAATGGTAAATATGTTCATTCTTTAGCGTCATATAGATATTGTCTATACACATTTTGATTTTATCAAATTCTTTCTGATTTCTTAAGATTGGGATTTTTTTTTTTTTAACGCTAAAATCATATTCAAAGTTAAGAAAAAGGTCAGCAATATGTAGTGATGTTACTATTGGGTTTGTGGCTTTGTGTACTTATTTTTATAGATTTGGTGTTGAATGTTTGTCTAATATTTTTAGTTTTGTTTTCAATAAAATGAAGGTAAATTTCTATGGATTGAGTGATGCACAATTTTGTATATTATTTTTTTTTTCCAGAGTCTTCTTTTAGGATTATTTGCATTTGCCATTAATCTTCAATGGTTCTTTCCCCTGTTATCTTTAAGCAGGGGAATCCTACACCGACATGCACAAAACCGAACATAGTTCTAAATTAGTATATGGTAGAAGTAGAAGCTCTGGATTTGAATGGTATTATGTGTTCTGTTGTTTTATGCACCAAATATTTTTTTGGTTCTTCTGTGTGTGCTAATGGGACAATTCTGTGGACTAGAGTTCCTTATTTGGATACCATACAAAGAACTTGTTTAGGTAAGTCTTTGAACATTGTTGCTTTTTGTTTTGAAATAATATTTCTTATATATATATATATATATATATCACTACAAAAAGCGTAGTCATTTACTAACAGTTCTAAAAAAATCTCCAATAAATGTGCATTTAACAATGGCTCTTCCAGCAGGTGCCAAGCTGTTAGAAAACAAAGAAATTGCTAGCGTTTTTTGACTAATTTCTGGTAAATAAATAGCCATTATTAGTGGTTAAAGAACAAATTGCGAGAAAATTGAAACCGCCAGGAATTCCCAAAAAATATATATATATATATATAGGAATTCCTAATTTTCTAATTTCACTCTCATGACAGAGCTTACCATTTCATTTTCACGCCTGCAAATTTCCCTCCATTCTCCCTACTCACCCTTTCAAATTTTGGTTACTCTTTTACTTCTCTCTGTTCCCCAAACCTTCCGTCCCATCATCGTTCTCTCTGTTCTCTAATTTTGCCCTCTATCTTCTCTTTTTTCACTCAGACCTTCCATCTCAATTCCCTATTTAGCCAAATCGACTAGGGTATTTGGGTTCGCAGAAATTGAGGAGAGCAGGACGTAATATTATCGAGAAGGAGAAGCCAAATTGAAGAAGGAAGCAAGAGATTTGTTCTAAGTAAAAGATTTGTTCTGGATAGAAGATGCATATTCAAAGATAGAAAGATATGTGGTTGGATCCTTAAGATGAGCAAGAAAGAGATGAATATTCAAATTGATTGAGTAACTAGAGCTTCATTAGAGGTAATCCCTCTCATTTTTATTCTTTTTATTATTTCTAATTTCCTTGCCGATTATGTGAAGTCATGACCTCTTCCTTAAATTCATTCTTCTTATTGCATTATTTCAGCCCTATGGGATTTTAGCTGTTATGAAATTTGAGTAAATTTCTGTTACTGACTTTTGCTTTAACTCGGTGTGAGAGTGTGTCTCTAATCCTTTTTGTTGTGGTCTAATTTGACATGAAAATTTGGGTCTAAGTTTTAGGCATGCCACTTTTTATGTGCTACATTTCTATCATGAAGGCTTGCGTTTAAATTCCTGATATTGAGGTTAGTTGTTGCTTTTTTAGTCTTTGTCTAGACCTTGTAAAATCTTACTCTGGATTTAGCATGAGGATAAAGTTTAAAACGGCTAATGATGTTGCTTATTAGTGATATCTTGTGTCTATTCATGAAGTTTGAATCGTGTTAATTTAGCCTAGAAGTTACAATCTTTTTTGGACTACCATGTATAATCATAGTTAAAATTTCTAGGTACCCATTGAAAAGAGATTGCATTTTCACTTTAACCACTGAGGTTTGATTGATTGGGCACCCATAGACATTGTATAATTGTAGTTGTTTGTCTTGCTTTGTACCATGTAAATAAATTGCGAAAGTTATGACGGGGCATGCAATATGGTGGATATATGAAGTTATGAACTATTGTCTGGTGTTCATATGCAAGAATAGCTATTGTTTGGTGTTTGTCTTACTTTGAACCAAGAATAGTTAACACAAAATCACTTTTGTTTATCACATAACTCACAAGTTGAAGAATAGAAAGAGAAACACTATGGAGTTTCCACTCTTTTGGCCTTATTCCTTCTTCACTCTTAGGCCCTGATTGTTATGCCAACATAAACTAAAAGGGGAATAGATTCTGCTGGCAAAATGTGTTTGGTTTGTATGTGTCACGAGAAATGGAAGCCTATACGAAAAGTATAGATATTGTGCACTCTCTTTTCTATACCGTGCATTTTTCACTCATCGTTTTTCAAATGGAAATATACTGACATTTTTACCTCGATATATATTACTATTTATTTGTTGATATTTCCCATTTAGTCTTATTTTGCATTGTCAGCCCTTAGCACTGTCATGAAAATTAAATTTTATGGTATGTAGGTGTTGTTGAAATATTGCTACAACTTTTACTAATTAAATTTTAATACATCCTCTATTATCTAGTATGACTCAATTGTTTGTTATATAATAACGTGGGAAGTATTTAGCTATTTAATTGTTATTATTTAGGCAAAGGAAAATTTGTTTTATAAGTCATGTTGTTTTAGAATTTAGTTTCATTAATAGCTTTTTTTTCATAAGGATTATAAAATATTGTAATAAAAATCTAATTCAAACATTGGAAAAATAAAATTAATGACACCCAAATAATATTGAAATTATAATTGTGAAGTTGAACAATTATGTAGAGCAAGAATGAGATCCAAAAATGGAATGGCAGATGAAGTTTGTAGGTGGAACAATTAGACTTTTGACTACAACGCAATCAGAAAAGTTTGATTGCTAAATAGTCAGATATAGTTTTGACTGCATTGTAATTGGAACTTATTTGACTAAATAATAGTTGAACTTGTCTAACCAAATTGTGGTCGAGCAAGTTTCAACTGCCTTGCAGTAGAAATTGTCAACATTCTAACTGTAGCGTAGTCGAAATAGTTCGACCAAGCTGTGGGCAGATGAGTTGTAGTCAAACGATACTCCAATCACTTCCCCCAATTCACTATTACCCCATAACTCTTTCTGTTTTTTTTTTTCCTTTCTTTGTCTTTTTTCTCTTTTTTCTCATTAGCTATAAACTTTCTCTTTTTTCTCCTATACAAAAGTTTAGTATTTATATTTTTTTTTGCATTTTAAAGGAAAAGGGTAAATAATATATAAATTATAAGAAAAATAAAAAAATAAAAGTATAATTGTACTATATCATTATATATTTATATTTTTGGAATTTTTTGTACAAGTTATGTTAATATAGTAAATTTTTAGTAAATACATACATTTTTTATACAAATAATATTACTTTTTTAATTCTTTACATGTTACAAATTAAAATATTAATATTAATATATATATATATATATATATATACACATATGAAAAATTACTACAAAGAATATGTGTATGTGTGTGTGTGTGTGTGTATATAAATTAAAAACAAGACCATGTTACAAAATATTATGTTAACATATTAATATATGTCCATTATAGAAAATTTTAAATAAGCCCTGTACCCTACTCTTCTTCCTTCTCCTCCTTCTCATCATCGTCTTCATTATCTCTAACTTTATATAGGATACAAGAATTACAAGCTAAGGATATGCTTGGTTAGATGTGTTGCGAAGATATTCTATTTACATAATTTGTGTAATGTCTATTATATTTTTATATTTATTATTCTATCAATTAAATTATTTTTTTAAAAGTAAGAGCAAAACAGTCATTTCTTATTTTATTTATCCTTATCTATTTACATTTTATATTCTTTTTACTATTACATCCTCCAACTAAACATAATATAATTTTTGTTGGAATAATCTTATTCTAACATCAAATTGTGGTTGAGGGCGATGAGTTAATTTATTTATTTGTGATTGAAGCTATTCAATTTGTCTTTGTTGCTTTTGAAATTAGGCATGATAAGATTGTGTTGAAATATTGGTAAATTCATTTCTTATTATCTTTTGTATGTAGGCTGAGGATATGATAACACTTGACTAAATGATATTTCTTTTGTATATATATATATATATGATATTAAAATTTTTTAATATTTTGCATGAAATACTACCTAGTTCATAAATTGTGCTTCTCTTTTTTCCACTAGCAACTTGTACAAACAAATTCAAGTATGATGAATTATCATTTAAAATTTTTACATTATTTTTCCTTCATAAAAAGTCATCATACCAATACAAAATGCAAATGAATAGAAGAGTTAAAATTATATATATATGTATATATATGTATATGTATATGTATATATATATATATATATTTTGTTATGCACATATCTAAATAGATTTTGATTTTTAATCCATCTAAGTATTAGTAGATTTATGTTGATGTATTTTCAAATAAATTTCAGAATATGAAAGATCTCTTCCCAATTTTCGAGCTTACATAACAAGAAAAAAGTAAAAATTAATTAGTTCTATATAAATAAAACATAAAATAGATGTGTCAAATAGATATCAATCTTTCAGTATGTTCTTCCATAAAAATAGATCTTTTTATATGCAAAGAAGCTCTAAATTATGAAATGGAGGCAATATTCTTATTTTTTTGCTCACTTATTGAGCGGAATTCTTTAGAATTCCAATAGGTACAAAGCTTCTCCCAAATAGATTTTTTAATTTATTGTGGTCTTTTATGCTTTCTTGAGCATTACAAATAGTATCTTTCAAGCGTTTAATTGTTCGATTTTTTCAATTCAGCCAAATATCATGGCGATACTCCAATAATAATATTGCTAAAAAAATTTTAGCTAAATATCATTGGTGGAGAACTTTTAATTATGTAAACGAATAGGAGTTCAAATCCAATAGATAAGAAATACTACAAGGAAGAATAATTACCTAAAATTCATAAAACCATAAATCTTTATATTCTTATGGTATTTAGCTTCAACTATTCTATGATCTATTATATTTACTCTTAGAAATTGTAACAATACATGCACATACAACTTTATTATTTGTTTTAAACTTAGTTAAATAAATAATTGAGTAGATAATTGACAATAAAAGTCACCATAATGACAATCATATATGACAATATGTTACTGAAATATAATTATAAACCTTGTGCCATCAGGTGTAATCAATTTTTTTGTTGATTCATGTTGAACATTAGACTGTACACTATGTGATTCTTGTTGGATGTTAGATTCAATTGGTTGTGACTCTTCTTGAACATTAAATTGTTCTTCATAAGGGATATTTCTACGTGTTCTTTGCCTTTTTTTAGATGACATCTTATAATGAAATATAAGATAAGAAAAATAACTAGTGTAAGTAAATTAAGATAGAATTGAAGGTAGGTAGTTATAAGTAAGAAAATAATTGTAATCTATAAATTTGTATTAATAAGCTTTACTTTATACCTTGCAACACTCATTAGAGTAGAAAGTAGAGATGAGTAGTCAAAGAAAGAAGGTTAAGCCCTTGATAAAGGAAAAGAAAACAAGATAGGAGAAGAACTTTTTAAGGGAGAAAGTGATAAGTGAGTGAAAATGAGCCAAAGATAAATAAATAAATAAATAAATAAATATATATATATATATATAAGAGATGAGGTTGAAAAAGATTGCATGAGTTTGACAATGAATTTACTATGCATTGCATCATAGTTATATTAAAAAGCATCTTGCTTAGAGAAGCATAGGTAAGAGGTCATTCAAGGCTTTACAATTTTTTGTCTAAAAAAATTTATACAAAAATAAGAATCTACTTTAGATTACATCAATTGGAACACAACACTTTAAAGGCAATAACATTTTTTTTTCCTTTAGTCTTCTCGACTAGTTTCACCAATTTTTTTTTTAGAGTTTGAACCATGCTTTTAATGATATTTATAAATTTAACATTGTATGTTAAGTATTGAATTTTCATTTGTTTGTAGTTGCTTTTGATAAGGCTTTAAACACCAATTAACATCTTCGTGTAGTTTACCTTATAGATATATAACATCTATGACACTTGGATATGAGTACTAGTTAGCTTTGTGGCTATAGTTATATCCAAAATTTGGATCTTCTTATATTTCATATGAGACATTTCCCATACCATATATTAAGCCCTCAACTTTTTTTCCACCAGCAACTAATGTCCATAAAGCAACTTCCTTTGCCAGTAACAACTTTTGTTCCCTAATAACATTTGTAATTGTAGTTTTGAATTTTGTATATTCATTTTTAAAAAGTTAATATATATATATATATATATATATAAATGTTGTAGGAGTTATGTGTATCTAGAAATATATATAATACAATGAATAAGAAAAGATACTTACAAAAGTGGTTTCATATTTTTTGTCCACGTAATCACTAGATGTTGTTTTCTGATGGGTTCGAACATGAAGCTTTATTGGAGCTATAGGCTTGTCTAATTTTTCAGTTAAAGTTGCAGCATACTTTATGAATGAAATGGATTTACCAATGTGAAGAGATGGGCCATAAGTAGAGGTAGAAGCTCTTTTTTTTTTGCTAGTTCACTTTTTTGTCAACTTTTAATACTATTCCAACTAATATATAAATCATTCCAGATATGCTCTTAAATCTTCATAGGCCTCTTTCTTTTATTTTGAGCATAATCGATCAAATCTTTTAAATAATTCCTTGCACAATCTTTGAAATTTTTATAAATTTGAAGATCATCTTCCAGTGTCCCCAAATATAATATTTTTATTCACAAAAGTATCTTTGAACACTAATATTTTACAATAGCAACAAATAATTTTGTGAAAAATTAAATGTAAAATTTATTAAAAAATTTTAAAATCATAATTATTTAATTATTTTAGAAACTTCTTTCCAACAATTATAAGGTCCCAAGTAATTGTGTTTGATTATAGTAACAATATATTCAACAACTTCATCACCATTAGGTGTAAACCTATTTAATAAAAAATAATAAACCTATGTACAAAATAATTATTTTCAAATATTTAATTGAAAAAACATATTTGTTTCACCAACTTGATAAATAATTTGTTTGCCTATATTAACTCCTCTAATTTGGGAATACAAATTTGCTTTATAATTTTTGTTATCCATTTAAAAGGGACATAAGATGAGAAGATGGGAGAAATATTAACTACATATATTCATGTTATAAGATAATTATAAAGAATAAAAATATATATAATCTTACCATGTTCTTAGTAAAACTAAGCTTCTTTAGTTGCAAGAGGTTGAAAAGCAAGAAAAAGATGATAAACTTGTATATATCTGAGTTGCATCATAATTTTTTGCTTCAATTCATATAATCTTCCTTACGTATTCACATGAACAAAGTCACAAAAAGATTACATCTAAACATGCGAAACCATTGTAAAGTTTAGCTTGAAGATTCCCTCCTTCAGCCTTCCTTCCTGCATAGCATGGTAAAACTCACATTAAGGCTACCTTTTGGATGCACATGAAGGCTTCATCAATGATATGTCATATTAAGGCAAGAGTAGTCATATGTGACATGGCACTTGCAAAGACAAGTAAATGGAGATTGTTTTTTTTTGGTCCTTTTCTTAAAATATTTAAATACAAATGTATTTATGTAATAATATGTCAATTCTTTGTCTTTTTCTAAATTTAAATACTTATAAATATATATATAATAACATTTAAATATGTAAGTTATAAGTTATCATATGAAATGTTTATTTACAATAACTTATTATATATATATATATATAATAATGTAATTATATATAATTATATGATAAGGTTGAATTTGACAAAAATATACATACATACTTATATGTATATATATATAACTATATATTGCAATTACAATATAATATACATAAATATATATAAAACTATGTGCATAAATTATATTACATAGAATATTATACATATGTATTTATTAGAACTTATTTCTTTAATTAACTAGTTTTATGCAAATAAGAGATTATGGCTAATTATATCATGTAAATGATGAAGGAAAAGGTGCATATAATTAGATAAGATAATGAAAAATAGGGAACTAAGATTTGGACTTCAATTTTAAAAGGATGGTTTAATGAAATAAATTTTGTGCAATAGAAAGCTGGAAAAAAAAACTTATGTTACATTAAGTAATATAATAATGAGTTTCTCATAATTTATCAATTTAATAAGCATTAAATTAACATATACTTAGTTATTTATTAACTTGTGAGCTTTCTTAAGTGCTTTTTTAGCACGTTTTTGTAGGGTAAGTTTTTCATAAGTAAATTGTATTAGTTGTAACCACAAATGCATTTATAAGATTTTCTTTAACTTTTATGTAATTTGCAGACAATATGACAAGATGATTTTTCAATTTAATGTAATTTTATTTAAAAGAGATTAATTTTGCCTTAATATTATCCTTTGAAGCCTTTAGATAAGAATGTGTATGTTAGAGTTTTAGTCCATGATCCTTTTAGCCTTGAAGTATAGCTTTGGTGTGTTGTAAACAGGCTTGATCACGGGTTAGGTTCGTTTGAAAACGGGTCAGGTTCATAAAAAAATTTGTAAATTTTTTTGAGCCCGAGCCCGGTACTATTTGAATAATGCTGGGCCAAGTTCAAGCTTGGTTAAAAACGGGTCGGGCTCGGGTCAACTAGTTTTGTAAAACTTTTTTTTTAATATTTTTATCAATTTTTTTAGTTTTAAATATTATATATATATTTATTTCATTACTTGTTAGGCATACTTTTATTCTTATTTTAATTTTTAAATAACTCATAAAAAAATTACAAAAATTTTAAATAATTTCAAATAAATAAATAAATAAATAAATATATATATATATAAGATAATAAAACCTTTTAAAATAATAATTTTTCTAATAATATTACTATTAATAATTTATTTTATTTGAATTATAATTTATTCCTAATAATATATTATATAATAAGTAAAAGTGAAGATAATAATAATCATATATGTTATATAATTCTTTTTTACTTATATCTATAGTTATAAATAAATGTTCTAATAATATTATTTATTAATAATATATAAAAAATAATTATAATATAGGTGAGCTTAGGCTCGGGCTCAAACTTAAAAAAAAGTTCAAGTTTGACCCTTTTTATATTTGGACTTTTTTAAAATGGGTTCATTTTTTTGGGCTTTTTTTTAGCTCATATTCATTTTTTTTGTCGGGCTTATCCGGTTGGGTGGGTTTCTTGGCCCATGATCAGGTCTAGTTTTAAACTAGTTTGAAGTTTTGCAAGATGGATTAATTCTTTCTCATAACCACTTTCTTTGTTTCTAGCTTCAGTATGCTTCATGTTAACGTTGAAATAAAGTCCAATTAACTCCATATGGCACATTTCACATATTATATACATATATTGTAAAATAACATGTAAAATGAATTGTATAATAACTTATATATAACTATTTCTCTTATAAATAGTAACAAATATTATAAATGTTCTTAATATTTGGTTAATTATTCTAAAACAAATCTTCTCTAATAATCATAACAAATACCATATTATTGTGAAATATATATTATAGTAAAATAAGAAATAAAAACTAATAACATATTATTATTATTTCACCATATTTTTTATTTTTATTTATTTTCAATAAAAATTCTACAAGAGCTGAAATAAATAAAGCAAGTAGAAATCACTCTTACCAAAATTGTAAAGCCAAGCAATATACCTATGAATTTTATGAAAAAAAAATCACAAAAAAACCAAACCTTTTACAAACAACAAGAGTTGGACATGAGAGCTTAGAGTAACGGTCAAGTGACGAAAATGCAATTGAATAAAATGTGTTGCACGTTTAATCATATTATATATATATATATATTTATATTTATAGAGCTGTGACTTCATTGATGTGATGTGAGAAGAGACATGTGAGCAAGGATATTTTTGTCATTTCTTTTTTTTTCATTTTTCATTCCACTCTATTTTCATCCAACGAAACAAAAAAATGTAAATATATTCACTTTTCTTTTCCATGCTTACCAAACATAATTTATTTTATTACATTTTATTCATCTTTATATTTTTATTTCCATTATTAAAGAATTTGCATACCTAATGAGGCCAAATTATGCTTCTGAGTTTTCATGAGAACTTATAATACTATTACTCTATCCATGAAACAAAATTTAAACTTATTTCCATTTACAAGCATCCCCATCTTTAGAATTGCATCTTCCTCTTACTAGGTTCTTTTTGCCCAGTCTCTCTTTACAAAGACCATATTTTCTATCATTAATATTTGAAAATTAAGAATTTTCCATCTTGTTTTGCAATTTGAAGGAGCTTTCTTGAGTGATGGTAAGGGACTAAAATCACTCATAAGCCAAGTTTACTTATAAGCCTCGCTAGATTGTTAGATGTGGCAAATCTATCTTGTAAATTTCAAATTTTAAATTGCTAATGCTACAGAGGAATGCGTCATGGATTTTAGGGAGAGTTAAATTTCAGAAGCTTAAAGGAGAGTTCATGGAGTATTAAAGAGTGCTTGTCATGTCCAATTAAATCTATCACTTCTAATACTTGATTATGCTCTCAATTTAATAAAGATACTTGCATTTTTTTGCCAAAAAGGAGGAATTTTTCTTAGGTGTACTTGGTGCACCATGCTCTAAGTGCAACCAATGGCTAAGATTTAATTTGTATAGATGGGATCTATGTGTAGTACAGGTGGGGTCCACGTGTAGAGTAAATCTTAACCATTGAGTGTATAAATGACGTGACGCTCCCAATGCATATAAGAATTGCTCGAAAAAGAGATGCTAAGGCAGTGCTAACTTCTTTTCTGATTTCAAGGAGCTAGGATGGATGTGACTTCTTGTAGATCAAGATGTGAATTTTTGTGTGTGTATGTGTCTGTGTGTCTGTGTTTTTTTTTTCCCCTCCTTTTTGCTTACAACTTTTAAATGCTTACCTTGTTGCTAGCAGAGTAAAGTCAACAAATGTAAACTATCTAAACTTAGATTGAGTATGAATTAATTCCTCCAAAATTAAAGAAGTGTGTTAATAATAGTTTGATTTATTTTCTAGGCTTTAGGGAGATTTTATGGTCTTTTGTAGTCATGTAAAAGTTTTATTTTCTTTTTGTATTTTAATTAATACAGAATTCGTATCTTTAATCAACAACATATTAATTACATGCAAAAAGTTTTTTTAGGTTTAGAATAATTACTAACAAGCTTCATTTTGAATGTCTTTAGACATATAGGATCTCCAAGTTGATTCTAAAATCTACTCCTAGAAAGTTCTTCCTAGAAAGTTCTTGAAATTGAATAAGCTATGACACTAATTATAAAATTCTAATTCATGAACCAATTAATTCTTTGATTATTATTGATCTATAATTTTTGTTTAGAAGGAAGTAAGCTTGAGATGAGATGCATATCGAATGTATTGCCTAATTTTAGCACATTAACATGAGTAAACAATTTATTCACCAAATTTTTTATGTACTTGGCAATTATTGGAAATAGCTTCATGTCATATGAGTTCATAATTGAATATTTTTTATAAGTAGTGTGTGCAACTTCCTATGCCATAAGCCATTGAAAATCTTGTTTCAAGATTGATGTGATGTAATTATTAGTGTTCTCCTTTTAATATGCATGAAAGAGGGTTGCCTTTGTGAATGTAGGAAGAATGATTGTTCTGTTCCTTTTTATTGCTTTCTAAGTTTTCTATAACTATTTTGTGCTTTGATTTTGGAAGCATTTTTTATAGAAAAGTCATTGTGCATGAACAGTAGAAACTATATATAGCAAAGAGGGCTTGGTAAAAGGGCAATATCCTAAATTAAGTAATAGATTTTGTAGTTCTTTAGCCTCTCTAAGATATGTTGATAATGATTGAAAGGTTGGTTAGAAATATAAGCTAGCTTAATTAGTGATCCATGATAAAGGAAAGCAACCCAAGGATATAATCTTTATGACCCACTTACTACTTTGTCAATTAATGCAAGTTTAAAACAAATTAAAGCCTCAACTTTTTTAGCATATAGTTTTCATTTGAAAAACTCACCGCTGGATATATTAGTAATGAAAATTTTTTAATATAATATCATTAATTACATTACTTGGTTGTGTGCATTATTTATGTGCATAGCTTTTTCTCTTTTTGGCTTTCGACTTACTAGGATACATTTGAGATACATCAAGTGGCGTTTATAATTGGGACTTCCATAACATCAATTGCCATAGCTTAGATCAGTGTGTTGTCTTCATTTTTTTATTCCTTTATCCTTGTGGTTTTCGGCTTTTGAGACAAATATACGACTATTGATTGCATATAATAATATGTGCTTTTCTTAATTTACATAATTATTGCCTGAAGCATACACCACAGTGCTCAATAAACTCTATTTTATAAATAAAATTTAATCATGAACTATTTTTGTCATTTTGTAAATTATCTTTTTCTATTTTATTTTGGGATTTTTTTGAGTGCTCTAATGGAATTGGAACCTTTTATAAACACATGAAGCTCAAATCTTGCATATTTGGTAAGTATTCAAAGGAGGTAAAAGTTTCTTTTGTAAATGCTTCTGCAACTATAGGACTCTTACAAGTAATAAATTGATGAGTAAAGTATTGTTCTTAGGATGAAGGAATTCAATTACCAATTATTAAAATTAATCTTATTATATAAATTATCAAATTGGAATTAAAACTAATAAAGTAAAATTAAACCAATAAGATTTGCCACACAAACGCTAAATGTAAATGAATATAAAGGCTCTGAAATCTAGAATTCTTTATTTACTTTTGTAACCATTATTCAGAATAAACTTTTATAATTAGATTCAATTTAATTAACAACAATCCTATTAATGTGAGTGAAACTTCCTCTTGAGATAAGTCATTATGCTCATATTAAGCTTATATATTTTTGTGATTATATACCTAATATGAACCCATTTATTCACAAGCTATTTAGATGCAACCCATATTTCCATAAAATTACTATATGAATCTATTACGCTAATGATCTATATTGTAATCGACCTTTCAATCCTTTTACAATACATCAAATGAACAGTGGCTGGTCATTCATAGATAATATAAAAAAATAATGGATT
Source organism: Erythrophleum fordii (assembly GCA_032878935.1). NCBI lineage: Eukaryota > Viridiplantae > Streptophyta > Magnoliopsida > Fabales > Fabaceae > Erythrophleum > Erythrophleum fordii. The sequence goes on along the minus strand of JAVQMF010000054.1, from coordinate 49,540,991 downwards.
AATTCAACAAAAATTATCATAAGTATTTCAAAATCAACTTAATCATTAAATAGGTTTATTTAAATTCTAGATTTACAATTTAGTTACTCATAATAAGAATCAACAAACAAACAACAATAATAGAATTGAAAACATTTGTGATTCAAAAGTTAAAGAAAAGGACAAAGATGAAACTAATGGTTGATTTGAGTGACTTTTAATGCAAGCTTTAGATTTTTAGTAGATCCCGAGCATTTTCCTCTGAATCTTCTCTCTCTTCCTTTGTATCTCTATGTCTTTAGTCCTTTCTTGGTTTTCTCTCTTAGAAATTTGAAGTCACCTTTCAAAAAATCCAAATTCTAGTCAAACACAAGTAGCACTTGTCTTTACAGGTTTTCATAGTCATGTAGATTGACACAACCTACCATACCAACCTTAAGTTTGGACAAAACTTTCCTTTTCTACATGCTCATGCTCATTGACATAACTAGTCCATGTTCCTTACTAAATATGCTTAATTTCTTATTGATTCATTCGTGCTTTTCCACTTCCAAGAATTTCTAATTAAATCCAACATCAAATGCATAAAAACCATAAAATTGGACTAATTACTCAAATTAGTTTCAAGAAAAGTATGAATAATTTGCATTTATTAGTTTCTCTATGTTTTAAATATTAATTTTACATGTCCGATTCATGAAATTCATAATAAAAAAGTAAAATGTTATATTTCTTTGCTAATAATTTAACTAAGAATGACATCAACCCAAATAATTGATGTGTTTATAGGAATTAGATCAACTATGTTCACTATTGTATAGGAATTGGATGTTGGACTAAAATGGAGTTAAATTTAGGCTTTTTTCCTAAAACTTTAGACCATTATGTTAGGCTCCTTTGAATATATATATATATATATAGAGAGAGAGAGAGAGAGAGAGAGAGAGAGAGAGAGAGAGAGAGAGAGAGAGAGAGAGAGAGAGAGAGAGAGAGAGAGAGACTTAAAAAAAATTTTAAACACCATGTGCATGGCACATATCACATGCTAGTTGTTTTAAATGTGCTGCAAATTTTGTTTAATAAATTGGGACTCATAAGATGATAATTTAATTATTTGAGTAGATTCCAGTGAGATTTCTATCAATAATCTAATTGTTACACACATTGAACCTTTTTACTTTCCTTTAATTTTTCATTTTTATTTTAAAAAATTTTCAATTGTGTAGCTTCACGCCTCTTTATTGCTTATAAGGTTTATGTTACATATTTATTTAAACACTAGTATCATTCCATTAAAATTCTTGCTATACATAACATACTATCAAGAATAAAATAATATTAAAATAATATTATAATATTTTTAAATAATATCTTAAAATTACTTTATTTGAATAAAATGGTGCTTGCAATATTTGATGAATGAAGTGTATACACTACCAAAAAAATGGAACTTTTTGATAGTTGTATAATAATTGCCACCAAATATGCCCCTCAGTTGCAATTGTTTCAACCACTACTATATAGTAGCGATTGCATCCAAACTGTTGCAAAATAGTAGCAATTGTTATAATCACTACAAAATTGCTGCAATTGTGTAGCAAATTATTGCAAAATATTAATTTAGCAGTAGTTGCAATTAATGAATTAAACACCCGTTTACAATAGATTCAAATCTCAAATTTGAATTAAAATTTCCTTTCCATCCTTATATGTATAGTTCCTCTCCAACCAATAGTCATTGTCCAAATCTACTATTGTCGTCCCCCCTGGTCATTTACTATTTGTTTGAGTCTATTTAATGTTATTCGCCATCTGTAACTCTTTATCCATTATCGTGGTTCAACTTCCTTTCCTCATTTTTTTTTACCATTTTAAACTATTTTGAAGTATTTTCTTCAAGATTTCTCCACCTTTTTTTAGATATGTTGGCTGGTTGTTAGCTAAAAATTAATTGTGTTGTGTTAGCTAAAAATATAAATATTAACTTTTCAAATTAGATTAAAATATTTAACAATGACAACAAACTTTTTAAGAAAAAAAAATCAAAACCCTTTTATTAGTATTTGTTCAAGAGACAACATTCTAAACAAATTAAAATGAATGTAAATCTATTGTACCTAGTACTTTTCTTTTTGATTATTTTTTGCATACATAGAATGACTTTTTTTAATTATTATAATTTAATATGCCACTTGAAATTAGAATTTTATAAAAGTTCTAATTAATTATTCTAGGTTTAAAATGTTTTGTCAAAGTACAAAATTCCCAAGAAAGATTTGACGTTTGACATATTGTTTTCAGAAATGAATAAGCCTTTGATTGAAAGATTTAGGATTGCCCTTGAATATATGAAAGGACACAATAGATTTTTTAACTTTGCATTTGTTAATAAAAATATTAAAGGTAAGATAATTTGTCCATATCCTAAATGCAAGTTTAGCAAATAACAAATTAGTGATGTAGTATATGATCGTCTCATTTTTAAACCATTACCAAAAAGGTGCATTTTCTAGCTTAGACATTATGAGACAAGCACACTAGACATAATAATTGAAATTCCTTTAAGGTCACATGTGATTCAAGATAGGATTATTACTAATAACCCAATTCAAGACATGATCAAAGATGCATTTAGTCATCACCTTAATGATGAAAGTGTAGGCGAAGTTGAAGTAACATCTCTACTATTAGATCACATGCCTAATGACAACCCAAATTTCCTTGAGTTAATTAGAGATAAACAACAGAATTCATATGAAAAGTGTGCTAAGTATTTGAATTTATCTTTCTTGGTAAAATTGTGTCACATTAAATGCCTATGTAGAATAAGTGATAAGGCAACGTCTATGAAACTAGAGTTGTTGGCAAATTCCTTTGAGCATGTAAAGATTTCACCTTCTTTTTTAGGTATCATTAGGAAAATTTCACTTTATTTTCCATAAGCTATGAAAATTAGACTAAAGTGCCTAATGACTATAAGTAGAATGCATATGAAAAGAATATTTAGGTAATACTACTATGTATCTAAACTACTTCTATACTTTTGTTTATGTATCCTTGTTAACTTTTATCTTTTATTTTGAAGGCCAAGCTTGATGCTTGTACGAATGGACCAAAAAGTTATATCTCAAGATAATTTAAAACTAGTTAGAAGGATAATAAACAAAGATTATGACAAAAAATATATGATGGCATATCTACTAGGGATTACCTAATCTTTAAGGTTTCACCTAAAATTTGTAAAGATCAATGCGTATCATTTGTAGATTACCAATTAAACCCATAAACTTAGGTAATAACACTTTTAACATTCTTAGCAATTTACTATTAAACTTATGGATATGTTTTTTTGTCAATAATTAGGAAAAGGATAAAAAAAAAAACAAACAAAATAGAAAAAGGCAAACAACCCCACATACCAAAAGGTCAAAAAGCCTTGCATGCAAAAAAGTAGAAATGGTAAGTCAAAATAGGTTGTAATAATTAATACTTGGAAATGTTAGTTTTAAATGAAGATACTTTCTATAAATTTGTAAGAAGCTTAATGTAACACCATAACTTCTAGCTCCATTACATGCCATTTATAAGTTTCACATCATCATTTCCATGAGGGCACATGAAAAAGGGCATGAAAATAATGAATTTATTTGCATAGCGTCATACCTAAAAATTTGCAATCAGTGTCACGTGGACTGTGTGAGTTCATGCTATGCATTCCCATATTTAAATACATCATTACAACTCATTTGCATTACAAAATCATGCCCATAACTCATGGAAACCAAATTGGAGCTCAAAATAAGCAAGCATATTTTCGGCCAGATTTGCTCCATTTTCTGGCGCAACTTTGGAAAATCATAACTAAATCTAGAAAATTCAAAATCATACAATCTTGGTCATTCTAGAAAGCTTAGGATGTCTACTTCACACTAAAAATATGCCCAGGTCACAACATTCATCACACAGAATGTTTGACATCCAAAAAGCTCCAGAGTCGCTGACTGCCTGGGCTGTTCTTTAGTTTACTGATACAAACTTCTAAAATTCATAACTAATTTTACAAAAATAGAAATCACACACATTTAGTCATTCTGGAAATCTACTAATGTTAAATTGACACTAAAAATAATTCCAGAATGAAACAAATACGTTTAGATGTCTGGAACTGATGGAACAGTAACTAAGCTCTTGGGTCGCTACTGATATTGACAGTTAATTTTAAATATGCATAACTCTCTGCTCAGACCTCCAAATGAGATGATCATAGTGGTCACAGAAAGATTATGACCTCTAGTATATGCATATAAAATTTCATAAGTATTAGACATCATTTGCCCATCGGGTGACACAGAATTCAAAACTACTAGTATGAACAGTGCACATACCAGAAACCATAGAAAATCCCAACTTTGAAAATTCATCAAATATTCTCTAGACCTCCGAAAATTATGTTCTTTAGCTTCCCTAAAATCTCTCAATGAGACCTAATTGCATACCAAATTTCAGAGTAAGACTAACTCATTTGGCTAAAAAGTGATATAGAGTTCCATTATGGTCAATTTTAGCTCCATATTGGGTACCAAAATTGCCAAATGGATTTCCCTTGGTCTTGGTACCTTTTGGGCAAGTTTAAAAGCTTATTTGAGACTTGTGTGAGCTGTCCAAATGGTCCCAAACCTCATACATTTCATTTTGGCCATTCAACCCACACTTATGCATATTTCCAACAAACTTCCATATTGCACACTTTGGCATTACATACTCAAAATAGGTTTTAGAGGTCACACATCATATCCATATATTTAAAAATCATATAATATCATATTTACACATGTCTCAAGGGTCATAGCCCATTTACTACATCATATATATTATATGATACAATCATGGTTTTAAAGTGACAAAAGCTAAACACATGATTGTCAATCTCCTTCCTTTAGTGTTGTTGGCTCCCATTAGCATATCCACTTGGTTCACCTAACATGTTAGATCATTGGAAAGGAGGGGATGAGATTCAAAGAATCCCAATAGCTCATTTCCCATTCAATCATACATAATATGTGCAAGCAAGCTTTACCAATGCATGCATGGAGACAATAAAAGGCATGGACATTTTAGAAGAAAAGTTAGCATGTGAACAACTCATACAAATCATTCAAGAGCTCACTAAGTGTTTAGTTTGGCCTCACATTTCTCCTCATGGGTTTTGGACTTGCTTCACCCATTTCTTGAGTACTTTGGATTCAACCATACTCTTGGGAGCCAACTTTACTTTTGGGAGACTCTTTGCTTTGTTTTAACCAAGCTCAAGGGTTCTTGGCTCATCCTCACCAAAGGGAAGAGTTCTTGGCCTCTCCACACTCAAGCAAACTCATACAAATATCATGCACTTATTAGAAAACATAACATGGCATCAAGGATCATAGCATATAAAGGCATGCTAGCATATTTTTCAAAACTTGAAAATATACATACACACATTCTAAAACAAGCTAAACACACATCCATGCATGAGAGAAGGTGGAAAGAGCTACCTTACACACAATCACACACTTTTTCCTTTGGACTCAAGCCTCTTCTTTCGGCCACACACCCACAAATTAGAGGAGATAGTTTCTCTTGGCCTAGACACAAATTATGGGAGCCAATTAAGTTCACGAACCACACTCTAAGGCTACACAACTTAATGAAACACTAGATTGCTCTATAGGTTCCATTATGGTCTATATTGGCACCTAATGAAGCAACACCCCTCAAATGATTTCTAGACCTCATTCTTTCTTTTCAAATATGATTCTTGACTCCTTTTAAACCTCTTGGAGTCATCACATCATCAAAACAAAAGGCCTAGCACCATGTTGCTTTTTTAGGTCATATTAGGAAACTTAAGACACCAAATCACTTTCCATGAGTTCTAAAGTTTTTCCAAGGCCTCCCCTCATTTTCATTCATCAAATATGACTCAAGAATGGCCTTAGAAAAATTCAAAACTCTCCCTAGTTAGGAGAACCCATCTAGGCTGAGGCTATGAGCATATTGGGTTCCATGGAGCTTTCTTTATTTTCTCAAGGGAAGAAGCATATGGGGAGCCTCTTAGGGATCTTGGGAGCTCATTTAAACTCTTACTTAGGCCTAGGAATCATCATACAAATTCAGATTTTACAAGGGGCAATTGAAACCCTAGAATTTGCATCTTGAAATCTAATGGCTTTTTGATAATTCCTTTTACATATTCTTAATCTCCACACCCTTTTTTCTTAGATTCATGCTTAGTTCTGCCTAAAAATCATCTCCTCTTAGGGTTTTCTCAAGTGGGGCGAAATGGTGGAGAAGGGGACAAAAAATGACAACCATAGGAAGAGAAATTACCTTGTTTTCTTGCTTTTTCTCACTTGAATCTTGTGTTCTTTGAGCTCCTCTCTTCAAATCCGAACTTTCCCCTCAATTTCTCCCTTAAAACAGATTTATAAACTTCATTATAATCATAGGAAAAAAAGGAGAATGGAGGAGAAGAGGTTTGGAAGAGAAAGAGTATAAAAAACTACTAATTTTTATACCTTAAGCCTTTGATTTCTCTTCCTTTTCTTCCCTTTCTTGTGAGCCTCATCCCCTAGGGTTTTCTTCTAGTTTTAGGCAGAACTTGGTCGTGCATAAGGAAGGGAAGAGAAGGGTGCATCATATATATAGGTGGGAATAAGTTACATTTTTCAAAAATTCTTATTTTGCCCTTCATACTTTGCATTTTCGTTTCTCCTTCGTTTTAGCTCCTTTTTGAGAATCATCTTTTCCATTATACAATTTAGGTTCCCAATCAAGTAAAATAACTTTGGAATCACCCAAATCGGAGTTAAAACCTTTTCGAACGAATTCGTCAAAATTCGGGCACACCGACATTGGAAAACATCCACCGGAGGGGTTTAAAGTGTCCCGGGGCTTTTCATGTTTTTTAGGGCCTCTAAAAACCCCGGAGAACTCAAAACTTTCATTTAAAAAGCCCTCCTGTGTGTTTTTCAAAAAGTACCTATATTTACGAAAATGCCACTAGCCTTTTGACAAATTTTTTTGAATCACTCTGACCTTGATTTTTAGGTAACTCAAGGCTCAAATCCTCATTTTCTAATATTTAAAATTTTAACATAATTTTAGTTGGCTCCAATTCCTTCTATTTCAAGGACTTCCTTTTGTATCTAGCCCATTTCTGTCATTTACGGAGAAACCGAATATTGCGTTTCTCACATTTACAGCGGGACCGGATGTTACACTTAATATGGGCACCCAATCTTTATGGGAGAAGTTTGAATGGCTAGTTATAAAAAGCCAAATGAGACTCTTGTCAACGATGAGGCCAAAGCAGTAATTGTAAATGTTTAACCATGATTGTGGTTTGTGTTTGACAAAATTGTAATTGTGGATTATTAAATTGGCCATGCTTGGTAATCTTATAACAATGAGTTGTTGAATTGGTTATATTTGAAAATATTTGTAATTGCGGTTTATATTTGATAATATTATAATTATAGTTTTGATCATAAATTCATATTTGAAAATATTGTAATTGTGGATTATTGAATTGGCCATGCTTGGCAATATTGCAATGATAGGTTATTGAACTAGCTAGATTTGGTAATATTTTAATTATAGTTTATGACCATGATAATATTTTAATTAGAGTTTTTGGAATTAAGAATATTTTATAATATTGTGATTATGGATTATAGAATTGGTCATACTTAGCAATATTTGTTAGTGGTTTGTGTTTCGCAATATTATGATTGTAGTTTTAGTAATAGGTTGAAAATATTATGATTATAGCCTGTGGAATTAGTCATTATCGATAATACTATGATTATGATCTTAGTAATATTGGTAATATTTGGTAATAATGTTGTTATGCAAGAAAAGATTTCTACATATGAATCTAATTTAATGTCTCTTTTGCAAGAAATATCATCCAAAGATTTATTGGCATTCGCTTTAAGAGATAAGAAGTGCTAGGGTCATATTCAAGGCTTGGGATTGGATCCTTCCTTATCTCAAGTGTTTGGACATTCCACTCGTTCTTATAGTGGAATGAGTTAGTCTATTCTTTCTAATGCAAAACTAGAAAGTCAATTTCTTAATTTCAAGCAAAGGTGTATGATCAACAAAAAAAGCTCGATTCAATAATGGCTTTTATTATCTAGAATCTTTAGGGTCATTTGCTTACTAAGTTTGTTTCTTTCCAAATTCTAATGGTAATATTTATAACATATTCATTAAATAATATTCATCTCTTGTAGTTTATTTTTTATATGTTTATAATAACATTTTATATTTTTAATTTACATACCTGATCAAGAGAGTAGGTATTGGATAAGTGTGATAGATCATTCTCCACTGTCTTCCAATAAGGAAGAAAAACAATAGTAGATTTATAACTTGTAGAATAATGATATTTTAACCGTAAGACTTATTTATTGACTTATAAAACTTTTGTTTTTATAACACTATTATTGTATGTATTAGATTTAATTTTTAATTTTAATAATAATTTAATTTTATATAAAGTCATACGTTAAAATTTATATTTATTGTGATTATTGTGTACAAGTTATTTTTAATTATTTTTATATTCAAATTCAAATATAAAAAAATTAAAAATTTAAAAAAATTGTGATGATTGCATTAACAATGGTTGCATCAACGATGATTGTAACTGTCGCTACAAGGAAAGTGTGTTTTTGTGGCATTTATGGCACAACTGCTATTAAATTTGCAATTTTTTCCATCAAGAAATACTATCACATTGATTTATTATACAGTGCTGTAACAAGATGCTATTAAGTACGAAACTAAATACTTTTCTTTCACTTAAGACTAAATATTTTTAATAAGTTGGTAACTTGCAAATTTGTGTGTGTATGTGTATATCTGTATATATATGTTCTAACTCATTGATCAGACACACATAAATATCTGTTTCAGTTTGTCCCGTTCGGCTTCTATATATACTAGTTAGTACACTAACTAGTATATACAGTACACTAATTAGTACATATAGAAGCCGAACGGGACAAACCAAAATAGATATTTGTGTGTGTTTGAACAATGAGTTGAGACATACATATACATATACATATACACACACACACACACAAACAAATACTAACTAGAGAGCTATGTATAGAAGCCGAACAGGACAAACCGGAACAGATATTTGTACGTGTGTGTGTGTTTGTGAGAACAGTGCAATAAGACACATATATATTACCAAGGCAAGGTTATGATAGCTACGCTTCTTGTAGTGGTGCGTCACATGATGGAGCAAGAAGCAGGGTATGGATCATAAACCACGCAGGGCGGCGGAAGCCAAAAGCAGCAACGAGGACATGGGTTCCCCAGCGAACACTGAACATAGCACGATGGAGCCTTTTCTTTTTCTTTGTCCTTATCCTTTTTCTCAGGAGGCTTGGGCTTCACTTCTTCCACTGTTAGAATGGTGACACAACAGAACTTCTTCTTCAGCAGCTTACCCAAGCAAACCGTGTCCACATTTTCACCGGTCACCACCACTCGATCTTTATCATCCCCTTCTATTGACACCGAACTCACACCTGCGTAGCACTTCCACATGTAAATTCTACGTACCTAATTTTAAATATATGGTTGTATTGTGATATACATACATATATATATATATATATGCACACACACATACATGCATGCATACACACACACACACACACACACACACATATATATATATATACACACACACACCTTTTGCATCGGCAGCGATTTTCAATGCCTTGTTTCTGCATTTGTCACACTTCAATTGTATCTTTATTGTTATTTTTTGCTGCACCAATTTGGCCAGTTTAAACTTTAGAGTGGCTTCTTTATAAAACTTTGCATAACATAAAAGAAAAATTCAAAAAACTAATCAGCATAGATCTCACCTTCATGTTTTATTTGTTGGCATCGTGCTTTGTGGGTGTCCAATCATATGTCTTATATATACATACGGGGTAGTCTAGTTTAAAATGATGAGTTCAAATCTAAGGTAACTTGACGAGCCTTAATTTCTTCTGTCTAAGGTAACATGACTAACTTTAATTTCTTCTGTCTAGTGGGGTCTCGTTACCAATCCGAAAGCTGCTTTTCCGGTTTTCTTCATTGTCACTTTATTATAGTGTATGGCTCTCAACCTACTTTCTTCATGTTGCTTCTTCGAGATATTAATTTTGTAGCCATTCATTCGTTATATTGGGTCACCACTCACGTTTAAATATGTTGTAGCACCGTAAATTGGCATAGAGGATAAATTTATAGATGTTTTAGTTGGTATATAATAATATTCAAGATATATAATAATATGATGGCACTTAAAAATATTTAGTTGCCATGTCCAATATAAAAAATTTAATATCATAATATGTTATACATCTTACTATATATCTTATCATAGTTTTATGCGTTAGTTTATCTATCTGTGCATTTAACCTTTAGCTCACTTGATAAGAATGAATTTAAGTTAAAACTGATAAAATGAAAGTAATTTCGATATTTTACTTAAAACGTTTTCTGAGAGGGATCGATCGATAGATATTAATGCTATTTTGCATAAGGGTAATGTGGAATTCAATAAATTATAGGTGAGACGAATGGTCCTGATAAGTGATGACCGAACCAATTTTGCGGTGTTTTATTAGCAACACCAGATTTTTTGTTTTTTATTGGGCCTTGTAAGTAAATATACCATTTATGAGTTCCTATTTCTGGTAGACGGTTAGCATCGTCCACATTTTGTTTTTAATACGGATGGGTCCATGTTTTACAACGAAAAAATGATGCATGACAAGGACCTGCGTACCTATTATAAAATCAAAGAGTAAAATTTTATTTTGGTTCCGTATAGATAGGATATTCTTTAATTTATCCTTTTATAATTTTTTTTTTAATTTGGTCACTTATAAATAAAGTATTTTTTAATTTATTTTTTATAAAATTATTTGTTAATTTAATCCTCCATAAATATATATATTTTAATTTGATAAAAGGACATTATTAATAATAATTTTATTTGTAAAAAAATAAAAAATATCTTATTTGTAAGGAATTAAATTAAGAAAACAATATTATAAGACGTCAAATTGATAAATATACCGTATGTAAGGAATTAAAATAAGATTTTACTCTAGCATCAGATTGGACCAGTGATTGCCTATAGGGCTTTATCCAAAGCTTGCCAAGTATCTGACTTGGTTTACAAGACAATTTATTTTGAATTATTTAGATTAAGTTGATAAAATAATATTTTTATATAATCTATTATCCCAACCAAATAAATAAACGGACATTTCTTTGTTATGATGGATTGATGTTTGTTTATTGATATCACAAATTGATAGGTGTTTTTCTTCTTAACTATTCTTTAAGTATTTCATTATTTTCACTTTGTTGTTACTGGTAAAAAAAGAAAAAAGGTTGTTTGAAGCTTGTTCTTCTTCTGGTCGGTAAAACCGTTCAAGATATCCTATCGCTGATTAACATCAATGATCAAACTGCTATGTCTCTCCTTCTGCCTGCATCATCAACCGAAATCATCGATGAAGAGCAATTGTTGAATTTAACAGAAGTTGTGCGCCCAATTATAAGTAAAAATTATTAAAGTCCTTCCGTATTAGAAATTAGGATATATATATATATATATATATATATATATATATATCGACCTTATTAATCTCTGTTTCATCCCTATTCTTCAATCAAAGAACTAAAATTAGTAACATAGAATTAATGTTGATGACAAGATGTTGTCAATAAGGTTAATCATGTTTTTTATTTTTTAATCATGATATCATTAATCACCTCCATTATGATCTTGAAATGAAATCAAGATATGTATTTTAAACTGGTTAAATATGGATAAGTTACCTGAAAACTGATCAAAACTTATAACCTTACTTCACTAAATTACCATCATGGTAAGCATGGGTGCCAATTCACTTTTTTTTTTTTTATTGTAATTAACGAGGCAAAAAGCCAAAGAGACTACAAAACAGAAATGGTTTGGGAAACCGACAACCCCCTTACATCAGAAGCCAAGAGATGACTAATATCCTCAGTAGGCTCAGACCAATTCATGATTATGGAATCTTGATTGAGGAATTTATGGGCAAGAAAACCTGGACACTCGTTAGCCGCTCAAGGGACGTAATGAAAGCAGCACTCCAATCTTTTTATTAGGTATTCATCAATTTCCCGTATAAGCTAACTCTGCATGCCACCCCTTCTTGATCTATAACCCAGGCAATTGATAACCTGCTTGCAATCAAATTCTACCATCACCTTCTGGAATCCACACTCCCAAACCAATTGAATACCCAACCAAATACCCCAAAGTTCTGCTTCAACAGCAGAGCACAATCCCAAGAAATGACTGAAGCCTCCCCTCCAATTGCCTTGAGCATCTTGAACAATACCACCACAACCAGCTTTCCTAGTGAAGATCACCATAGCCCCATCAGTGTTCACCTTCACCTACCCCACCATTGGAGCTTGCCATCATATGTCCAACACCTCCGAGGCCTTCAGATGCATTACATGATGTATCTTGCTAGTAACATAATAAGACTTGTAGTAACACTGGATAATACTCATATGCGCAATAGGTTCGATCCAATTTTCTGAGAAAGCCCGCTCATTTCTCCAACGCCACAGGAACCAAGAAGCATAGCCCCAAATGATTGCCCACGGCATATTCCCTTGACTACCCATCGCCTTGCCTAGATTAAGCTTGAACCACTCCTTTCGGTTAACTGAGAAGAATCTGACGCGTTTACTCTAAGAACCAGCTCACACTAAACTCCCTGTGCAAATTGACCATCCTCGAAGCATATGGAACTCATCCTCCTCCCTCCCCCAACTCCAATGACAACATGGAGAGACATTGCTCCATCTACTCTTGCGCTAATTCGTGAACAACTTACCATGGAGAGCCATCCACAAAAATCATCTAACTTTCTGTAAACCTTTCCAACTCCTGATCTTATCCTAGACAATAGAACCCTTAATAACAGGTCAAGCGATTAGACAAGCATAACCACTACGCACTGCATATTCACCCGGCAAATTGTCCCCCTATCTCTGAATATCACTTCCTCCATTAACACTGGGAGGTAAGAATGCTAGGAAGTAATCGCTAATGCTCCTATCAAAAAAATTATTAATTAAATCAAAACTCCAAAAGCCATCAGCAATGGGCCAATCTCGAACTCTGGAGCTAAGTAGACTCCCACTGACATCCCAACACGTCTGATCTTTCAAAATCACATCCGAAGCCATCCATTTATCAATAAAGAAATCCGCCTGGGCTCCATCCCCAATACTCCAATAAGTTCCTGCTTGAATCAGCCCCTGTTGCTCACAAATTACATTCCGTAGCTACGAATGCCCTTTTTACCAACAAAATTGACCACTCCTCCTTCTGTTAACTATATACTTATGATTAAGGATATCACACCATAGTTTTTTTTTTTTTTTAATACTCATCTTCCATGTCAATTTGGCAATACAGGCCTAATTCATTATCTTTCCCTTTTTAAAACCTAAACCTCCACAATGTTTGTGGAGACAAACTGTATCCCCCAGCTAATCAGATGAATTTTCCTACTATCCTGTCCATGGCCCCAGATTAAATCCCTAGACAACCGATCTAGATGATGACATATAGAAGTTGGAATATTTGCCACTTGCATTGGGAAAACCGAAGCCATACTAAGAACTGCCTTAGCAAGAAGAGTTGCCCTACCTGCAAAAGACAGGCAACGCGCTTTCCAGCCCAAGAGTCTACTTTGTAACTCCTCGACTATATACTTGAAGGACTCACGAGAACACCGCCCACCATTTATATGCATGCCTAAATACTTGCCTAAATCACAAGTATTAGAGAAACGAAAGAACTCAGTCAAACTTCGCCCAGATGATTGAGAAGCATTTTTTGAGAAAAAAATTGAAGATTTACTCTCATTCACCTTTTGCCCTAATAACGCACAAAAGTATCCAAGCTCCTGATGATACACTCCAATTGCTCTTTGACGCCTCCCTAAAGAATAACAAGTCATCTGTAAACATTAGGTGAGAGATACCATGACCAGTTCTACCCACCCTCATAGGTTTCCAATTCCTCTTATTAACCTCCTCACATATTAGGTGGGAGAGTTTTTCCAAGCAGATAACAAAATGTATAGCGACATTGGATCCCCTTGTCCACCTCCTCTAAAAGGGAGAAGAAAATATGTTTGATCATCATTCCAAAGCAAATTAAAAGAAGAGGTAGTGACACAACATATAATAGCAAAACATAATTGATTAGGAATTTTCAACTCACTCAAAACCTTATTAATAAACGACCATCTAAGTCTATCATAGCTTTCTCGAGATCAATCTTAATAGGAAAGAATCCATGCTTACCTTGCATTTTCTTCATTGAATGGATCAACTCTTGGCCAATGATAATGTTATCTTGAATGTATCTCTCTTTATTAAAGCTAGCTGGGAAAGGAGACACTGCCTAATCTAGGATTGGCTTAATCCTATTGGCAAGGATCTTTGTAAGGCATTTATAAGATACATTACAAAAGGAAATGGTCTAAATTGAGACATAAATTCAAGCTTCTCAACTTTAGGAATAAGTGTAACAAGTGTCCTATTCAGATCTTCAATTTGAACATTACCTTTGTTTGCCTCCACACACAACTTAGTTAAACTAGACCCGCTATCTCCCAATTTGCGTGATAAAAAATAGGAGAAAACCCATTGATACGAAGTGCTTTAAAAGCCCCCACGGAGAAAAATAACATCCTTCCACTTCCCCTTCACAAATCAAATCTCCCATCCTTCCCAAATAAGTAGGATCAACTGTGGGAAACGACACCTCTATATGGTAAAATTTTATCCCATTTCCTTCCTCTTGAAATAGGTTCTTATAAAAGGTTCACTTTTCTTCAATAAAAGATATGACAATGAGAGTAAGTTTATTTTAATATATATTATGAAAGAAGGTGTCAATAGTATGCACAATATTAGTCTCAAACCAACAATACTTAACTTTTGAACTAAAGATTTCATGAATTAAGGACTCAATGAAGATACTCCACCAAGGACTGAAATAAATTACTTTAACTTCCAGGCAATAAAATGTATTTGCATGGAAGAGCAACACAAAGTACAAAATAAGAGGCCCAACTAAAAAATATCATTCCGTAGTAAAATGGTGATTATGAGTTGTTCCATGTACGTGTATTATAGAATATCAAAGAATTTTTTCGTTTATGTAACCTTGGAAATGTAATTATCCCATGGCTGCCATAGTAATGGTTAATTTTCAGATACCCTAGTCTATTTCATGTTCTACAGCTCTATGAGAAGACAAGAGAGGGAAGCATGGCTTTGCACAAGGCCAGCACTCTAAAATGAAACTGTTTGTCCTAAACAATGGAAAATACTTCATGATCATGCACTTTTCCTTGATCTTTTAGCAAATGACGGAACATCAAAATGAAGCATATACAGCCATTTTGAATCAAATAGAGGTATATTAGACATTTTATGAAGATATCAATGTCCTGTCATTTGCATACCAGTCCAACATTGAAAACAATCCTTTGTGGCAGGCTAAAGAGCCACTCCTCAAAATATTAGGCGTTAACTATTTAATCTGAAAACACATATTTACCTCAAATTTCTCACAATGAATCATCTGTGGATTTATTTTGAAACGACCAATATATAGGTCAAAACATCCCAAGTTGCCTCCAAATTCCAATATCAACTTACCCATACTAACATATATAACTTTGGACATTTTGTTCATTGGTTTTATAACATTTAACTTATAAAAAGATAAATATTGATATAAAGAGCAAGGGTACACACTTGA
This sequence comes from Erythrophleum fordii, assembly GCA_032878935.1. Classification (NCBI taxonomy): domain Eukaryota; kingdom Viridiplantae; phylum Streptophyta; class Magnoliopsida; order Fabales; family Fabaceae; genus Erythrophleum; species Erythrophleum fordii. The sequence goes on along the minus strand of JAVQMF010000054.1, from coordinate 49,525,090 downwards.
CCTAACAGCTCAGCCAACTCAATCATAACTTGTTATATTGGACCAAGTGAAAAAGGAAAAATTGACTAAATCAGGTTAGGAACTAGGCTACTTATATTGGCCAATAGTTGTATTTAAAAAAAAATATTTTACAAGAATTCATATAAAAATTTTATTTTTTTAGAAACAATATAATTTTATAGAAACTTATATAAAAATTTTTAATGAATCATTTTATAATTTTTACAAAAAATTTTAACAAAAAAAAAAAAAAAGAGATCCAACCCAACAAGTTTTGTGCAACCCTCAAGAGAGTGAAAAGTTGCTACCTCATTTTATTTTTTAAATAAATATTAGAGTTGTTTTCTTTTTCCTTTCATGCAAATTGACTAGCCCATGCATGGTTGATTAATGTTGTAAATAAGAATTTTTAACTCTCCATAATTTTTTGATATATTTATTTAGACTTGATTTATCAGTGAACCACTTCTTTAAAACTAGTTTTAAGTTTAATTTTAGCTTTGAGTAATAGATTTTTTTTATCGCTAAATTCACTTTCTTAAGTTGCTAGATTTGAAAGATGATATTTTAATTAAAAAAATATGTATTTAGATTAATAATAGATATATTAGTTAATTGGATTAAAGTATAATGTAATTTTTATTTTAAGAGAAGGAAGTGTATATTTTAAAAAAAAAAAAAGATTATGTAATTTTAGCAAAATGTAAGAAAGGTTACAGTGCGTAACTTTGTAATTTTAGGAGAAAAAGTGTATATTTTAAAAATGAATAAAAAATTTATATAAATTTAGAAAAATTTAAATAAAAAAGTATAATTTCCTTAAAAAAATATTGACTATATGGTAAAATGCATGTGAAGCCACTATATATAGTTAATATTATTCCGATTCTGCATTAACATACTAGAATCTATATAAAGAAACAAAATCATGATTTCTTAATACAACTATTTATAACCGATATGCAGCCCTACCAAACCAAACAAAATCCTAAAGTTATGGCCAAGATTCTCCGCCGTTGGATAAACAGGGTTTAACGGTAATTATCAGCATAGCTCCTGTAGTGGATCATAGGGTTTATGAATCTCTTCATTAAACTTGATCGACCATATGGAGAAACCTGCGTTTCCGCCACCCTCCCGTACATGGGCGACGTAGATCTGTAATACCGCATATATGTGGTGATAGGAGGTGGTGCTGGAAAGTTCTTGGGACGACGCGGTGACTTGATCCAAGAGTCTGGTTTCACAAAGTAATTGCCGAACCCTAACCTATCTCTCCAGCCCTTATGTTTCTTGCTCTTTTGCCCATTCTTCCATAGTGGGTTTTCCCAGTATAAAGTGTTCTTGGACGACTGAGCATGAGGGCTATCGCCCTCAGAAGAGTCAGTATCAGAATCAGACTCAGAGTGATTGTGCTTGTGATGTTGGCAGCAATATTTGGTCGTTGCCCTGGTGCGAGAATAGCTTTGGTCTTGCATGGGTGCCTTTTGGAAGGACCAAAGTTCCGCTCTTTGGCCCATTTTCTGAATAAGCTTCACTAGTACCATGGGATTCACTTTGCCCAGAACTGTTACCAGCCCTCGCTTTGGATCAACGGAGATGGATTCCACTCCTACATTTGTTATGAGCACATAAAAGAAATTGACGATAAGAGGACAAAACACTATGAAAGAATGCCACCAAGAAATTAAACCTAAAACTAACCGGTGAATCCTTGCAACCTTTTTTTCACAGCGCGAGGACAGTCATTAGAACAGTGAAAATCAACTTTCAAGGTGGAAATCTGAAAGGAACATCATCCAATAAGAAAATAAAAAATACGAAATGAACGCCAAGGGATGAAAAGCAGGGGTTTGTTTATGTTGGAAGAAAAGAAAGTGTATACAAGAAGAGGACGTGCCGCAGATTGGCCATGATGGGACTCCATTGGTGTAGAGCTTGAAATATGTCACAAAGTTGATCTCTTGAAAACTGAAAAGCTCCTTGTTCCCAGACACTGAAGAAGTGGTGAGGAGAATATTCGGGAGTTTATCTTTATAGCATTGCTTGATTTCGTGTTTATGTCGATCGCAAATGGTCGGTCCTTATGTTAAGGCAACTTCGTACAAAAATATGGACCAAGAATTTGACAATTATTAAAAGTTTTTAACAAAAGGCGTTGATATATGTGGCAAAAATCTTTTCATATTTTAGTAGATATAAACGCAATCTTTAAAATTAGGAAACGATTATATTGATCCTTAAAAGTTTTTAATAACGTTAATTTAATATTTAAAATTTAGTTCTAATAACATTAATTTAATCTTGATATTGACATTAATTTAGGCGAAAGGATTGTCTACTTGGCAAGTATAGCATACTTTGCATGAAACAACGTCATTTGCTTTGGAGGTTCAAAACGCAACGCGTCATATTAATGAAACGGTGCGCATCATGGAGGCTGAAATGCTGCCAAATTATATAAGATCCGGGCTGTTTATTTGCAAACATTGATAGCCATCCATTAAAGCCATATGAAACCATCGTTGCCTGCACCAATTGCTCTGTTTTAATGAGCGGGAAAGTAACATTGACGCGTGTTTCTTCTCCATCTTCATATCCTTGTTAGTTTTTTTTTTATCTTTTCAAATAAAAAAAGCTCCACTAGTCCACTTCATCCAAGTGGAAAAAAATGCAAAATTTCTGTAATAAACTACAACAGAAAGGCCCTTCTCTTTAAACTAAATTTCAGAACTACTTCCTCGTGCTCTATTGAACTCTCCAACCCAGTCTAAATTATAAGATTCTGCACTTCGAGGTAAAGTCTTGTATGTCTGAACTTTGACAAGAATTATTTATCTACTTCTTCTTTGATTTGCTTGACAGTGACTTAGCATATGCAGTTCCCTGTATGTCAAAAGGCAGGAGGAAGAGAGAGATATCAGAAGCTCAATAATGTTAAAGGCTTCGCCATTAACAAAATATAAATATTTCTTGTAAAAAGTAATGGGTGAAAGGAAAAATTAAAAAAAGGGGGGTTGGGGAGAAGAGGGTAGAAACACATAACAACCTTAAAAAACAGAAGACTACTGAGGATCACCATGACATTAAAAAGAAAGAATTGTTATAATTAAGTATAAGCACATACCTCAAGCCATTCATCCACACTACACCAAAAAATTGTTTTACTGGCAATTAATTAATGGCTAAAACTTTATCGCCTTTAATAGGTTTTACAAATTAGAATTTTACTGGCAAATATTCATTAGCCACTAATTAATATAAATATTCTGGCAATTAAATATAATTGCCCCTAAAAAAGGCTAATTTCCAGCGGCAAAATACATATTCCCTTTCCCCCAATTTTTGAAGCCCGCGCGCGAAAAATACCCTAAGCGCTCACTCTGTGTCAGTTTTTGCTAATCAAAAAATACATATTCTGCTCCTGTGTGCCGTCTGCATTCCCATCCCACCTCTGTGCCATCTACATTCTGCTCTTCAAAATTGACTTTGCTCGTGCCATCTGCGTTCTGTGTGTGCATTTTGCTTCTGCATCTCGATCTTTATCTCCATCGGCACCTTTCTTTCTCTCGATCATTGGTGAATTCCCTCCTCCTTCTCTCTCTTGCTATGTCTCTGTATGGATTGATTGTTTTGTTTATCTTTGAATACTTTATGAAAATTAATTCAATATTTATGCTTTATCTAACAGTTCTGTTTTGCCTTTTATTCTTTCATATGAATGTTTTGCGATTGAGGCCATCTTTGTTTCTATAGAATTGCATTCTTGGGTTATATATAAAATTGGGTATTAGAAATGGTACTTGATATTCATTGTGACATTGCCCCTGTTAAAAAGATATGTGCATTGCTGATATATATGCGTGGTAGCTGATATGTGGGTTTTCTTGTTGATATGTGCGTTTTCTTGTGGACCCTTTGCCTTTGCTGATATGTGCATTGTAGCTGTACACTCTCTTAGGAATTCTCCATCTGTCAGTCAAAGAGTTCATTTTTCAAAACTCTTCCTTAGTGGCTTAAGGCGTAGTCAATGGGAGCTACAAATTTTAAGAAATTATCATTTTAACAACAGGATAAATATGTGTAGTATAAGGTTCAAATCTTTAATATAACTCAAAAAATTGTAACGATAAAACTTATCTTTTGATAGATGATTTTGTGGTATATATACAGAAATATGAATATTATTTAGTAGTTGTATACAGTAAAAATATTTTTGAGTTATTTTGTGCTTTAACCAAAATTAAATCTTTGTTTAAATAATTTTAAAGACTCTTTCATAGTATTTAAAAGAATAAAATTCTCTTTAGCATTAAAGTTGATTCTAAAATTTAAATCTAAATAATCAGGATAGAAAGCGCACCGACCTCCTTTGATCCCTTTGCGTTTTCTATGTTTAAGATTAAAGAATTTCTTGGCCATTAATTATTCTAATTCTAGAATATGTACGCCTTTTTCTGGTTGTATCAAGAGGATGAAATAGTTAAAGTGTGCAAAAACTTATAATTTTGCCAATGGTGGTCATGAAGAGTAACACAAAGACCACAAATGTCATCTCAATTCCCTTATGTTGATAAAAATACTACAACCATGGTATTGTATTTGCACTTGAATATCTTAATGCAATTGTAGTTGATTTTGTTTGTTATTTTAAATGGAATTTTGTTGATTGATTTTGAACATATTTTGTATTTTTTTATTAGTAACATTTTTTTAAATAACATTTTTTCATTTTATCATTTCAGGTCATACCTTATAATTTTCAATTTGCTACAAAATAACTCCTCATGATGAAGCTCAAGATTTGAACAAATGATTATATCTATTGTCTTGTATTATAATTCTATTTGATGACACTATTTAGTTAGTTGACTCATTGTGTATTTTTTTATATTTTGTTATCAAACATTTATGCAATAATGACAAGTAGTTATTCTTTCAATTGTAGAGTGAATGAAATTTATTTTTATAGAATGAATTATAATATTTTTTTTCCTAATAGAATTATTAAATTATTTTTTAGAGCAAATACAAATAGTCAATTGTCAAATTAGTTTTAGTAATTATAACAATTGTTAGCATTTAATTGCAGTTATAAGTCTCTTTTACTAACAATAAAAAAAGTGATTAAATGTTAATTAGTTATATATGGAATCAGTTTTAGTGACCATAATATTTATTTACATATAATTACTATTACAAGTCTATTTTTATCGACAATAAAAAAAGTTTGTTAAATGTTGGCATTAATTAATTATAAAATTAATTGTAATAGCAATAACAATTGCCAAAAATGAATTGCCGCTGTAATTCACTATTTTTATTGGCAATAAAAAATTCCATTAAAGATTAACATTAGCCAATTATAAAATGATTTTTAGTGGCCATAATATTTGCTATTATATAATTGCCACTAAAAGCCTTTAATTTTTAATGGCAATTGATTGGGTTTTTACCCGTCATTGTTACAATTGCCGCAAAAACTTTTACCATTTCTAGATACATTGGCAAAAGTTTAATTGTTGGTAAAAGTTTTTCTGACAATTATTATTGTTGTTAATGTGCAAAGTAATGGCCATTAAAATTCTATTTTGCTGTAGTGCCATTGAAGCATCTATAGTCTTAATCCCTACTTCAACATGTGGAGCCCTCTTTTTTCTGAGCAAATATTAATGTATGTATATGAGAATCATCAAATGAGCAAGCATATATGATACAAGTGGGTTCAGTGGGAAAAAAAAAACCTGAGATTTTTTAACAAAAATATCCTGATCAACTTCCATTCTCAACATTTTATATGCATAAGAGCACAAAATAGGCTCTGCCACAAACACATAGCCCGGAGGATCTACGTTCAATTCATGGAGATGAAGGAGCAGGGCCCGATACATGAAAGTAGTAAAAAGAATGGATGAACGGTTAATATCTCTCCATTAACGCTCAAAAGATGTCGTTCCATTGTAAAGCACAGCTTTCTTGTCAGCCCACCAAGTAGAGAATCCAATCCCATTAATTTAGTTCTTGAGGGATTCTGATAATATCAATTTAATTCTAAGTTAAGACTAAAATAATATATTTTTTGAAATATCAGAACTAAAATGTCAATCAAATTTTCAATAACTAAATTTACAGCGATATATTTCTATTATGGGTACCCACTAGTATTCTTATAAGCACAGAATGAATCGGCCAACCATATTACTGGGGTAATCTCACCGAGTCTAAGGAGCTAACAAAACTTGCTACAGATCTATATATATATATATATATATATCAAAAGAAAATAAATCTCAATTTGCTGTAAGCAATACATTTAGACTAGGACACAATCTCTAGAATTGACGACTTAACTAAAAACATCGATATATATTGCCAGCTAGAGACTATCTTCTTCCCTATAACTTCCAGAAAAAAAGAACTTATAACTTTACTTATTATTTTAAGTAATATAATATACTATTGTTGTACTAATTAAGCCTTCTCTTTTATCTTTAACCATAACCTAAGTACTAACACTTTCCAGGACTAAAATTAATAGTAATTTATTCTTTAGAGATAGCAGTTGTGAAGAACTTTATTTTAAACTCTTAAATAATTCAGAAAGAGTTATATAATATACTAGCAGTTTGGCGTGTATTAAAGTGCATCTCAATTTTTTGAAAAATCATTTTTTAAATGTCTTCTAATTTAAATTAAATTATACTAATTTTTTATATTTGAAAATAAAAAGTGGTGAAAATTTATTAATTAACTTCTTACTCTTTCACAGATATTTAATTAACTTATTACTCTTTCACATATTATAATTATATTTATATCCTATTATACCTTTGGCATATGGTTTCAGGATTCGAATGTCCAAGGCCATATATAATAATATAGTTATAAAAAATGTTATAAAATTATAAAATATATAATTATGATTATTGAAAAATAATCATACTAAAAATCACAATATTGTACTTATACTAGTGGCTTGGCATTCATTAAAGTTACTGGGAAAAAAAAGTGCATGCCAATTTTCTCTTTAAATTATCATTAAATAATTTTTTTAATATGAAATTAATATAATACTAATTTTTTATGTTTGAAAACTAACAAATGTAACAAGAAATTATCTAACCTCTTACTCTCCCACGTGTATTTTAACTTTTCCTTTTTATATTAAATTTATATTTATATTTTAGAAGAAATTATGTTTTATCCTTAAATTATATATGGTCTAATTATAATATTGGTACTTGAATTTCTAAATCAATAATTTGCCGCCTAAATTATTATAAAAAGTAAAACAATTATTAATTTATCAAATTTAACGTTAAATAGAACTTTTTAGCCTTTAAAAATTTGTTTTGCTTTTTATTTTGGAAAAAAAAAAACTATTAATGTCCCATTAAAAAGGACTTGTTTTTACCAAAATAGATTACACAAATTTATTTGTATTTCTCAAAAAGCACAAGTCGACTTTAAAAAGGCTCAAAAAATGACTTTTATTGATTATATGGTTATTAAATGTCAAATATAACTGATGGTTAACAATTTATTTTTTATGATAGATTAGAGAACAAAGTGTTATGTTTCAATATTTGGGTATCAATATTGAAATTATACTTCAGTTCAAGAAGTAAAATTTATTTATTTTTTTCCCTATGTTCTATCTTGTGTGTGTGCTAACATATAATTTTGAAACCAATTATTAAAATGTTTCAAAACTAGACATAATGATACATAACACTACAACGATGATATTAATTTCTAATAGAAAATATATGTCGGAAACAATGAGAAATAATATTTTTCGGACAAATATTTCTATTAGACAATTTGTCACTATTTTCATTATAGTTACTTTGTTATATTTCTGTTGTTATTCTATCTCTTTGGCCAGTCTCTACATCCTTTAAAATCATGTCATGTTAATAAATGAAAATTTTATTTAATATAAATATAATATTAGTAAAAAATTAAATAGTAAAAAAGAATTAGAAAATAATGTTAATAATAATTATTTTAATTGAGTAATTATTTACTTATAATCATGTTAATAAAATTAAAAAATATATTTATAAGTTTTTTAAAAAAGTAACTAAAAAGTCAGTTCCAACAGCACCAACCACTATGCCATCTAAAATTATCTTAAAAAAATAATAAATTAAAAAATATATTTAATTTTAGTTTGTAAGAAATATGTTTTATTAACAAATAATAATATGTTTATTTTATCTTGTTAAAAATGTTTATTATACATATATATAATAATTAATTAATTATTAATAGTTTTTTTAAATTTTCTAGTATCTTTTTTGGTTTCTCTTTTGCATTTCATTTTTTGAGTTTCATTTGATTTTAGGTTTCAATTCGTCTTCTCTTCCAAATTTTCAGATTTTTGGATTCTTTCACTATCTTTCAACGGCTTCTAAACCAAAAATTAATTAATTAATTAAATCAAAGAAATGAAATTAAACAAACAAATCAAATCAAAACTAAAAACACATTCAAAGTGGAAAAGAAACTAGACCCATATACCAAAATTTTCAAAATGCAACAGGGAAAATTTTTACCTAATCATCATTTTAAATATTAGGAAAAATAGATAAAGTCAATGAAGAAGAAGAAAGATAGAGATTTGGTAAAACAGTATTACTCACAATGCAACAAAAATTAAAACAAATCAAAAAACACCCAGAAAAATACAACAATAAATAACTCACATGCAAGATTGAGATAAATCTGATAATTAAATCAGAAAAATAGTACCAAAGAAAAGATACAAAGTTTAGAGTTGAATAGTTTCAACAATTGATGAAAAATGAACAAAGATGAACAACTTCAAGAAAAAGCCAAGAAACAGAAAAAAGATAAAATGAGACAGCAAAACTTTAAAATCTATATAGAGAGAAACAAAAAAAAAAAAAAAATTGATGGGCTGTTTGCTAGAAATGAAGAGGAGATAAAATGAGACAGCAAAACTTTTAAATTTACATAGAGAGAAATGAAAAAAAAGTGGCAAGCCCATTACTTTATTGGTTTTTCAAATTTGCACCCTCATTAAACGATGATACTTTTTGCTATTTTCATACCTACCATATTCTCTCGAAGGTTGTGTAATTCTTTATGAATTAACCAAATATCATGCATGTCCTTTTTCTTTTTGCATTGTATAATGTATTATAAGTTAATATATATATATATATATATATAATTAAATTTATCAACCAAATATATAATATATAATTTTACGAAATAAAAATATTAAATTAAAAAAATAAGAAAAATATCTAATATAAATTTAATTACATAAATTATATTACATAAAATTTACAAAATTCAACAATTATCATCGTTCTCATCCTTATTATTTAAATGAAAGGTATCTGACTTGTATGGAAAACTAGGCCTAGCATTATCTTAACAACGTTGTTGTAAGAGTTGTTAAACAACATTTCTAAATTCATCTACTTGTTACCATAGCTATTTAGTTTGTGTTATCCATTTTTCAAGCTAGGCATTATGAGTTTGTTGTGACATGCTTACAAATTTGTTCATGACAATTTCTTAGATATAAGAAAAGTGAAGGTATCTTAGATATTAAGTCTCAGTGTATCTGAATATAAGATTTACTAATATATTATGAGACAATCTCAATGCCATATACTATGTCCTTTTTCTTTCCTTGGGCAATCTCTAGCCATAAATCTAGCTCTAGAGCACTCTCTCAGATACTTTCATACAAATTCTTAAGGCATCTATACTCATCTTGAAAAGCAAATAATAAAACGAGTTTAAAATTGTATAATTATGATTGTAATTACATATATAAATTAAATATAAAACTATACTTACATAGACAATTTATGATTTTCTATCAACCCAAACCCATCATTTTTATGGGTCCTTCCCAACTCTTGTGCTTACAAAATAAAATATTAATTGTAAATATATATTTAAAATAATTAGTGAATATTATGAGAAATAAAATTAGTTACTAATCTTTTGACATACTTAAGCATTGACATAGAACCTTCAGTATGCAACGATGAACTAAACTCAGAGCTAAACGCCTTATTCCTTCTGATGCATTTACCAAGTAATTGGTATTCTGGAGTACCCCACTCTACACACAACTCGTTCCAAATGAATTCTCTAATCTATTTAGATTTTTCTTCTTCTTATGTGTACCATACTTTAGGGTAAAGGCTTTTGAATTGTCCATACAATAAAAACAAGCTAATTTTTTAACAATACTTCACCTTAATAATATCCCATATACTGAAAAATCATTTACCATCTATATTAATGTTGCTCTCATCTAAAATTTTTGCCTTTTTAAAATGTTATAGGTTGATACTCCTTCCTTTAATAATAATTTCAACTCATCAATTAATAACTATAAGAATATATTAATCTTAATATTGGGATTTTGTGATCCAGGAATGGTTGCTGTTAAAAATAAATAAAGAACATTCATGTACAACTTAAGATGAAAATTATAAAGAATAATTATTATAGGCCAATATGAATATAGTGAAGTAGACTAACTATATAGAGTGAACCTATTAGTGCATAAACCTAGTCAAATATTTCGTGGCTCTATAGCAAAATCAGGATATACCCTATTAAAATATTTTCATACTTTTTCATTAGATGGATGACACAATACACATTCATGCCTTTTATTATTTTAATGCCATTGCATAAGTTTAGCAGATGTCATTGAAATATAAAGTGATGTAAGACAAAGGAGAAAGGGAGAGAAGATAGAAGAAAGGAGGGGGATATAGACGAAATAAAGGGAGAAGAAGTAGAAGGGATAAGAAGGTACAGATATTCTGAAAATACTTTATTATTAATCAAGGGCTAAGTCTTCCAAATACAATTGTAAAAACTTATATTTATAGAAGCATAATCTTAATCCTAATTAAATATAACTTCTAATAATAAAAGATAAATATGTAAAATCCTAATTCCATTTAAAGTCAAATACCTAATAGATAATTAAAAACTAACAAAAAGATAACTAATCTTAATAAAATATTTTTCTTATATTTTTTTAACTCATAATTTACAAATAAATAATAATAACTTTTTAATTATTTTTTTCATTTTCTATCATTCTTCCCTAGTTGGAGAAAACTCATCCTTGAGTTTTGAAATAGAAAAGTATTAAAATAATTTATCTTGGAACTTCAAGTAGGATGAACACCACTGCTTTAAGATAGAGTAGTGAAGATAGGTTTGGATTTATTAATATATCTATAATGACAAACTCGATTGGATGGAGCAATTGAACTGGCTAAATATAAACACAATATTTTACAACTTTTGGTTGAACTTCAAACCGTTTGTTCAAAATTGATTTTTTCACATCCAAAATTTACTTCTAACTGCTCTTCAAATCCTATGATGAAACCATCATCATCAATCTTGCAATCAAGGGGTTCCACAATAATAACATCAGATTTGCTTAATATATCTTCCTCTAATACTTTGGACTCTCAACTATATTCTTTTACCTTTAGCTCTTCTAAGTTTTTGCCAGTGATTTGTATAAAAAGTTGATTAATGGCACTTATAGGTTTATCAAATTAATGGTCCACATTTTTTTTAGAAGTCATTGAAATTAGTTTGAATAGTTTGGTATTTTGTTTTAAGGATTTCACCAGTGTATGACAATGCATGCCGTGGCCGCTGGCAATGAGCTTAGCTGATCTGGTTGGATCCCTCTTTTTGGTTCAAATGGTATGGTCTGTGACTTGTTTCGGTAGTTAAGAATGTGAGATCTAATGTAAGACGACAATGGGTTTAGATTTTCAAGAGAGTTTAGGATATATGAAAGGTAGTGAAAAGCGTGGTTGGAGTTATAACCGGATTCTAATACCAAATTGATGTAAAACAAGGAAAAAGGGGAGAAAGAAGACAACAGGAAGTAATTAGGCTCTAATACCAAATTGATGTAAGACAAATGAGAAAGGGGAAAAAGATAAAAGAAAAGAGGGGAATGTACACAAAATAAAGGAGGAAAAAGAAGAAGAGAGAGAAAGATGCAGATATTTTAAAAATACTTCTTATTATTCAATGCTAGATTCTGAATCAGTACAAATATAAACGCTTATATTTATAGAAGTCTAATCCTAATTTTAATGAAACATAACTTTTAATAATAAAAGATAAATATATAAAATCATAATCATATTTAAAGTCAAATGCCTAATAGATAATTAAAAATTAATAAAAAGATAATTATTAAAACCTAACAAAAAGATAACTAATCTTAATTTTACTCTTAATAATATTATTTTTTTATTTTGAAAATTTTTATATCCAACACATTTTATTCTTTAAGATCTTAATATTTTTATTTTTTAACATGAAAATCAAGTTTAAATAATTGTTAAAATGCAAAGTTCACGGCTCTGATGATACAAAAGACAAAAAATGTTGCCAAAAAGAAAAAAATTCATAAAAAACACTAAAAGATAAATTAATGACGTTAATAAAATAAAAAAATGTTAATACAAATAGAGAAATATTTAGATAAATTTTACAAAAAAAAATTGTAAATCAAATTAATTATAGGAAAAGTTACAGCTCAGTATCCCAAAATTAAAAAAAAATGTCAATGCGAATAGAGAAATATTTAACTTGGCATCTAAGGTGTAACTTTCCTTTAATTATAAATCAACCTTGTCCATATTTTTAAGTAATATTCACTCACTTTGATTGATCTATTGATTGACAATTTGAGGGATGTGCTTCTCCTGCATGGGACTTGTCCTCTAACTTTCCGTTAGGAATCCGGATTTGCTGAAGTCCACACGCGAAAATGAGCACCTCATTTCGGACAAATCAGAGCTGTCCAACAAATCCGATGATCACAGGCATGCGACGTCGTTCAGCTCTTCTGAAACGTAGCATTTCATTTATTTTTTTAAGACCTCCGAGCTTCCATCTGAGCCTCCATTCTAGAAACGGCTAAGATCTTGACACGCATCCTCTTTCCTTAATGATGAACGCAATGTATTGAAGCTTCTTCTACCTTGAGACATTGCTCTGTTCTGTTCATTTATGAGACACAGACAATTGGCAGGAATTTTTTTTCCTTCTCTAGATGTTGGCTCTAAGTAAGAAGTTACACTATTCATTCCATCAGTGTTTCTGGAGGTGGTGGTGCATTACTGAAGGGTAGGTAGTTCCATTTTATTTTTTTCCTTTTTGGCTTCATTTCTTTTTTTTTTTCATTCCATTTTTCGCTTCCGGCTTCAGTTTTTGTACCATGCAGAGAGGGAGGTAGAATAAAAGAGGCTACCTGATTCCATTTGTTTTTCTTTTTTGCATATTTTGAACCCACGTTGAGACCCACGTTGAGACCCACGTTGCACAAAAGGAAAATGAAGCCCATATTATTTAGTGCAACATTGAAATACAAAAACTGATTTTGCGTGGAAGAGGTTAGCTGATTCACTTTTAGTGCATTTTCTAAGTTGATTTCCTAAAGTTTAGGGCAACATCCAAATATAGTCACTTACACTCATTTAAACTAAAGGTCTTTTTTTTTAGTTTAGTACACTATGATTTACTACATGGTGTATTCTATACTAAAAGAAGTGAAATTAATTACTAACTGATCATTAAAAAAATATGCTTTGGTAAAAAAAAATCATTAAAGAAATATGTTAGCTTTCCTTAAGAACCTTAATGCACTTCATCACTGCGTTAAAGGGGCACAGTTACATCTTTGAGCGTGATATAAATGATAACGTGTTTGAGTGTGTGCAGAGAAAATTGAAATTAAAGTAACTTTGTTTTTTTAAGGTAGCACTTTGATCTATGTCTAGTCTATTAATAGTGATAATGGAACCTTTCATTGAGGTTAGTGAGAAGCCTAAGTTGGGTATGAAATTTGATACCTTAAATATAGCATGAAAGCTTTGACTTGATTATAAAGGGAGAATTGAGTTTAGAGTTAGAAAACAATATTTTAATAAAAACAAAGATGGTCCAATTTATTCATGCAAATATGTTTGTTTCAAAGAGGATGTTTGCTAAGGAGACAAAAGACGTTTTATGACAACCCATCTTCAAAAGAAAACTAGAATCAATTGTATGGAAAAAATAAGAGTTATACTTATAAATAGAAAATATAAAGTGCATACTTTGTTGAGGAACATCATTTCTTAGAAACTACTAACATGTTGGAGTTACAATGTAAAATATTTGTAAGTTCAAATCCACGAAATTGAATTGGTAAAAGATTTTAGGTTTCAATAGAGACGATCTTTTGAGTTGATGAATATGCACGAAGTAGGAAGAGTTAACTCAAAGTATACACAATTAGATGCCAAGAATTATCTCTGAGTCAAAAGACAAAGAAGCAAGGTGTATAAGGAAGTAAAGGCTTTATTGTAATATTTCTAATGATAGTTGTTAGATAACCCATTGTTCCACCATGCTTATCAAATGAATATAGACGAATAAATTACTAATGCCTTTTGGGTCGATGCAAGAATGCTGATTAATTATGATCATTTTAAATGGTAGTATCCCTTTGACACTACATACTATACTAATAATGAAAATAGACCACTTGTCTTGTTTTTTGGATTTAACCATTACAGGGAGTAGTAATATTTCACTAGTTGTAGTGAAAAAAAATGAAACGAGTTGGTTGCTGACCAACAAAAAGGCATAGGAGTTTGAGGCTGAGTCAAGTTGTAACACCATATATTTCTAGCTTACTTCTTATCTTGCACTCCAAAACCTCTAATCCCTCCATAAATTGGACAGAAAACAGCCCCTAAGAAGTAGGCTCATGGTGGCCAAATTCGTGCAAGACGAAGGGGGAGGGAGAAACTACCAAAGAATGGAAGTTTTACCTTGTTTTCTTGCTTCCTTTGGCTTGTTCTTCCACTTGGTTGGCTTACTCCCTCAAGTTTCAAAATTTCCCTCTCTGTTCTGCCCCCAAAACAGCACCAAACTCTCCACTAAAACCATAGAAAGAAAGCTTGGGAGGAGAGGAGCAAGTTTCAAGAAGGAAGGATATGACGTATTTTTGCCATAAAGTAGACATGTGTAGCTTTCCAAAATGGCCAACAATGCATGATTTCTATTTTTCTAGATTTAGTTATGAATTTTGAAACTTCATATCAGTAACCTAAACTAGTAGCCTAGACAGCAGCGACCCTAGTGACTTTTTGGGTAAACTAGAGTCAGGAATGACTAGCACAGGAGCAGTGGTCAATCGGAGTTTCAACTCCTAGAAACTCCTCTCACATCTCTCATCCCACATGAAAGGGGTATCCTTCTGAGTCAGCCTCACTTAGATCTTGCCTAGAGCTTTTTGGCAAGCTAAAAATCACCTCATTTGGAGGTCTGTGGAATTTTCTATGAGTTTTCAAAGTTGGCATCAAAATTTCGGATTTGCACCAGTACTGTTCATTTGGTCAGTTGTGAAATTGTGTCATCCGAGGGGCAAACGTGGTCCAATGGCTACGAAATTTTGTAGGTAGAAACTAGGCATTTAGAGTGACTTGTAGCAACTGGAAGCACCTCATTTGAAGGTCGGAGCTAAGAGATATGAATTTTTGAATTTCTAGAACAGTAACAGTAGCACAGCACGACCTGAGTCACTGTTCCATTGAATTTCAGTGGCTAAACATGCTTTCTATGGTCTGAACCTATTTTTACCATAAAGTTAACATTCATAGCTTTCCAACTTGGTATAATTTGCATGGATTGGATTTTTGTGGACTTAATTGTTCACTATGAGCGTACCTCGAATAAGATTGGGAGACGCACTAGCCTCCTGCTGAGAAAGGGCAAACACCCTGCCCTGGGTCTGTGGCCTGGGAGGAGGCGGTCTGAGCGGAGGTGCTGAACGTGCCTGAGAGCAGTTTCTGGCAATATGCCCCGGCTTCCCACACTTGTAGCAGGTCACTGTGGACTGTGGGGAAACGGATGACTGAGTCCTCAGGGGCTGTGGCCTCTTCCCTTTTTGCGGTCTCCTACTCCTCTGCACCTTACTCTTTTTCTTATTGGTAGGTGCAGAGCTAGCTCCCTCTTCGGGTCATGGCCTCTTCAATTCCGGAGCCCCTCTCTGACTAAACACTGTGGCAGCAGACATAATGTCCCTCAAATTATTCTCAATCACTCTGCTGACCTCCACAAGGGCATTAAAATTTCTGATCCTCTGTGGATTCACTCTGTCTCTGATCAGGGGCTTCAACCCGGTCTCAAACTGTTCACACCTCTAGGGTTCATCATCGTATCTCTGTATTGTTATAACATATCGGGCGTTACATTTTCCACCCCCCTTAAAATAAATTTCGTCCTCGAAATTTAAATACATACCTCAGGGAAATAGCTCTGGATATTTCCATTTTATGTCATCCTCTAGTTTCCAAGTTGCCTCTTCAGACGTCGGGCCCTTCCAGACCACTTTCCTGTGATTGCTATGTTTGATTCGGGTGCTAGTCACTCGTTTATATCTTATGACTGTGTGAGACGTTTGGGTCTGGCCATTAGTACTCTACCATTTGATTTATCTGTCACCACACCCACTGGAGGCCACATTCTTACTTTCCATGCTTGCTTGAATGTCATTGTCCAGTTTAATCATTGTCAGACTACCATTGACTTGATTTGTATGCAGGAGATATTAGAAAAAGGATTTATATGCCCTAGTGTGTCACCCTGGGGAGCTCCCATATTGTTCGTGAAAAAGAAAGATGGTAGCTTGAGATTGTGTATAGATTATAGAGAATTGAATAAGGTTACTATCAAAAATAAGTATCATCTCCCTAGGATAGACGATCTGTTAGATCAATTGGTTGGGACATCTGTCTTTTTCAAGATAGATCTTAGATCTGGATATCACTAGCTGAGGGTGAGAGCTGAAGACGTCCCGAAGACGGCCTTCAGGACTAGATATGGGCATTATGAGTTCCTTGTAATGCCTTTTGGGCTGACAAATGCGCCTGCGATATTCATGGACTATATGAACAGAGTCTTCAGACCGTATCTAGATAAATTTGTTGTGGTCTTCATTGATGATATCTTAGTGTACTCTAGATCTTTTGAGGAGCATGAGAGGCATCTTAGATTAGCCCTAGAGACTCTGAAAGATAAGAGATTATAGGCCAAACTGAGTAAATGTGAGTTTTGGCTAACTGAGGTGAAATTCTTAGGTCATGTGATCTCACGAGACAGGGTCGCAGTAGATCCTCATAAAGTCGAGGCTGTGTTATAGTGGGATAGGCCTAGGACGATCACTGAGGTTAGGAGTTTTCTTGGTTTAGCAGGATATTACCGACGATTCATTCAGTACTTTTCTCAGATGACCTGGGTGAGGAGATGCCAAAAGTCTCATGACATGGGTGAGACAAGGTCAAAAGTCCCTTAGATGGGTGAGACTAAGTCAAAAGTCCCAAGAACCAAGAGTGAGGCAATCCAAAAGTCCTAGAAATGGGGTGAGGCCAAACCAAAAGTCCCTAGAGCTCATTTTTATGCTTGACATGAGTTTGTGACACAAAAATGTGAAAGTGGAATGCTTCATAAATTAATTGATTGCATACTTGTGCCTTTGACATGTTGTATGTCTTGAAAATGTGCTTGGATAGGTGTTTGAGCTATTGAGGTTCAATGAATCTCACCCTCTCCTTTCTCTCATCTCACATGATCTAGGTAGAGTCCAAGATCCAAAAGATGAAGGCCAAGGAGCTTAAATCTCCATCTCTTGGCACATTTTGCTAGTTTTGATGTATTAGAATGTCAAAGAATATATGTATATGTTATTTTTGAGCCATGACACTTTGAACAAGTGTAAAACTATATAAAGTTAGTGTATGTATCAAGAATAGAGTTTAATGAATAGAATTGTGTGTTTTGACCACTTGAGAGCCCATTTATGCATGTATGTATATGGAAGTGGCATGGTGAATTTGAGTTGTATGAAGATTCAGACCTTATGAGGGACTTAATTGTGCTATATTTATGTTTTCTAAGTTGCTCAAATGTGTGTGGAACAATGAATGGCCCATTGGAACCAAATTGCCCCTTTATTGGAACCAAATTGCCATAATCTTGAGCTATGGTAAAGTCTGACCAAATGACCTCTTCTTGCCTTGGAATTTCTTAAAGTTTCTTATATTTTTCTTGAATTTCTTCCTCTAAAATCTTCCTCCTCTTGTGCGCCTAAGAAGCTGGAGTTCTCCTCTGCAATTGGGCAGAAGCAAGTCAGTTTAGAGAGGAGGAGGCAGAATGTGGCATATAAAGAAGAAGAAAGAAGCTTTCTTTAACACTTTAATGCCAATTTTACCCTTCATTCTTAGCATTTTCATTTCTCCTTCGTTTTAGCTCCTTTTTGAGAATCGTCTTTTCCATTATAAAATGTAGATTCTAAATTTAATAAAATGCCTTTGGAATCACTCAATTTGGAGCTAAAACCTTCCCGAACGAACCAGTCAAAATTTAAGTCAACCGACGTCAGAAAGAGTACATCATAGGGGCTTTACCGGTCCCGGGGCTTCCCATGGTTTTTGGGGCCTCTGAGAACCCTGGGCAACTCAAAATTTTCATTTCAAAAGCCCTCCTAGGTGTTTTTCCAAAATTACACTTATTTACGAAAATACCACTGGCCTTTCGATAAATTTTTTGAATTACTCCGGCCCCAGTTTCTGGGCAACTCAAGGCTCAAATCCTCATTTTCTATTATTTAACATTTTATCCAAATTTTATTTGGTCTTGAATTACTCATCTTAGGGGACTTACTTTTCAAACTAGCCCGTTTCTGTATTGTTATAACATATCGGGCGTTACACAAGTCAAGTAAAGATTGGCTAGTTCGTTGAAACCCTGTCTCTATTCTGTACTAGTTTAGCTGCAACGACTACAGACGCAAGAACCAGTGCCATTCATAGATTCCATGGGAAATAGAAAAATTCTTCGTAAGCTGTGGATTAGAAATAGGAAGATAAGGTGTTAGCGGACCGACTTGACAGGACCCTGTAACTTCCTTTGCTCTATCTAACTTGGCATGCACTCCTTCCAAAGTAGTAATATTTAGGGTAACTCTTTGTTATATGATGAAACAATTGAGTTATTTAAATGGCTTTTTAAAACCTTTTTGGAGGCATATAGGAAGAAAAAGTCCCTTATTGTATTCATTGATTAAGACCAAGTAATTGCAAAAACTTTACATGAGGTGATGCCAAAGACTTCACATAAATTATGCACATGACACTTTATGAAAAATGGATCAAGCACCTAAGAAATTTGATAAAGGATGAATCCCATTTTTTGATTGATTTCAAGCTGTGCATTATGGATATGATGAGGAAATGCAATTCAAGGTGGCATGGAGCAACTTGCTATTAAAATATGATGTTCAAGAAAAGATATAACTAAAATCCTTTTACAACATAAAGAAAAAATGGACAACTTATTACATGAAGAAAGCTATCATTCTTGGTATGCAGAAGCATATAACATAGTGAAAGCCTAAATTTAGACTTTAAGCATTGGATGAATCCCAACTCGGATATTATTCAATTCTTTAAGCACTTTGAACAAGTAGTGGAGAATAAGTGATACAATGAGTTGCAAGTGAGTTTAAAGGACAAAAGAAAATACAAAGATTGAAAAGTCAAAATTCATTAATGTTGCAACAACTTTCTTAGATTTACGCTACTCCTATGTTTGAATAGTTCCAACATGAGTTTAATCTAATACATGTTGCATGTATGAAAGACAAAAATGAAAGTGGGCCATTATTTCACTATGTTATTACTAGTTTCGGTCAAGAGGGAAAATATAAATTGTTATTCAATCCATATAATAGATTAATTTCTTATAGCTGTTAGATATTTGAGACATTTGGTATCTTGTACTACTATGCCTTAAAGGTATTTGATGTTATGGACATTAAAATACTTTCTAATTAGTATGTTTTAAAGAGGTGGATAAGAGAAGTGAAAATTGGTGTGGTACATGATATTAAGGAAAAAGAAGTCGAAGAAGATCCTTCACTTGATAACACGCAATGGTATCGCTTGTTATGTCCCAAGCTAATTATATTAGCAATTGAAACATCTAACTTTCCAAAAGATTCAAGTTGATAAATAAAGTCGTAGATGAATTGAGTAATCAAGTTACAAGTCTTCATTCTATGCAAAAGAGTTTGATCATTAACGGTGGTGTTGCCACATTACCAAAGGGATTGAAGAAGAGAATTGAATTAAATAATAAAAAACGAATGAAAGATTGGCTTGAGCTTATACCGTAATGAAGAAGATCAGCTCCAAGCAGTGAAAATTCACAAAGTCAACATCCTCTGGTAAGTATAAATATGCTTATATCCGTGTTCTTCAACCAATTTTGATGATTTCATCCAAGACTTCATATTTTTGCATTATTTTTGTAGCACACTAAAGCACAACATCAAACGCAATTCGAAATTTTCTGTTTGGCACCACCAGTACCAAGCATGGAATTCTGTGAAACTATAGTAAGAACATTTAATATTTAAAAAGAAAAGATTAATACTATGTAATTAGTGTCCATATTGTGATTAAAGTTTTGTCACCTCCTGTTAATCCTATGCCAGCACTTAAATCAATGGAGTTCAATGGATATTCCTCAAAAGTCAACAACCAAGATTTTTAAGTTACCTGAGTCAGGGTATATGATACTAGTTCATACTTTGATCACTGATGCATTTATTGTCTTCATATTTTGTTCATAGTATATGATGCTGTAATCTGTATATTTTGTTCAATGATCTACTCACTATATATTTTGTCCACTGTAATCAAAGAGGTACTCGCTATATATGACACTCACAATTTGTATATTTTTGTTCACGAATGTAATCCCAACAAAGAAAGAGTGCTCTACGTCCTTTACATTCCTCTCTTCATTTCATTCACTTGCTCGGAGACTTCACTACATCTTACAGCATTCACAGCAAACCTAATCTATATTACAGCGACCCAATAAACTACTTCATATGTTACAATATTCACAGGGTCTTTTACAATATTACAACAGTACAAGCTCAGGTCATTTGCAGCAGGGCCTTTTACAATATATAATATCCAAAAGTTCAGATCATTTGCAGCAGAAGGAGCCTTTCAGGTCCCTCAATATACAAGGATAATTTTATTAAACAACAGTTCAGTTCCTTCAATTCATTCAGGTGCATCAATCCACCATGATTTAGCAATTCTGCAGAAGTAAAACAAAAGCTTATGTTATTGAAAATTGCTGCACAATAAGCATCCAAAAAGGCTTTATCCCATTTTTACAACATAAAAAATTACTAATATGCAGAAGTGAATTTTTGCCACACACAACATGAATTTTGCCCAGGGTGACACGCAAATGAGCTCCAGATTTGAATATACAGCACAACCAACTCATGAAAACTAAAAAGTAAAAAGAAAATTTAGATTGGGACAAAGATTTTAGAATCTGTTTACCAGTCGACAGCATATGCTATTTACAATGAAGATGGAGGAATAGGAGAAATCAAAGCAAGAGTACTTCAGTCATGAATATGATAATTTTTCCGTTTGAAGTATGATATAGTATTAATAAATTATATCCAACCATAGATGAGCCTGGAGCTTTATTAATACCCTCAACCAAATGGTATAGTATTAGTAACTTCAGTCATCAAGTGGGTTCTTCGAACATTTAAGCTTTAAAATCAAAGCAATAGTACTTCAGTCATCAAGCACCACTTGAGGATTAATAGGAGATGGAGATTCCTCTGTTTGAAGTTTTGCCTCAACCATAGATAAGCTTCGAACTCCGTGACCCGAAGCACACTTCCATTGATCGGAGATGTCTCGGATCCTCCAAGCTCTGGCTATGGACCCGACCCATGGGGAATATTCGAAGAACCCACCTCCACGCATAACGCATATGGCCACCGACCTTGAAATCTCTGATGAAGACGCGAGCTTGAGCAGGGCTGCACTTTTTGGGTTCTGCAAGAAGCTTCAAAACGGCGCGTGAATCATCAGGCAAGGGGGATGCGTGGCGAGATCTCATCCGTTTCTGGAATGAACGGGTCAGATGGAAGCTCGAAGGTCAGAGAAAATGAAACGCCGCGTTTCAGGAGAGCTGAGCGACGTGGCGTACCTCTGATCTTCGGATTTGTTAGACGGCTACGATTTGTCCCAAATGAGGAGCTCATTTTCGCCGGCGGAGTTGAGCAAATACGGATTGCTTCCGCCAGGGCTTCACCTGAGTTGTTATGGAGGAGCGTCGATTGGTGGGGGGAAGGTGCGAACAGGGACAAAGAAAAGAGAAACATGGGAAGAGAAAGAGAGGTTCCAAAGCAGCGGCAGGTAGCGTACACGGTGAAGCAGCTTGTAGCCGTTAATCGCTATACTCCTGATATCCTTCCCGATCTCGAAAACTATGTCAGCGAGCAGGTCTTTATCCCTCCACCGCGCTCCCTTTTATTTAGGGAGATTTTTCTCTGTTTCTTTATTCTCATTATGCATTTTTCTTTTCTCCGTTTATATGTTCAATTCGCTGGTTCTCCATATACGATTTAAAAATTAAAAAAAAAAAAAGAATTTTGTTTGTCTGTTTTCATTTTTTAAGTGAGATTGAAATTACGTGATTCGGTTTTCGGTGAATAGTCGCTTTTATTGCCTGTGCAGATATAATTATTCGGAAAACTGTTGAATTGATATGCTATGTCATGAGGATTTGAAATCAAGACCCTGAGAAGCTCCCCTATTAACTTATGCCTTCCCCTCCCTTGATCATGGGACGGCCATATTCAGTAGAAAGGAATGAAGCGTATAATTCTATCTGGTGTCTATATATATTATACCATAATGTTAAAATAGTGAACCATGAGCGCACACTTTATTTTGAGCCGACTCTTGACATTACATTTTTTATCTAGTTTTAACATAATTTTCATCTTTCAAATCTAAAATATAAATCAATTTGTTAAGCATGTAAATGAATTCCCCTCCATTTGTATTTTATCCTCATTCTTAGATCATCTGGCTTACTTGTAACCTTACGTTCTTATTGCACCTATTGTGTACATCACATTGCAAATGGTACCATAGTTAGATGTCCAATTTTGTCACTCGTAAGTTATAACTTTGTATTCTTACACTTGAAAGACAATATACCAATTACCAAATATTTCAATATATCATGTTTCTCTTTTATTCTATTTCTTCGTTAACCAGGTTTCGTCACAAACATACAGCCTGGATGCAAACCTTTGCCTTCTTCGCCTCTACCAGGTATTTGTGCTTGCATGCTCAAGAGAGGAAAAGAGACATAGTACTCCTCTTTTGCAGTGTTTTCGCTAGGACTAATTCCTTTTTCCCTCTATCATTGTAGTTCCCCCCTTGCCCTCTCTTCTGATTGTTTCTTTTATTTAATGGTGATTTGATTAATGGTTCGCTCAAACTGATTAAGTGTAGGTAGCTTGCTAGCAATAATTTGTCTATTAATTATTGCAGTTTGAACCAGAAAGAATGAGTTCCCAGATTGTAGCCCGCATATTAGTTAAGGTTTGATATGCATTTTATTGTTACGAATAGAGAGCATTATGGATAATTAGTGGAAGTTGGCACATCTGCCCTTGATTTATTATTATCACCCCCCCCCCCCCCCCTTTTTTTAAACAGGCCCTCATGGCAATGCCAGCTTCAGACTTCAGCCTGTGTCTCTTCCTGATTCCAGAGCGTGTGGTATAACTCTCTTAAAACATTCTATCTTTGTAGTAGTTGTAGTTGTTCTCATGTGCACTAAACTAGATTTTAAAACAGTTGAGTCACTTTATGTTAAATGTGTTTACATAAGCAGGAAGCATCTGCAAATTTATGAACTTACCAAGTTCAACTGCAATCATGGGGCAACTAAGTGGCTTTTGGGGGTCGGGATATTCTATTAAGATGAGTCCTGTTGTCATCAGTTTGAAAAATATTTGATTCCCCACTGGGTTTTCCCGACTGTATTAGTGATCAGTTCAGATCCTTCTTATATGCTAAGTGTGCCTTTTTGTTTTCTTTCTTCATATTAATTTTTGTTTATTCTGCTTCTTAGCAAGTGGAGGAGCAGTTCAAGACACTGATTGTACTATCACACTATTTGGAGGTATGCATCTGTCTTAGTTTCTCAGGCACTTGCTTGAAATTAAGGCATTAATCCATGTGTTCTTCAGACAGGAAGATTTCGCCAGTCCTGGGATGAAGCAGCAAAGAGTCGTAATATAGTTGAAGCTGTGCCAGGCGATGGTACGTTGTAATTATAAAATGATTGTTAGCTCTTCCAGATTAACTATATGAAGTTCTAGCAAAAAGTTTTCATAAGCTCTATTAACAAAATTCTTGGCTAAATTGGTGCTGCTTAATTTTATAGTACTGTTTTTTTTTTAATAAAATAATTATAGTGCTTTATCTGTTCACTTGTGTCAAGTGCCATTTGGGAGCCTCATGGTCCTTCTGAAAGGAAAGTATTTGATTCAGTTAGTCACGAAAATTGACAGATGTCATTTTCTCACCTCACTTTGCATATTGTGCAGATTGACTTTCTACATCCTCTTATATATGTTGTAGCTTTTTGCGCTGATGTATTCCTTGTAACAATGGGTATTACTTGTCTTGAAAGAAGTGGAGATTTTGGCTTTTATGATTAAGCTAACTTTTCTTATCATTTATTGTTGCACTGGTTGAGCTTTCTTCTTTCTTGCTTAAAACTTTTTTTTTTTTTAATCCATGCTTGTACAGTAGCTGAAACCGAGATCAACTTCAGGATTTGAGCAGGCAATCCAAGGCTATGCGATTTATCTCCTTTCCTTAACTTATAAAAAAGTTTCTAGATCCGTGCTTGCTGAGGTATGTTGTAATTTTGCCCACTTGAAGGATTGGCCTATTCTAGCTGGTAGATGGTAGCACAAATTCCATTCATATTTCATCTAACTGCAGATTAACTAACGCTTGATGTGGTGCATGTGTTAATAATACAGAACTTATTCAGAGCTGCTTCTCTGTTTATTCCTAGAGATTTAGTGATTGTTTAAAACTTTGGTAGCTTGTTATTCAGTATTTTTTTTTTGGTTGTTTAACATAATGATGCACGTAAAACATTGACTACTTAACGCTGTGTCCAACTTACAGGCTATCAACATAGAAGGTTTATCCTTGGACAAATTCCTTGAGCACCAAGTAGCCAACTGTGGTTGGGTTACTGAGAAAGGCCATGGCAGGGGTCAACTCATTGCCCTACCGAGAAATGAATTCAATGACCCGGTTTTGAAGAAAAACACTGCAGATAGTGTACCATTGGAGCACATTACTCGCATCTTTCCTATTCTAGGCTAAACTTTTTTGGGGGAGGATTGCTTATTATCTCCTGATATGAAGATTTATGAATGAGATTACTTGGAGCAACATTTGGCAGTCTCCGTTTACTCTCATGTTCTGTATTTAAGTGCCAAAATTAGGTTTAAATGTCCTTACTGTCTTTATTTGTATCGAAGACTGATTTTCTTATGCTTGAATAGATGTTTTTAAATTATCCTTATAAGAAATATTGATTAGATTTCAATCATACTTGTACGCACATTTTTAATAGTAAATTCAAAATAATGGTTGTTTCAATCCTGGATTGAATAACCCGGTTTTTCAACCCGAATTGGCTAGCATGGTCAAACGGCTAATAAGGTGTTTAACACATACCGTCTTATGTATTCAAATATCTTGGATTTCATGATAATATCAAAGATATTATAGTTCTAAACATTTTTATATTTGATATGATAATTTCTCATTAAAAAACAGATGCAATTAGGTGTGTAATATCTATAATTTTCTAATATGAAATATCTTCCAGAATGTCATTACCTTACAATTTAAATGACTACAGAGTACAGGTCGATACCAAGCAATCTTAAAAATCAATCTCGACATTTCGTACCGTGTAAGAAATGCCTCCCAAATTGTACCCTTCCCGACAATGATTAAACAGAATTGCTATGGCAAAGATTATTGAAAAAAATTACATTTGTAAAATTTATAATAAAAAATTTTAAGAATTAAAATTATTTTTGTAAAAACCACAATTACTATCAAATTATAGAGAATTTATTAGTGAAATTAAAAAATTTACTATTTTAAAATCAATAATACTTTTTTAAATTTAATAGTAAATCTTTTAAATTTTGATAATAATTATGATTCTTAAAAATAATTATAATTTTTAATATCTTTTATTATTAATTTTACAAGATTTGGAGCATAATTTTCCCAATATTATTTCATTCCCGAACTGCTTTGACACATGCCCCATGAATCCAGTTTCTGGATCAACACTAAAATACATCAAACAGGAATACCTTACAAGTTCGCACAAGAACGTCGAAACTATATTTCAATTCCAAACGCAGTTGCTACAAAGAAAATGATTTATTGGCAAAAGGGCAATATACAGTTTCCAAAAATTTATAGCTCCTGCTCGAGATTTCTAAAACAGTAGCTAAATTATTTAGAAGAATCAGCGTTGTGATGGCACGTTAGTCTTTACAAGAAGCAGAATTATTGAAAAGAATCATCTGCAATTCTAGAAGCGGAGCTCCAACGAGCAGGGTAACAATATGCACAAGAGATGCCTTCTATGATCATGAACTTGGAGAAGAATGAAAACAATGAGCTCCCAAAAGAAAAGGACAAAAGAATTTCACACCCGTTTGCTATTTACTCTTTTCTACTATGCGTCTAGGTTGACAAATTTTCACGACAAAATTAATGCTGCCAGTCAGTACACTGAAAACCCACGGGATTGGTTCTTGGATCAGCATCTTAAAGAGAAGCCAACTTGAATGCCTATTTCTTTCCTTTATCCGCTCCATTACCATAAGCTCTCTCCATTGTCTCTTCTAATCAGCGTCTTTAGAGCAAGCAAAGTAAGCTAAATGTAGATAATATATTAGTGCAAATGATCACTATGCCAAAATTCAATGGCAAAGTGTCTGTCCAGAAGTCACCCATTGAACAAAACTATCAGGAAATTCCTCTAAAACGTTGGACTGTGTATTACAGTAAGATAACTCTGATTCACTTTGCTCCCTTCCCTGAGAATATAACAGAATCAATAGCTGACGTAAAGATTAGTTTGTACATGAAATCACCCCCATGCACATCCTAAATGAATTGGAACAAATTTCAGCCCTTGCATGAAATAATTCACCTGAACATTCTAACGATTGATAAAAGATTGCTGGGCACGCAATACATCTACTATCAGATCAGAGTAACACCTATGGTTGCTGGTCCAAGACCAGTTAAAACTTCTTTTTTAAACCAAGATAAAAAGGATTTCATACTCATGTCATGCTATAAAACTTCAATTCAATGCACCTAGTGAATCTAGACTAGTATGGATAATTAGAAAACAATATTACAGCATAGGAACTTTTAGAGTTGTAAGATATTGTACTATGTTGGAAGGGATGGTACCTTCATGCTGGAACCATATTCACTAGTAGAGGGAGTTGTTTCTCCCATCACTCCATTGACAACATTTTCCGAGGAAAGCCCGGCAATTGGAGAGTTCATAATTGATGACCTACATCCAGTATAAGTGGGCTTAATAAATATACATGGAAACAGTTTGGTAGCATAAAAGAATGTGTGGCTATGAAAAGCACTTCACACAACACAGACACTGATACTCATGCACCGGATTGGTAATATTACTCATTTCCTCATTCAAAATCCCAACCCTGTCTTTTTGCCTTTTTTTTTGGGTGGGGTGTCAAAAGAAGAAAATTTATTAAGACGAGAAACAAATATACAACGATGGAGGATAAGAAATCCTCAAACAGAACCAGATAAAAACAAGAACAGACTCAAAACAGATTAGCATATGAAAATTCCCAAACAAGGGACTAATCAGTGGAGTAGAGCTGTCCAATATCTCTGCATGTCTAAAATGGCGAAACCCATAAAAAGACCATGTGCAAAGTACCAAAGAGAAGCCATCAAAACAATTCTTTCCCATAGCGGATTTAATGGCAAAGAAATGCCCTTGAAGATACGGCCATTCCTCTCCAACCAGACAAACCAAAAAATCTCATACACAGCACATTGCCACAAAATCTTGTTTTCCTTCTTGTTTCCAAACCCTTTAACTCTCTCCAAAAGCACCAAAGTGCGAGTTCCAAAGATAGCTCACTGCTGAGCAATGAAAAAATTAATGGGAAGCAGTTTTCAAGTCAGATCTACACGAGATATATGTTAGGAGAAATAGCTATATGGGGGCCATCGAACTTGCAGCATATCATTAGTGTTTATCCATCCACTTGAGTACTGCAGTCCAAACAAATGATTTGACCTTGGAGGGAGCTTTATAATTCCAAATTTTCTTGTTACGAGAATGAGCAAGGAACTGGAAATAGGATTTACAAGTGAAAATTCCAGAAGAATTTAAGACTCCAAACTCTCCTGTCATGACTAGAAGAAAATGGAATATAATCAATCAAAGACAAAAGGGACTGAAGCTCTCAACTTTCTCTATCATTCAGTTTCTGACAATATAATCGTGCCTGGAAGAATCGTGCATTGTAGAAAGTTGGTAAAGATGAGGAAATGCATCTGAAAAACAATATTATCCACCCAAGTATCTTCCTGTGCATATCTCCCTATACAAAATAATCCTGCAACAAATTAATATTGGAAGGCACTTGCAGTAAAGCCTCACTGCAACACTCTGAAGCATTACCTCTCATATGGCTCTTCTTCACATGAGTTCGCAGAAGAAGATAGCCAATCCAGGTCAACAAAGTTGGAGCAGCTGAATGAATCCCCATGCTCAGAATAATAAATATGATCACTTTCAAGGCAGCGCTCTCTTTGCATGTCCCCTAAAAGCTGTCTCTGAGGCATTGAGGGAGTATACCTACTTAAACACAAAGAATAGCATACGATTCATATACTGTCTAAATGAGACAAAACTAAGCAGCAACTACCTGAATATGTCATCGTGCAAGCAGTCACCATTAGTTTGTAGCTTGTATCAGCACAGTATACAGAGTAATTAACACCATATAGATTACAAATTGTGTGATTTGTAGTTGGCAAATTTAACACACTACTGTCTCTCTGTGTGTGAGTAAAACATTTTTGGTCTAAAATGGAATAATGCTTTTCCACTCCTCCAGATAATAGAAGCATGGAATATTTATTATTTTAGTTACTAGCCTAAAGTTCTCGTCCAGAAAGGCCTGCTATCAGAAGACATCTAAATTCTCTAGAATTTCATAAATACAGCAAAAAAGATGGAGGTTGCTAAAATGGGATACAGACAATCTATATTTTCATGTATATCTCGACACAGACTATAGATTTCCTAGTACATTAATAGAGTACGAACCTTGAAAATGCTATGTCACTCTCAGAAGTTGATATTTCAGGTGATGACTCAAAAAATGGCTTGCTTCCTTTGTCCAATCGGTCTGACAAATCTGGGTTAGAGAATTTTTCCTGCTTGACATTCAAGGCTGACATAGGTGTAGAACTGTTGCGAAGAATGCTCCCATCTGATAAGGATCTTTTGAAAATTGGCCTAAAATCCACATTTCAATGTTACCACATAAGCTGCATCAATAGACACGTACCATATGTATGCTTCAAGTGATCATAATATACGTGACAAACTGACAAACGACAAGTTAATAAAATGGCCATTATAATATCTATCATATGTTGAGTTTTAAATTTTCCAGTTCCACTGCTTGGGAGATAGTGGGTAAGCCGTCTAACCACTTCTGGTACAATATTAGATAGCATAGGAAGGCATGAATTACTATATTGGATGTTCAACAAAACACCTAAGTTTGAGGAAGTAATTTAGAATATTCTAAGAAACACGAAGTGGGTTAGACATCCTCAAGTTTTGCACTTCTCTTCCTATTTTCATTGCTTCTCCCTAATAAGTAAACCATAAGACTCAATATAATTTGCATCAAGAAATTATTAGTCACAAAGGATCATGCATGGAGAATATAAGCACTTTGCCAAACACAAGAATAGGAGTGGCTGAGTAAGGATATCTGCAAATTAAGGGGGCAAGATGAAAACCAATTAACTAGGACAGACCCAAAGGTAAAGTGTATATCAGCCCAAATGTACCAAACTAATTAAACAAGATTTCATTAATCTTCGGTAAGCATGATGGCTGTGATTGGATGATCAGCCTCCTCATTCTTTTGATGCTTTCTTACCTTGTCATTTTCTGCAGCTCCAGGCTCTTCACCCCCACCCTCCCCTCTCTCTCAAACACCCCCCCCCCAAAAAAAGAAAATCCCTCGAAAGAAAAATCTTTGATAACTTGTTAGTAGCCTAGAGTTTCATATCAAAGTAACTGAACTACTATTACTTTAGACAGTCAATAATACATATCAAATGAGAGTTTGATGGACTAAAGAAGCCAGATAGATGAACAAACCTGCTTAGAAGTTCATTTTAACTATGTTATTCTTTTATATGAGAAATTCTTGGTATAGAAATATGCAGGGGGAAGGTAGGTTAACTGTATAAGTTTTGGATGGAGAATCCCTAATCCACAAACTCCTAGATTTTTAATCATGAAACAACTTTTAAAAGGATAAACACAATCAGGTATTCTTTCGCCATAATAGGGTATTCATATACCTTTCATCTTCTCCGCCATTTCTCCCTGCATCATAGTGCTGATCTGAATCCAACTCCCAAAGTGCAGGCTTACCCTGTTGAGGCTGAAAATGCCCCAGGAATCTGTTCCCATAAATAGAGAAATAATCTTATGTTGTGTAGAAAAGAATAGTCATTTGACACCTCTAGCAATTTCTTTCTAAAAAAGAACAATCATTGAACACCCCAAAGAGATTCATTTACAAAGAGATAATATCTTTAAAGTACGAGCAGTCATATATAGTTTGTAAAATCTGCTAATATGATTCAATGAACCATACAGCAAAAACCCAACGGAGAACAACAAATGCAAGACGATTACAATGGCAGGAAGGATGACTAATGTGATAGTGAAATAATTCTCCAATCAAGGGGGGAAAAAAAAATTGGTACTGGTAATGGCCTGGTCAAGTGAACTGTAAACCTATGCCATTGCTAGCAATTTGGAAGTTGTGCATCTTGTAGGAATGAAATGAGTATATAACTGAACACTCGATGATGAAGAGATATCATGACTTTGCAGTATGGTTATTGGCATGAAAAAATGCAGATCCTAGGCTTGGGAAAAAGGTTATAACTCGTAGTCACTCTTCTAAGGAGACAAAATGTATTTGGACATCTTAAATAAGAATATGAGATTGATAAACTGTTCAAGCCTTATGCATGCAAAAATTAAGCATTAGCAAAACTCCCAAGAATAAACTAACAAAACCCAAGACCCAGAGATTCACTCCAAGTGTCAGTTAATAAACAACAGAAACGTAGGTCACTGTGAACCTAGGATAACTTCATTTCTTGGAGAAGATATAGCAGATATTAACTCTATAGATACCAAATATTAATATACCGTCAGTTTTCTTTCCATAAAACACCAGACTTTCCAGACAAAGGTAACTATCAGGCTTCTCAGCTGATTTGATAGTCTAATTTGGTTTAGTAATGCTAGATTATTGGAAAAATTTTATACTTAATATGCCCTTCTTTCCCTTTATGTTTCAGATAGATAAGTTCCCATGCATCCTTCTATCCTTATAGGAGGCTCTCTTGACGTTCGAGATCCTGATTTTTCTATATCATTTCATCTACTTCTTGTGTACAATTCTTATAATGCTGAGTCTGCCACCTTCATGCTTTTTCTCCGTAACTATTTTGTCAGCACAATTTTGGAAAAATCAAAAAGGAGGAGAAGAGGATAATGTCATAAACCAGGAAAGTGGGGGTCGGGGTAGGGAATAAGGTGGAGTGAGCCAGATTAAAAAACAGGTTCAAAACTGTCTAAAAAACAATTTAGTAAATCTATGTACATTTAAGGGAAAAATGCACAAACACCTCTTGTGCTTCGACCCATTTGCAAACAACCACCATGTGCTTTGAAATCGGGATAATAGAAACCTCTATTACTGTAAACTTGGGAGCAAACTTGACTCCAAACTTATGAATCTTCAAATCCAAACAACCATGATTTGATTTCATTCCCTAACTATTTTTTTCACGGTTTCAAACCTGGTGATTCGCTTTCATTTTCAAACTCTAACTTTTCCCTTCATGATTTCAAGCTCAGACACCCTTCCTCAATTTTTCATTCACAATGTCAAAGCCAGATAGCCATGTTTTTGACCAGACAGGCATGATTTTGATTTTGTCGCAACTTCAATTTTGAACCCTAAATGTTGTGTTTGCAATTTAAAACTCAGACCTTCTTCTTCCCCAAATTTTCTCTGACCTATCTGACAGAAGGTAGATGGAAGGGCTTGCTCCCAAGATTGGGTCTATTATCTGGATTTCAAAGTGCATGGTAAATTCAAATGGGTCAAAGTACAAGGATTATCTGTGCATTTTCCCCTAAATTTAAATTGATTTCTAATCATAGTTAGTTTGTTAGAAAGTTGGTTTTGAAGTTGTTCTACCGCCAAATAATTTTTAATGATTCATCTTTAAAATTTTAAAATGTAAGAAATATTAATTACACCATTCATGAGCCTTTTCCTAACAACTAAATCTTTAAGGTGAAGTGGTTCTAGACATGATATCGAGGCCTTTATGACCATGTAGTCATAATTCAATCCTTGCCAAATTATTCTAATAAACGTAAATTCTAGGACAAGGTAGGCTGGGCCGATGCTTTGTTCATGATTCAAGCCTAAAGGACTTTCATGTGAGGGGCATGTTAGCAATATTAACAAAACATTCATGGGGCTTCTAGTAACAGCTTAAGCTTTTAGAGTAAAATCATAAACATATTTTTACTAGTTTAGAACCCATTCTACTATACCTACTTGTGATTTTAGAGAAGTTTCCCTCTAGAGACTTCTTCATTGTGGAGTTAAATCATAAAGAGTATGGCCTAGACCATAATGGATGGTAAGCTAACCCAATGGCCGCTGCAACTCAATCCAATCCTTAGAAATTTCTTGCCTCTATCATCTTTCTCCTCTACATCATCTCCTCCTTTCAAGTTTCTATAATTCTCAAGGTTCTAACATTTCTTGGAACCTATGGCAAAACTAAGAAGTAACTTCATTTGATTAGTTTTTAAGGTTCTAGCTGGAGACCAAAAGGTAAAACTTTATGGCAGTGTGCAACTTATGATGTTTCTTTGATGTCTTCAGTTGAAGAGGAATGCTTGAATTTCTTTAAAAAATCTATGTCCATAGACTTGCTATGAGACAAGACCCTTTTTGTGGACTCCCTTGGGTGTTTAGCAAACTGCTTCTTGTTTATCATTTGCATGGTAGGGGGCAGGACGATTGAAGGTACCATAGATAACTGAGAAAAAGTGTGAATGCAGCACATACACATTAATCGCATCTTGTTTCTCAGCATCCATGTATGCATTGCTGTAATAGCGTTGAAGAGTCCTAAAAAATTCCTGAGACTGTGTTGCAGCTCTCCATTGGCCCCTCCTCTCAGAGAAAATCTACATAGCAACAAAAGAAAAAGAAAAAGATTATCACAAGAGGTAAAATGCACTTGTGACATACAAATATGCAAACCAATTCAATAACAATTGTCAACAAGAAAATACCATGAGAAGTTAATGGCTATTCTGCCCATTTAACAGTAAAGCCATATAAAGGATAAGAAATAAAGAAAAACTAAAACATTAGCCAGCTATTGGTGGGATAGTTCCATTCTAAAAAAAAGTTAATTCTAACTAATACCCTATATTATGCATCGTAAAAGAAATATATATAGGTGAGGGCCACAATGCCAAGTTTGTCAATAATCTTCAGAATGATTCAATGAAACTAACAAAGGACATAAACCCAGACAAATTAATTAGACAGATATGAAACGTTGTTAACCTCTAAATAATTTCTGCAGTGATTAAAAAAGAGGTCTACTTTCTTTTTTTGTATTACTTGTTTCATTCCCAAAATAAATAAATAAATAAATATATAAATAAAGTGGGCTTGTTACCAAATCAGTAAGATAGAATGTTATCTTATCCCCTAGAAATCTTAAACCCAATAATAAAATTTATACTGCTTTGTTTCAATGGCTTCAATGATAATTAAGAAGAGAACACTGTAGAAAAAATGTCACTCCCTATGTAAGAGTAGATGCCGAAAATTGAAGCAATTGCAAAGAACCTCACAACTTCAAATTACCTTATTGTGTGCAGCAGAACCGCCATACTGATGTGCAAGTGTGTCACCCATCTGCTCGTAGAACCCCATCAAATCATCAGCTATAGAATCATCAAGGTCTATTTTTGGGTGGTCACTAACTCCCAGAGCATGGAGCTGGTGGCCAAGAGCAGCCAACCCATATGCATATTGTGCAACATTTGTGCGATCTAAGCAATCTATGCAATTGGTCCTGAGCACCCCACTCTGCAACATGGGTGGAATGACTGAATGATTTCCATTGGCAACATTATTTCCTCCACTGGGCTTCCTCTCTGAATTATTAGCATCCCTATTATCATCATCAAAATATCTTGGAAATGAAAAGTTTCCTGGATCAACATTGCTGCATGCAAACCTTAACATCAGTAAACGAAAGACAGCACAAAAGAACTTTAGGTAATTCACCTCTCCACCATGCATTATCCTCTTTTTTTTTTTAAATTAACAGTGCTTGCTTCATTCTATGGGTTCTTCTCTTTTTCTCAAGCCATGACACAATATTAAACATATAGGAAGTGAATTTGGTATATGTTACAAGAAGTCATTGTCACAAAACGGAGAACTTACTCTGTAGATAACCATGTTGAACAGTCCTCTGATCTGAGAGTTGGCGTCCCTTGGCGATAGAAAAAACCTGTTAATGTCAATGCATATGCAGCCACTTTGCCCAGAAGTAGCAAGACATCTGTAGCTTTGCTGGGGGAAAAAAACTTTGTTAATCAACATCCTCATAGAGCATACGCTGTAATTTTCCAAGAAGGACCAATACACACGATAAAAGACAAATACCTCTGAAAATGTTTATGCAGATCCCAGTGAAGGAACCTAAGCCTGTTCTCCTCAGATAGATCTTTATTGATGAAATCAATTGCATTGGCAAACTCTGATCGCAGTATGGACTCACGAGGCTTCTTCTCATGGGTCTGTTGATTAAAATAATGCAATATCAATTACACAAAAGCCTCATAAAAAAGGAAACATGCAAAATAGACAGTGCGTTCCATTAGCAAAACAAATGCCTTGTTATGCAAATATCGCATTCTTTCTTTAATGTTAGTAGATGTTATAGCTAAAACTAGTCCATGACATATAACCATGTTCAAGATCTATATGTCTCACAACACCCTCGGTAGATAAAGTTGACCAAGGTACCAGAAAATTCCATATTGAGGAAACTAGATGAAAACATACAATAAATGGAGGAATACATTTCCATTAAAAAAAATTCTTTTTTTTTTTGGTTTTTGGGGGGGGGGGGGTTGGGAAAATTACCTTTATTAAATTCAAAATTATTATGGGATTCCCATATCTTCTGACAAGATTTTTGAAGTGAAGTCTGGTGGCTTGATAATTCTGATCCTTCCTGGACACTGGGAAAGATGAACAAGTGATTACACAAGCAACCATATGGCACTTGTTCAGATTAAAATACAGAAAATAAGGGAGAAAAATCAGCAGGCATTACAATATTTGGAAAGACATACAAATAATATCTGGTTTCAGATTTAACCGTGAAGTTTCCTGTGACCAGAAGAGAGGTATTGAACCACGGTTTTGGACAACAGAACTGATGTGGACTGGAAGACCTTCAGGAACATCCTCAAACACAATTTGTTCTGTCTCAACATCATTAGCTACTCTGCCCTTCTCATTAACACCTCGTCTTAGATACCTACACAAAATAACCATATCAAATAAAGCTGGGAACAGCACATATCAACACTACAAAATATGTTTGCTTGGGTTCTGTTTGGTAAAACAGAAAATTCAGAATTAAAAACAAAGCATCAGATTCTTTGCACAGAAAGTTTTAAGTGCCGGATTTGTGATGGTTAAGAAACTTGCCATTTTAGAGGTGTTAATGAACTATGAAGACTATATGTCATCCTTTTTCTTTTTCTTTTCCTTTTCAATTTTTCTAAAGTGAACATTTTATCATGTAATCTTGCTATGTGTGTGTGTGTGTGTGTGGTGAGTTAAGGAATCAAGTATATGCTCCACACAATCAGGTTGTAAATGCATAGAAAGGGCAGCACAATATTTGAAGCTTTATTAACAAAATGATTATAAATGGGCATTTCAAGGCACAAAAGGAGATCAGCAGAATGTTTTAATAAAAGATAGTTGCAAGTATTACTAACAGATAGGTGACAGAAAACAAGCACACGAAGCAGTTAACCTGCTTCATGATGCAACTTCATCTGTTTCAAGTGTAAAATTAAAGCCTTCTTTCCACCTATAAATTGATATTTTATGTTGTTAAAACTTGGGACATAAATAAATCCTATCTGATATGCATTTTATGACAAATCAAAGGACCTAAACTCAAACCTCTAGAAAGTCTGGAGCAGAATGCTGCTTGACAGGATCAAATTGAACAAAATCAGATCCTGAATCAGCACCATTTTGAATTTGCCTTACTCTTTGATCATCTTTGACTTTTTTATTTTTTAGCTCTACTTAGGCTTCATTCCATCACATAACCAAGGGAGATAAAATGCAATGCATCATGTATCTTATTGCCTCAATGTCTCAATATCTATATGTATCATCATCTATAGGTGTCATCACCCTCTGTAAATATAGGATCTAAATATACAATGACAAAATAAAGTTCCCATTTGTCCAAAGGAGTTAGGTTAGTTGGTAAGAAGAGATTATATCACACCTTAACAACCTAGATTCAATTCCTCCAGGAAGCATTCTGGGATTAAAAATGCTAAATGTACGAGGCTAATATGAGGGAGTGTGCTCTTAAGATCAATCAGGGAAGGAATAGCCTGAACAAGGTCTGAGGATATTCTGACCATAAAAACCAAAAATAGAGAAGGAAAAAAAAAAGAACCAGATCTAAATAATCCTAGGCCCCATCACATATTGACAAAGAAGAAGGAAAAGAAATACTTGCACTGGACTGGATTATGTATAGTTAGTTACTTATAAAATTTTAAATGAGATGAATTACATGCACAAAATAAGAGGAAGACTTGACCACAAGAAGACATGGAAAAGCAGAGGAGGCAGAGCCAAAGTAAACAAAATAGGCCTCCCTATTAAACACCAAAGTTGATGCCCCAAAAGCGAGCAGACTGTAGTAGAACAAAGACAGTGGCACATCTAAAAATATGCTATTTGACAAGTAATGATGGGCTCACAAACCCGCATTGCCCAAGAATTGTGTTTGCTCCCTGGAAGCTACTGTTAGCTGTGGCAAGCAAACATGAACCTTATCTGATTATAAATACTCCCTTCCATATTTTAAAGTGTGTAATGCCAGCATTATGCCCAAGAGTATTGTGTTTTTGTTTCCTTATTATGTTAGAAATTACTGCATAATGGTTGCTTGCAGTCTACACTCATGATCAAGTTTATAAATCAAATAAAATAATTTATAATTCTACGCACTAAAATGTTTACGTGAAAATCCATCTCTCTTCTTTTGTTCCCTTCATTAAAATATAAGATAGATTCTTTTCTGTCACTCTCCTGCACTTACCCCTGATGTCAACTGTCCTCTTTGCCATCCTTTTCATTAATCATAGTGCAATAGACGATGTCAGTACTCACAACTTTGTCAAAATCTAATATGACAAACTGCTCTTCATAGAGAAAATGCTGCCAAAGAAAATCCAAGCCACTGAGTGTCATTCCATGTTATCCCATCTTATATTAGAACTTTAGAGGCATAGCAACACTTCAAAAAACTGGAAAAATAAAAATTGACTGAAGCATAAGGACCACATCCCTAGCACAAAAAAGTTATAATCATCAAAGAAGCTTCTTCACTGTCTAGCCACATGATAATAGAGTCAACTCATATTCAGATCTATAATCAGCTGATGCATATGCACCACATATTCAAATAGCCAAATGACATACATCAAAATGGAATTAAGGAAATACATTTGGTGAGTTCTGGGGAAGAAAATAGGATGAAACTTCTATACCTAGTGCCAGCAAAATGACGGGAACGTCTTGCAATGAGTGTGAGAATGACCTCCCGTCCAGATATAGTAAGAGTATTCTAATACAACCACCAGATAGAAATCAGATATTCAAGCTTGAAATCACACAAATACTTCAATTGAGAGCAAAATAATAGTAAATAAGCTTGATACCTAACAAAATTAATCAATCAAAAAATATAGCATTCAATTTAAAAATGATACTGTCAGAAGCAATATCATCTTGATCTGTTGCACTAATAGCAAACAAATAAAGCCCAGTGTCAGTGTGTTTTTTGCAACAAATATAACATTGAAGGGGAAAATAGAAAGAAAGCATGGCAGGTATTATAATAATATTGATCAGATTATCCACTGCCAATGACTTTACGAGCCATTAATTGTCACCTGTTTAAAAAAGCCATACACTAGTGCAACTGTCCAAAGAGTATTTTGGAGGTGATTCCTAATTCCCTGAGTCAAGAACTCATTCCAGACAAACATGGTCTCATAAAGGACGTGACCTGTCTCATTATCACAAAAGTTCTTTTGAAGACTACGCATAATGTGATATGAGTAGCTGAAAAAGAAGTCCTTTGTAAGGTCAACCATGCATAGGAGCTTCTTGTATCTATAAAAAAAAATAACATAATTAATACAAAGTTTGCCAAATTTTAGAACAATATAAATAGACAAAAGGTCAAAATACTAATTTGAAAGATAGTAAAAAGAATTAAAAATAAGAACCACCATGAACAAATCTAATCAAAATTACATTTTCCTCGACAAAAGCAAACTTATTTGACATATGATTTTTTTTTTAATATTCAAGTCAAACTGAAGGGATGAAATTGTTAATGAGAGATGTGCACTGATTTTTGTATTAACTCTGAAGAGTTATAAGAACCCCAGATGAGAATGAAAATAATAGAAAAACTGAATAAAGGAAAAGAAACTGAAAGAAGATCCTCAGAAATGCATGCAGATAAGAATAAACCAATTTGTAAATGGTTTTAAAAGACTGTGAAAGATACAAAGCTATAAAAGTGAATATTATACAAATGTCAATAGATGCTGAACATCCTATCATTCGAGTTTTCTTCAGAAATACAACTAGCACAACATGTGAGATTGTAAAGACCTGTTTTCATTTTTAGTGTTGGCAACATTAGACCGAACTGAAGAGTTCGGTAATGGGATCATCTCACTTTTTGAGACAGCATATACGGTATGACCACAGATTGCACCAATTTTCCTTCTTTTTGTGATAAGCAGCATGTAGTAAGGCCCCAAAAATTTGATGAACCCTATTAGTAGAAAAGCAGAATAACATATCGTGATGATGAACAATAATTTGTTAAGGGGCAACAAAAAAGACATCATGGGTCTACATACCAACAATTCCATAACAAGTTGTAACAAACTTCAATCCACCAGTGGACTTGTTCCCTTCATGTATCCGCCTCAATAGGTCAGAACATTCACTTTTTGTATATGTGGTAGAATCTTCCTGTAGGTTTAGCTCAGAAGGATCTAGACGGTCAATCTTTAAAACTCTCCAATATGTCCTGCTCTTGTCTCCTCCAATCATGTAAAAGTTCTGTAGCATAACCATGAAAACAAATGCATCAGGTAGAAGTAATAAATTATAAATAACAGATATGCACAATTGGGTTATCCCAAGCTTAATATTCGCATAAAATAACACAGGCCTGGTAACCCAGACAACCAATTATACAAGCCAAATATCTTAAGCATGATTTGGGTTCGAGGAACTTGTTTCAAGTAAGGGAAATCCCAACTGAAGGCACAAGGGAATGAGGAGGCATCCACACAAATGCTCACATAGTCACATGCAAAGTTTTATTTGAGATGTGCATTCATATGTATGGAAATGTGAAAACCACATATAAGATGATTACAATAGGTTAAAAA
Source organism: Erythrophleum fordii (assembly GCA_032878935.1). Taxonomy (NCBI): domain Eukaryota; kingdom Viridiplantae; phylum Streptophyta; class Magnoliopsida; order Fabales; family Fabaceae; genus Erythrophleum; species Erythrophleum fordii. The sequence goes on along the minus strand of JAVQMF010000054.1, from coordinate 49,484,872 downwards.
CTATCATTTATTCCAAACGCAGCATCGGTTTACAAATTTAAGTGTGTCCTCTACCTTATTGATTTCTTTTTATTGTAAAGCATTTAATGCGGGAATTTTGAAGCATATGTTGTTGTCTTTCATGAAAGAAGTTTAATGCATTGAGATGACAGGCTAGCCTCATGTTTCTTCCGGAAAAATTAACCAATGCAATTTCAAAGTTAACAGCCATTTGTTTAATGCATAAATGATATATAACAAGGCTAATAGCAAGGGTATGTTTGAGATCCCTCGAGCATGCATTTCATCACTAATACACCGAATGAGTAAGAGAGAAGTACATAACGTATGACCTGCAGTGGAAATTATTATAGCCCCGCATTTTAATTAGATGCAGGGCAAACTTCGATTGACATATATTTTTGCATAGTAAAGAGCGAGCTAAACAATGTACAGAATTACTGTGCATCAAAGGAATTTAAAATGACTATTTCAATACCGAATTTCTTTTTAAAAAAAAGGAAAAGAAAAAATGGCGGATAACAATTTATCAGAAAAACAAGATACAACAACATTTTCCCGCCAAACGATAGAGGATGACAAAATCAAAGCGATCTCATTAATCAAAATAAAGAGCAAACTAAACTAATCAAAAAGTGGGAAGAAGGATAAGAAAAAGGCATACCGATCGAGTTTCATAGAGCCTAAATTTTAGCATAGAGGCATGGGCAGGAGGAAGGGGTTCGTTAAAGGCAGAAGCAGAGGGAGAAGCTCCATTCTCTGACGACGCCATGACTACTTCTTTTTTTTTTTCCTCTTTTTATTTCAAATACTACTCTGAGCCCCCGAGCCTCAGGCTCACGGAAACTATCAAAATGACATGCAAAGATTGCGATTGCGAAATTCAGAATCACCTAATTTGAGCCACGAACCAAAGCACCCACAACCCAAAAATAAAAACCCATATTCTGAACTCTAGGCTGCTTTAAATACAACATCATCTCTCAAAAATCACGCCAGTTATCGACCTCCATTGATCATTTCAGCTCCTTCTGCCATCCCTCCTTCCCAACCAGAACCACCTCCATCACTGCCGCCGCCGCCTCTGTTGCACTATTTGCTATAACCAACAACGACCTGCTGATCCTCACTCAAGTTTAGCACGAAGCCTAATTTATACAGATCGAGTAATCGCCGCTTTAGCCAGAATTATAGCAAATTTGTGCCAATGGATGGAAAATTTATGGGTATGGTTACATAAAAAGAAAAACAACAGATGGAGATTTTGAAAATGGGGAGCTTTATATGGAAGGAAAAAAGATACGTGGAGAAGATCAAGCAGAGAAAAGAGGGAAAGTGGAAAGGAAGAGATTTGGGAGTTTCCAGAAAAGAGAGTCGAAACCAGAAGCAGGAAGAAGAGCAGCTAATTATTGAAGCATTTTCTCACCTCCTTTATAATTTTAATTAAATTTCCTAATTTTTCTCAACGAAAAGAAGCTCAGATCCAAAGAACTAATCAAAACCACAACTTCGGCAACCGTTCCATCCACACATTCAAAATTTAAAAAAATAAAATAAAGTACCAGTACTCCGTAGTAAGAATGTGAAATTATTTATAACCACCTTACATTGCACACAAAATAAAGGACAAAATAAGTGATAATTATGTCCGATTTTTTGTAATTTTTAGTCGAGTTCAACGACCGACGTAATTGTGAACCAACGTGTCATCTAGTTCATATCTTCCCACGAAATATAAAAAGTATTTAAATAAATTTACGCGTGAAATAGCTCTCATGTTTAACTTTAATTATCCTAGGACGGCAATACTATAACGTTGTTATCACTTGCCAAATATCATCTACCAATTTAAAGTTAATTCAAGTCAAACTATTTTTCTGCTCGTGCTTCCTTCCATAAGTCTATACGTTTGCTGCTCCTTTGAATTACGTCTGGAGCTCTCAATCATTTGACTATGCGATTTCAGAAAAGAACATGAATGAGATACGCCCTGCAGAGAAGTAACCGAAGATGAACCTTTGTTGATCAAAGCAATGTAATGTTTATAGAATGAGGTTTCCATTTACACCAGAAGATGGCGATGCATTCAAATGATCTTTATTGGACCGTTACAGATACAACCCAATAACTGAATGAACTGTTTAATATATGTTGTTGTTATCTTAAACTTTCACAGAAATTCTGCATTTAAGAAAAATTTGAATGAACACTTTGTCAATGTTTCTGATAGATTTGAACGCCCAATTCCAATGTGAGCCGCATGCAGAGCTTCCAATGCTGCCTGGTGTATATATAGTTTTGGAGTCCTGATATATTGTTCCATTGTCCCTATCCAAGATCTAATTTTTATTTTACTTCCACGTTAATACGGCAGTTTATGATGTGAATATGTTACTGGACCTGATAGTGCGTAGGATTTTGATTAAATATGTTAAGAGCCAGGGGCCTTTATTTTTATTCAGTTCATTGGTCCTGTTTTAATTGCGGAATCAGAAGAATTATGTCACAACACAGCAAAATATTTGTAGCGTATAATCAAAATATGAAATTTAAACCAATAATTTCATCGCATTATCTTTACCTATATAAGTTTAGCGAAACAAATGTTTTTTGAATAAATATTATTTTAAAAAATAAACAATTTTTTCCAAAAAAAATTAAGCCAAACAAGTTATTAATCAAAGAGCAAAAGGCAGCTAGAATAGATGCGGAGATTTGCATCTCTGACATTTAGCCAGCATTATAAATGAGAAGCTAAATTCCAGGGGCTCCTTCCATAGCTGCCGATATTAGGAAAGGCAATCTTCACAATTTCTTATACAATAAGATTTAGAATAGGTCACTTTTTTTTGGACTAAATTACACATAATCTCTTTAAACTTTAGATTATATGCAAAAAGATTCTTTTAAATTTTTAAAATTTATAATAAATCTTCCTAAACTTTAAATAATACACAAATAACCATCCTAAATTTTAGATATGTGCAAATAACCCTCTTAAATTTTCAACTATTTGTAAATAACTATTTAATTTTAACTTATTTATAAATAACTCTTCTCATATATCACATTTTTAAAAAAAATTATTTGCATATTTTTAAATTTTAAAAAGGTTATTTATACATGTGTAAGGTTTAAAAAGATTATCTGCATATTATTTAAAGTTTAAAGAGATTTTTTGTCAAGTTTTAAAACTCAAAAAGTTATTTGCACATAACTAAAAATTTAAAAGGATTATATGCAATTTTGTCCTTTTTTTTTTTAGTAAGCAAATAATACGATAATAGATCCTTTATCGTAAGGGCATAGCACGTAGCCGACTCCCTTAATTTTTTTTTTTTAACTCTATTGCACTATATAGCATAGTGTAACATAATAAAAGGATCTTATAATACAAAGCAATTACAAGATAGTATTATTGTTAGAAAACAATATTAAAGATTGTTAAGATTATTACATGATAAGTTGCTTAAATGCATGAATGAATTACTTTCTTAGAGATATATTGCCTTCGCATGTAATTGCTAAAAGGTTGACAATAATATTCTTTTAGAATACGAAGAAGCATTTATGAATTTTTTGATTAGCAAAATCAAAAAATTCCTTAACACTTTTATAATTTGAAAATATTTTTAAACTTCACAAAATTATATTGTGGTATATTTATACTAAGTAAAAGAGCCTCCTCTTTAGATGTCTTTAACCCTTGGAGTTAATAAAGAATTGTATTCAATTCTTGTTCATTGGACATAGAAAGGTGCACTCAATTCTTTGTTTATTGAATATAAGGAAATACATTCAACCCTTATTTGTTCAATAAATGAACCAATGAACATGCATCATACTCTTTATTTAGTCATCAATACATATACATAAATCACTTTTAAAGTTGTTTATTTGATAAACCAATGAATATGTATCTCACTATTTATTCATTAAAGCATATACATAAAATTGTTCATTAGATAAACTAACACACCTTTTAAAGTTGTAAATTATATAGCAATTATAACTAGTATAAGACAATAAAATTAAATACTCCTTGCAATGAGTTAATCACTCCTCATGGACTTTGGAGGGATGCCTATTCAATGATGTCTAAATCTTCTGAAAAGCTCTTGAACATTTTCACTTAAAACTTGTAATTTATAATCCTACTAGAATTATTAAATACTCCTTACAATGAGTCAATCACTCCTCATGAACTTTGGAGGGATGCCTATTCGGTGATGTCTAAGGCTCCATTTGATTCAATGTTTTACGAAGGTATTCCTTTTACACAACTTGTGTAATATTTATTATACCCTTATACTTATTATTCTATCCATTAAATTATCTTTTTAAAGTAAGGGTAAAATAGTTATTTCTTATCTCACTTTCCTCTACTTACTCACATTTTATATTCCCTTCACCATTACATCCTCCAACTAAATAGAATATAAATCTTTTGAAAAGCTTTGAACATCTTCACTTAAAACTTACAATTTATTTTCTTGCTTGAATCTCAAATCAATTAAAATCTAATGTTTCCTCTTAAAGTAGATTAATTAGAGCGTTTAATTGCCAAAATAAGGAATACAGTATTGTTGAACAATCCACTAAAGGATTTTCCCTATACCTTTCAAAAAAGAGATTTAGCTATTTGGCTATCTATTTTCCTCGTAACTCTAAGTTATAACATTTTAGCCTTTAAACTGAATTAAGAACATGAATTTGAGGTATTTTCTAAAACCTTTTTTGTTTTTGTTGGCCCAAAAGATAATCATTTAACCTTTAGAATTGGGGATAAGTTACAAAAACTCCTATTTATTATTCTATGTATCTATTATTGTGCCTCTTTACCTATTCTTCTTTTTCATTGTTTTTCCAAGTCATTTTTGTTATGAAAGAGTACCATATTGACATGATGAAAAGCCTTAACCAAATTAGGGATGTGATTCTTATGTATACATTTATTTCTATTAAACCAAATGGCATATAAGATGGCCACTATTAGATTAGAGTTTGTTTCACTTAATCCAAGTGTTGCTTTAATTTGTGAAAATCATGTCAAAATCCATGTAAATTATCCATTGATCTTGGAAGTGATCAACTCTTAAAGAAAGAAAGGAAGCAAATCATATTACTCTAGCAAAATGGCAATTAATGAAAATATGATCCATGGTTTCCTAGCTAGCCTTACAAAAAGGACAAGTATCTTCCACCTACCTGTAATGTTGCTTTAAACAAACTACAACAAATAGAGAGTTGTTCACTAGTCTTTATATGAATAAACTCATTCTCATTAGTAATTCTAGCTTCCAAATCTCTTTCCAAGCCTTAAAAAAAAGGAATAGACCTCAATTTTCAACAAGGTTTAAAGCCTTGTAGCCTTTTTTCATATAATATTTACCATTGCTGCTCCCAATCCAAATGATCTTACCTTTTCTTCCAATTAATAGGATAAGTAGATTAAGAATTTGCTAGACAATTTTAAGGTTGTAAAGTTAAGAAAGCTTATCTTCATTCCAAGAAGGAAAATTATATAAAAGATATTTAAAAGCTTTGTTATTAGGCAAGTTACTACCTGGCTATATGTGTCACCAAGCTTGTTAGAAGATAGGAATATCTTCACCTAATCTAACTTCTCAAGAGATATTGTTAAGGATAAGCTCTTTTAATTCACAAATTCTTTTTTAGAATATCAAGGCTCTCTAATAAGTTAAATTTAAATTGGAACCCCCCTCTTTGCAATACTTGCTATGTGATATTTTTTTAGCAAGGAGATTTCATAACCATGTTCACAACTTGCCAAACCTTCCTTGCTAAAAAGGCTTTATTAAAGGAATGAAGCAACCTAATTCCTAAGCCTCCATTCTTTCTTAGGTTGTTACCTTTTAGTTAAGTAAATACATTATAGGTTTGTCTTCTTTATAACCCTATAAGAAATTATTGATTTACTCTTCAATTTTCTTATAAAATTGCATCACTAAATACATACAAGTAAGATTATATATAAGGTTAGAGCTTGACACAAAATTGATTAAGGTGAGCTAGGCAACCTATAATAAACATTTAACTTTCCATGATAGTTTGGCATTAATTTTTTCCAATAGAGTAAAGTAAATTTGATTCTTAGGTTGGCCAACATCAATCAAAATTCTTAGGTATTTTCCAATCTTATGAGAGAACTTAACCTCAAAAGTCCCAAATAAGAATTTCTTAAATTTATGCAAAGTGTTGGGATTAAATACCATATGGGACTTGCCCTTATCGATCTATAGTCCAAAGATGGAATTGAATAAATTTAATATATTGTTAATGTCTTTGCAAGAGTTAAAAGATGCCTTAAAGAAACAAATTATGTCATTTACATATATTAAATGATAAATAGGTTTAGTATTTCTATACTTTTGATACCTTTCTATATATTGTTTTTACTCAGCCTCATTAATCAAGTAAGATATAGTAGTGGCAAAAAGAATGAAAAGGTAAAAAGATAAAGGATCTCTTATCTCAATCCCCTTATAGGAATAATCCTTCTAGAAGAACTCTTGCCCATTAATGAGAACTTGGTAGTTGACTGTGGTAATACACTACATCACTAAAGTGACTTATTTATGAGGTAAACCCCAACCACTTCTAAATAAATTTTATAAAATCTTTGTTAATCCTATTATAAGTTTTTTTCTAAAATTAATTTTAAAAGCACCAAGTCACTTTTTCTTTCTTTTATTTTTTTTAATAACTTCCTTAACGTCAACAACTAAAATGATGTTGTCTGAGATATTTTAACCTTTAATGAAAGTTGATCAATTAGGAGCAATATAATTCTTTAGAATATCTTGTAATCTATTATAAAAGAATTTTGAAATTATCTTATAGGTCATGTTGCATAAACTAATTAGTACTCGTTATAGGTTATCAGTTTTAAGGATAAGAATGATAAGCATTTTATTTAAGTTACTCAATATATGACCATGTGAAAGAAAATAAAGTCATATTAGTCACATCCTCACCCATTAGTTAACTCTCAAAAGTGATTGAAGAATCTTACATTAAAGTCATTAATGCCTGAGGCAATATCATCTTAAAGATCAAAAATTGCTTTCTCAACCTCATATTTAATGGATTTATAATTTAAGAAGTCAACATGATTATAATTCAATGTAGGTAGATTGAAAGAATGTAAACTTATATCAACATTTGAGTTTGAATAAGTCTTGTAAATATTTTCAAAATGAAAGCACATAATGTTGTTACTTATATCCAAATTATCTTCCCAAATCTCCATGTCATTTTTAGTTAAGGTAATCTTTCCATTTGCTATTATTTTAGATACCAATATTAGAAAATATTTAAAATTCCTACCCCCTTGAACTAGCTAGATGGCCTAGCCCATTAAGCCCATATCACTTTAGAATCATAAAAAAATTCCAATTCATTCATAATGCTCTTCTCCAAAGGATTTTTGTTGTTAGTGTGGATATTACTTTGCAAGTCTTTCAACTAATTTTCCAACAAAAGAATCATGTGTTTTATGTTTTTAATTTGCAAAAAGCTCTAATTTTTAAGATTAAACAAAATGGAGGCAAGTTTAGCATGAAAACAAAAGGAAAGGGACCTATTAATCTCACTTTTCCAAATATGCTTTGTGATTTAGTAGGGTTGCTAGAAGAAGCGTGTGTTTGGAACAGCGTTAACTCACCGGCGTTTGGAACCAAACTTTGGTTTGCACAGGAAAAGCCCGTTTGAAAGTTGTTTGGATCCGCGTTATGTATAACGCACCATGGTTCTGGACGTCCGAAAATCGCGTTAAGATGAAGTAATGTATACTTGCTTTCTGCCAACTGCGATTTCGACAACGTGAGGCTCTAGGAGTCCAAAGATGGAACCGCTATTTTAAATTCCAATCCAGTAACCTGGGAAAGGAAGAGAAGGGGAATGAAGGAAAAACCTTCTTAAATAGAAGAGGCTAATCGAGATCCGTAGAGGCATAAGGCGCTACATCAACTGGCTTCATTCAAGTTTGTGCGAACGGGGTTGGATGCGCTTCTGTTTTCAAAGCCAAGTCCCTTGGATGCTGCTGACCTAGATGGGGTGCTTTTTCGCTCCCCAGTGGCTTCCCCCCTAATATTTTTACATTAATATCATAATAAGTCAAATTTTAGTAAATAATAAGTCATGAATAATTTGATTAAACACTTAAAAATCCTGAATAAACACTAATAAATTGTAATGCTTTATTTTTATATTATGCATATTTGTAGACTTAACTAAAATATTTATTTTTAATTTATATTTTAGTTTTAGTATCAATAGAAATAAAAACATATATTCTACAATATCATTTGTTAAATGCTATTAAAAAAAGAAAATAATATTATAGGAATAATTTAAACAAAATAATAAAACTACCATTTCTAATAATTTCACACCTAAAAGTAATTTTGGTATATAATATCCAAACAAAATTAATTCCATCAGAATCACTTTTCATTTAAACTTTCCAAATATAAATCACGTTAATATAAACTCACTTTTATATAAAATCAATTCTACAAAACCAAGGTTTAGAAAATCAATTTTATTCATCATCAATCCAAACACACACGAAGAGCCATTAGTTTTTAAATCTAGATATGCATTTCTTAGAGAGAGCTTAAGGAAGATAAGAGAAAAACTGTGAGGAGTGATCTAAATCAAAGATGTGGATAGTGGTTAAATAATAGAAATGAAACTCTTTAACATTAGCCTCAAGGTTTTGATATGATTTTTAAATTATTTTGATGATAATAAAACTTTTAAATTTATAAAAGTATTAAATTGAAAATAATTAAATGTTGTTTATTACTTATTGCGCCAATCTATGTCATTAAATTTTTATAGGCAATAATGCTTGTTTGTTAAATACATTAAAATAAAGTCTATTGTAATATGCAATGTAGTTAAATTGATGAAGAGTGGACTTTTAAAGGAATATGATTTTAGAAAAAGCTAATAACATGGAGAGAAAGAAAGTTTAGCATTTATTTATTATAGGAATGGTTGAAAAGTAGTATGCTCATTTTTTATATTGCACATCCATATTGCAAAAAGCATTGTTGCAAAAAATATCTATAATAATCATTTGAAATCATGCTAAAGAAAAAGTAAATGGTAAAAGCAATATTTATAATATATTTCTTTTGAAAAACATAGTATATCCCAAATGTCATATTACTTTCCTATTCTAATACCTTATTATTTCTAAAGTTAACCATGCTTTGCACTTTTTACTAATGCATCAATATTATAATATATTGAAAGTTTGTTGCCAACTAAGAAAATGCTTTTCATTTCAAATGTCAAATATGTTGCAATATTTTTTTTTCAAAAGTTTTACAAGACTTTTCAAAAGCTATGCAAAAAAGACTTCCACATGATCTCTTATTTACACATAGAAGCTCAAATAAAAAAAAAAAAATAAGTTAAAGGGCTAAAGACTTCCTTTGCTCTCAACAATCATTGAAGCATTAATGAACAATAAAAAAGCTTAGAAAAGAAAAGCCTCTTTTTGTTGTCCATTATAGTGCTTCAACTGAAGGAAATTCTAAGTAAAGAAAAAATGTTTTATCCATTGAACCAATTCTCTTTCTTAAACAAAATCAAAAACTTGTGAGATTAAGCTTTTAACCTTTTTGTTACCCCTTGAGCTCTCAACACCAGAAAATTAGAGAAATGCTACAAAATAGAAAAGTTACAATAGTAAAAAAAAAAAAGTCTTCATTCTCCATATCTAGTGTTATACAGGGAAGGAAGCAGAGAGGAAAATATTCTCTTTGTGCAAAATAGAAATGGAAAGTAGAAAATATTGTATTTACTTCTCTATATCTCTTTAATCTAGAGTACATAATAGAAGGAAAGAACAAAGAAAATTTTGAACATTAAAGCTACACGACAAAATGAAAAACCAAAGAAGAATATATATATATATATATATATATATATATATATATATATATATATATATATATATATTTAGAATAGTCAACAAAAGACAACCATGTTTTAAGAGTATGAAAAGAGGAACTATATTGAGTTGCGAGCAACAAACTGACTAGAAAAAGAAAGATTGAAAGAATGACGTAGAACTCAAAGCTAAAATATAAAGGTTCACAATTGTGTAGAAAAGCAATGGCAAAGTTAGAATATTTTACTTTTTATCACAAAGTTCAAAGCATTCACTACTAGCATTGATTACTATTCATTAAAAAAAGAAATGTTAAGTAGAAGAAGCAGAGTGCGGCAAAAAGATTTAATATAAATTTTGTTTCTTCTCTTATTTTCAGCCTGAAGCAAAGTGTAGAATGATGAAAGAAAAAAAATGGTGATGTACAAGTTGAAAACGTTGATTTTGACCTCTATAATTGTTAAATTTCTTGATAATACTTTATCTCTTGCAATAGTAACTCATAAGCTTTACCCTCTAATGAATATATTTTTTGGGAGCCTTTATGTAATAACAACATGAAGAACAAAAAAGCATAGAGACTTAGAAGATCAAAAAGAAAAGTTAAATGTATTGTAGTTCTCTTTGTTCTTTTTATCATAATTAGTTGGGCTTACTTTTTGGTTAAATCTAACTTGATGGAACTTTAAAAATGAGCATGTTGTATCTTTTCTTGATAAGAATTTTAAATATATTCTTATATCATTATGTAAATATTTTCTGTATATGAGGAAAATAAGTTTATGGTGAATTTAGTGAAAAACCTTTTGTGTGAAAAATTTTAGATAAGTGTGTATAAAACTAAGTGTTATAAAGTTTAAGGTGGGATTAAATCTTATATTAATAATGAATACATATAAAATCATCCCACTTGTAATTTGAGTTTAGATTGAGTTGAAGGAAATCTCTTAAATTTAAGGGGATTGGATGTAAGATAAAAAGGTTCAAATTAAAATAAGATATGATGTATTTTTTTTCTTCATTTTTGTCATTGCATTCTAATAAAATATCTTATCGACAAAGTTTTTTTAAGTTTACTTGGTTTCCAAAATATAAACTGTCTTTTATAATATCTTGTCAATAAGATTATTTTGAGTGTATAAGGTTTTTGCCTAAATATATTTACTTAAGAACTTTTAAGTTATCTTATATTTTTGTAAAAGCACTTAATCATCTTCTCTAAATATATTCTTCACCTAGCTCATCCACTACGCATTACAAAAAGTTCTATCAAGTCATGCCCATTTTTCATCCATGTCTTTCTAGTTATTTGTCCAAGTAACCCATTGGCCTTTAGGTATGAAATTAATGGAAACACAATGATCTATTATTTCTGGCAACATGTTAAGCCCAGGAATTATAATGGATGAGCTGCTCTTATGATGGGGGTGAAGAGCTTAATTGAAACCACTTATTGCTAGCCACGGTTTCAAGACAGAGGGCATTGTGTGATTGAACCTTTGCCATACGCATACAACTGGTGCTAAAAGAAAGCCCCTGAGATGTTAAGTGTGAAATAAGGTAAAAGACAGACATGTAGTAACTCAAAAGAATGATAATGGAGACAAAAGGGAAAATGGGAGCGCTAGGTTAAGAAACCTTTCATCTTTTGCTTGGCTAGACAAAGTAAATGTAGATGAAACCATCATGCATCTAGTTGACGGAGACACAACAAGGCCACGCCTCTTTCCTTTTTCTTAATCCATGAAAGATGTTGCTCATAAATGCAAGCTTCCTCAACAGTATTTTCTCTCTACTAGCGAATTCTCATTTAGTAAGCGTTCCTTAAAAAGAAATTACTCTCTCATCATATAGCCTCTCTCTTAAAAATGGCTCTTAGGGGGGCTAGCATAGAAACCACTTTTAAAATGACAAGTCATAGATTTGAAATCACTTGAATTATAGGGGTTTGCAATATTAGAAACTAGTATGTGGTTTCCACCAAAATTTTTCTAGGCTTACGGTGGAGGAAAAAAAAAAGATTAGTTACATTTTACTACAAACTATGAATACTAAACTAAAACTTTACTTTTATGTATATATTAATTTTCAAATTTTGAGAATAGGCGGATTAAGTTGCTATTTTTTTTAAGGCATGATATATGGATTCAACCATGCTCATGTCATACCTAATAAATTTATCCAAATCAATTCAGCATTAGCAATAATCTATTGTTGAAGGTTATGCGATTGGAAAATCTCTTAAACCTGGGCTCTATTAATTGATTTATTTAATTTTATAAAATAATACATTGATAAATAATATATTAAAATGTATTTTATAAGTCAAATTTATTGAATGATCATATAATAATTAAACCGTAATATACATTATAATGAAAGTCAATCTAACATGTTTTAGCGAAGTTCACTCCAATAAAAAAAGAAGTTACGACTCTTTTCCAATCCTAACCCTAATAAATTGTGGTTAGAGAGGATTACTTGGCTATAATCACATTAGTAATGACTCATTTTGCTATAATTAGATTTATTCGATGATCTAACTATTTTATATACAATTCGAATTCTTCTGTTGTGATTAGAAATCTACTTAGAACCGGTCGAAAGCCTCATCTCTCGTAACCTGGAAATTGCTGATTGTTTTAGGTTTGCTGGACAAGATAATCATCGATGTGGGTGCGTCATGCCTGCTGCGTGTGAGCGTAAAGCAACTCGTTCTAACGATGAATCCGAAATAATTATGTTTTCTTGGTGTACAAAAAATCATAAATATATCTCGCTTTAAACATTTTATTCCGCACATGGCTTACGTAATTATATTCCGGGAAAGAAAGACGCTTGGAAACGACTTACATCTTAAGCAAGCGAAGTGGAAGCTGAAGTAGCAGTGGCCCAGTTCGAAACAAAGTAGAATCTTGTTACTGATTCTTCAATCATCAGTCAATGATCGTTTCACCGATTTCAAGGATTTTACTGGTAGGCGATCTATAGAAAAGACGCTTTCGTCTCTTAAGATTCAGAAGGTCCAGACTTCGATTCGAAGTGCTGACAATTTTGAAATTTAAAGGATCATCTCCTCTCCGATGAGTCTCGAAGGCCCAGTCAATCATGAATCAAGATCCAGCAAGAAGCCAAAATTGATGGAGAAAATGGAAATCCCTCAGCCGATTGAGGTTGTGGACGTTGAAACTTTTTGCTTCACACCCATCTCGAATAAGGGCACAAGCAAATCCAATGCGATCTCTGTTGAGCAGTACACCCACGACAGAGACCTCAACCTCGCGATCATGGCTTCTCTTGGTCAAGCAACGCCTGCCCGGAAAACCCTCATCGACCTTTCTGACGGCGATGACGATGACGAGGTGAGAGTTCTTAGGTTTAAACCTGAAAATACCCCTTTTGGGAAACGAAGAAAGTCCGGAAATCCATTCGTTTCCACTACTGAAACAGGGGAATCTTCCAATTCTCCACCATTTGTTTGCGAAATCTGTACTGAGACCAAGACTGCAAGAGAGTCGTTTACCATCAGTGGTTGCTCTCACGCTTATTGTAGCGTGTGTGTGATTAGGTATGTGGGATCTAAGCTACAAGAAAATGTTGTTAACATTAGGTGTCCAGTGTCAGAGTGCAGGGGATTGTTGGAGCCTGAGGATTGCCGCGGAATTCTTCCTCCGGAAGTGTATGATAGGTGGGGTAGTGCCTTGTGTGAGGCTGTAATACTTGCGGAAGAAAAGTTTTACTGCCCATATAAGGACTGTTCTGCGCTATTGATTGATGATGGAGGAGAAGGGATTATCACAGAGTCAGAGTGTCCGAATTGTAGGAGACTCTTCTGTGTGCAGTGTAAGGTGCCATGGCATTCGGGAATTGATTGCGCTGAGTTTGAGAAATTGAGCAAGGACGAGAGAGAGAACGAAGATATTATGCTGATGCAACTTGCTCAGAATAAGAAGTGGAGGAGGTGTCCCCGGTGCAGGTTCTACGTCGAGAAATCTTCTGGCTGTATGTATATGAAATGCAGGTCAGCTTTTCTTTCAAGAGACTTTGTTTTTTTCTCTTCCCCCACAAAAGTATGTTGTTAAATTCAGCTCTGACTACAGTCGGCGCCCTCAGAGAAAATATTTTTAAAAAAATTCTTGGGTTTTGAAGTAATAAACAGGAGTAAGAATGCTTTGTCTGATTATAGTTTTAGGTTGGCCTAATTCGTTTGTCAGAAGTTTTAGCTTTATATAGAGCTACAGCAAGGAGTGATATCTCCTAAAAAATATCCATATTTAACAACCGTGGCATGTCATGTATCTCCACACTCGCATTAGATACAACAAGATATTTCAAATAACATTTAAACATTATAAATTTGGTCTTATTATAGTGTATGTATCATCTCATATTCCATATTTATGTCAATATTAATGCTTTTAAGATATCTCTCATATAAATTTATGATTCATATTATGATTCATATTAAGCTATATTTCTTAGTGCTTGATATGGAGAATAGTATCTATGGCTGAATCATTTTTGTACGCATTATTTTTCCACTTTGGCTTCCTCCATATATGCCTTGCCTAATTTTTGTGCTTCATCAGTGTCTATGACATTCTCAGAGAATTGGATCATTATTTTTATAATTAGTTCATGTCCATGGATGTTCGTTTTCTTGCCTCTCCCTCCTTTTCTATCTCTTTGGGCTTGACATATGGTTGCCCTCCAACTATCACGGCATGTTTTATTTTTATTTTCATATTTAATTTTCTGTATACCAAATGAGCCGTCAGTTGTCAAGTGTTCACGGACATCATCCCTACACTATAAAATTTCCCAAAGCTTCATAGGTGTGACTCGAGCCTGGTTTTCCAATTGTTACTTAGAGCAATTTCGTGGGTTGATGTCAGTGTTTCAGGCTTTCAGTTACCTTAGCTATATGAATACCTGTATGATTTTCCTTGTATATTGTGCTGCAGGTGTGGAATTGCCTTCTGCTATAACTGTGGAACTCTTTCAAAAGATAACTCCCATAATTGCTATAACTGTAGACGCTAACGACACTGAAGTTATGCCATGCACTATTCTATTAGTTATGCCTGTTAGAAGTTCACATGTAAATATAAAAGACTACAGTTACCCCCTCTCCTATCTTTCAGGAGAAGAGTTTATGTCTGTTTTGACAGCAAAAAAAGCTGTGACAGTGTTAGAACAGTTGAAGTGATCCTTGATACAGTGGCTACAATTTATCAGTTATTTGCTTCTTTGTGCAGTCCCTTTGATGGATTTTTCTTCTTTATTATTTTATAATATGGTATGCTATTCACCATTTAGATTGAATATCATGTTGCTTTTGAAGGGTGCTTGTTCTTCTTCTCCACTTCCACTCAACTCTTGGACATTATTTCTTCTAGAAAAAACAAATTAAAAACACATAGCTAAGCTGTGTTTGTCAAAAGACCCCATTCTTTCGGATACAATTCTGTTGTGTTTTGCTCTTGCGGGGAACAAACTTAACCTTTGGCATCACGTGAAAGAGGATATATTATCCAATCAAGATATCAGATATTTGCAGCTACAGTTAAATCTAAGTATGGCAAAGTTGTGACATGACAGCAAAAAATGAAAGAGTGCATTGGTGTCTAACAGCGTTAGGATCCTCTGTTGTTGGATCCTCAGCCCTTTAGAAAAAATTGAAAAAAGAAGAATTAATGAGCGGGTTTAATTTAAAATACAAAAAGAAAAAAAAATCAACACACATTCTATTTTTTTCTAACTTTACAATTGCAGAAAAATCTTAAGGATCTATACTGGTTTTGCATCTGCTGTACTTTTATCTTAGATTTTCTCCGTTCAAGCGTTCAAAAGTCTGGCCCCCCCAAAAAAAAAAAGCAAAGAAAAGCTTCCTTCGTACAGTTATGCAATTGGCTACAGTTATGAATATTACATGTAGAACTCTGTGCCAAGCATAGAGAAAATTTGAACTAGTTCAGAGATACGGTTTACGAAATCTGAATAAATATACGGTTGGTGATGATAATGATTTAGAGGGTTCTGTTTAAAGTTAACGTAATTTATCTTAAAATAATAATAATAAGTTCTTTAAAATAATTTTTTTTTTAACTTAGCTATGGGATGGATATAAATCGTATGAAACTTGAATATATATATATATATAAAAAAGTCATATGAAACTCAGAGAATTTTAAAAGATACATTGAAAATTTAGGCCATCCACTATTATTTATCACCGATAGCATTATTTTTTTAACGTGTTTTTTATAATTAGAATTCCAAATTCGAGTCATAAAGTGCACATCTTTCTGTGAATTATAGGCTCATTGACTTATAGTTGATTTTTCATATTTTATCAGACTAATTGGTGTATATCTTAATTCATTTATATTTTTACTTAATTAAATAATAAATTTTGTATTGAGAATAATATGTTTTTGGTTCATATATGCTTTTAGTCCCTTTATTTTGTAAAAATTTCTATTTGGTCCTTTTAATTTAAAAGCCGTCAATGTTGTCCTTATATTTTTTTAACTTGATTCATTTTTGCTATTTTATGATATCTCCATCCAAAATTATAATTAAATTGAACAAGTTATCTATTTAATGGCTCGTTTAGTATATAAAAAGTTAGGTATGAAAATAAAAAAAATATGATTTTATAAATAAAAAATATTTATAATATTCTTACTTTTAATAATTGAATAATAATTAATAGATAATGTTAAATAATGATTAAATAATAATTATAAAGATAAAATTAAAATTTCATCTAATTTTTCTTTTTCTTCTCATTTTACCTTATCATATCAAACAAGCTTTAAGTGTGGGTAAATGTGCGAGATAAATAAATAATGTTTAAATTAATGAATTGTTAAATTTAATATTAATTTTTGGATAAATGATATGACAAAAGTGGTATAATTGAATTATTTTAAAAATATCAGGAGACAACATTATTTATTTTAGAAAAAAATGAAATAAAAAACTTTTATAAAATTAAAGAAACCAAAATTACATTTAAACCCACATGTAAACTTATAGTTTTACTTTTGTTGGCTGGGATAATTAATGCGAGTAATTCAAATACTACTTAATGACAATATAAAAAATAATTAGAGTCATATAGTAATTTGAATATGAATTATGCAACAGTTTTTCTTTTCAAGTCTATTTATCAGTTTATAAAATTTAAATTATTTATTTAATATTAAATATTTAATTTCATCACATGAAGTGCTTATAATTTTTCATTAAGATTTTTTGTGCAATAAATATTTTTAAATATTTTTGTGCAATAAATAATTTGTCAGCATATCAGATTTTTAAAAACGACAGCATTTGTGGAAATATCTACTACTATTATTACAAATAATAATAACAATAATAACAACAACATTATTATTATTATTATTAAAGATAAATTATTTCTTTACGTAATTTTTTATTTTTAATTTGAAGAGAAAAAGTGTATATATAGACACTCAAAGAAATAGTGTATATATATATATATATATTTTAAATGAAGATCGAAAAAACAAGAAAAAGAAAATAATTTAACCCACGAGCAACAATGAGCTTTTATATCTCAGCCCAATCGGCAAAGGGAAAGTTTTGCTTCGGTTACCGGCAGTCTCTACTCGTTTCCTGCGATCTGAGTTCTGAGACGAGTGAGGTGATGGCTTCCTTCTCCTCAGATTCCCCTCTTCTTTTCTGAACTGCATGCAACCTCCGCCATCGAACTTGACTATTAATTCATAAGTTTTCTGTTAGCTTTACCTTTCATAGACTGCTGATATTGCCTGGCACCGAATTCTTAGTGCGAATCTATTTTTCTCCTTTTGTACCGGTTTATTGCAATTTTTCTCTTGACTCTTTAGTTTTGAGGGTTTTGGTTTGGCGTCATCTGGATCTCCATTTCGGGTTTCATTGATTTATTTAGATGGAACTTGTTTGTTGAATTTTATGTTCTAAAGGTGACTATGGTTTAGATTGTGTTGTATTTGTCATTTTTATGCAATTGTGTCGAAGGTTAATAAGGTCATGGCCTTTGGTGCTTCTGAATCTACGCATTTCTTCTAGCACAAATTAATGAAATTCAACGGTTGACTTTCTGAACTGTATGGCAAAGGGAATTGGTGATGACATTTCAATTTAAATTTGATGATTTCTATTTTCTTTTACAATATTCTGAAATGTTTACATGTAAACTGTTTTCCAATTCCATGAGGGATATATATCAAACATCCACCCCATGCCCCCTCAGCGAGAGAAAGAATACAATTCAAGTTCATACAATTACTTTTGCCCCCGCAGTGAATATAGCAGGGCAGGCGCATGGTGATTCTGATCCTTGTGTTTCTTTATATTATTATCCTACTCCAGATGTCAAAGCTACTGATATTTGAAGTGGATGATTAAAAATAAATTAAAAACACATAGCCTTCTAACAAGAGTATCCTTTGCAGGCCTAATAACTTTATACGAGTTGTTGAATACGGAAGGTCAAAATGGCAGCATCAGAGGAGAATAGTGCACTGTTCCCAATATTCATATTGACAATAATGGCCCTTCCTATAGTGCCATATACAATAACAAAGTTATGCCGTGCTGCTACTAAGAAATCAAAAAGTATCCACTGCCAGTGTTCTGAGTGCTTCCGGTCAGGGAAGTACAGGAAATCAATATTTAAGAGGGTAAGATCATTGTCAATTAAATATATCTTATACTTTATATTCACATAATATCTTTTAGTTTTAACAGTTAGTCTTGACATTTCTACCTCTTATTCTTCTTTTCTTTTCCCTTTAATTTTGCAGATTTCAAATGTCTCAACATGTAGTAACCTGACATTACTACTGCTCTGGGTGGTCATGATTATTCTGGTTTATTACATAAAGAATATAAGTCGAGAGGTAAACAATTAAGATTTCAGATGAATTAGGCCTCATTCTGCTCTGCTGTATGAGATAGTATTGAGTGTTATTGTTTTTGGCTTATAACATTTTGCCTATTGATTGAGTGTTCAAATGGTGCACAACCTGAAATTTCTCCCGTAAATTTTTTGCAGATTCAAGTTTTTGATCCGTTTAGTATTCTTGGATTAGAGCCTGGAGTCTCGGAGTCTGAAATAAAGAAAAAGTATAGGAGACTTTCTATTCAGTATCATCCAGATAAAAATCCAGATCCAGGTTGAAGGTGTTTTAGTTTAATATATGTTTCTTCTAGTGTCAGACTTTGATGTGTGCAAGACCATGGGCTTTCTGTAATTATTACGACTGAGGGTTGTATTGTACTCCTTTTATTTCAGAGGCCCACAAGTACTTTGTGGAATACATTGCCAAGGCTTATCAAGCTTTGACAGATCCCATAGCGCGTGAAAATTATGAAAAATATGGCCATCCTGATGGAAGGCAGGTAATAAAACCGAATGTTAGGGTGAAATGCTTAGTGGCTTACATTGTATGTTTCCTTGGTGGAATAGAATTATCTTGTAATCATATCCTGGAAATATGGATGATAATTTGTTGCAGGGATTTCAAATGGGTATAGCTCTCCCTCAGTTCCTGTTAAATATTGATGGGGCATCTGGTGGAATACTTCTACTTTGGATTGTTGGTGTTTGTATTCTCTTGCCTCTGGTTATTGCTGTTATATACCTATCCAGATCATCAAAATATACTGGAAACTATGTTATGCATCATACGCTGTCCACTTACTACTATCTCATGAAGCCTTCTTTGGCTCCAAGGTATATTCATGGTTTATCTTCTCTAGCTAAGGTTTTTTTAATCTTTCAGTCCCGTGATAATTCTATGAGGATATGTAAAGAACCAAAACATATGCAGTCATCCTTTGGATATCATGATTTACAAGCTTAGGAGATTGGTGTATGTTTAACATATTTTTGTCTCAATTTGAAGTTCAATGAGAAAAATTATCATGTGAACATAGCAGCATGTGATATTTAGGAAAATGGAGCTTTATGCATTGCAAAATGAGATTTTATTCCCTCTTTCATACTGGGCATACTTGATTGAATTAGTCTTACTTGAGAATGTAAATGCAATCAAAATTCTTGGGATTTAAAATTTTCTTATCAGAAATAGAAGAATGAAGTAAATTAACAGTTATTTTATTTAACTAATTTTGTAGTTTACTGGTCAAAATGGCAATATAAGGGGTGCCATCCTGTAAAGTGTAATAAATTGGACAATGTGTCTTTGCCATCATTCATATCAACGGCTATCCAATATCCCTAAAACTAATTTTAAAATATTATGGCTACTATATTATGCAGCAAAGTCATGGATGTCTTCATAAAAGCTGCTGAATATATGGAAATTCCAGTTCGTAGGACTGACGATGAACCACTTCAGAAGCTTTTTATGTTGGTAAGAAGTGAATTGAATCTTGACCTAAAGAACATTAAGCAGGAGCAGGCTAAGTTTTGGAAGCAGCATCCTGCACTGGTTAAGGTATTTCTTCTCTATGGCCAAGCCAATCAATTAAAGCATTCTATTCTAATTTCCTTATGTGCTCA
The DNA here is from genome assembly GCA_032878935.1 of Erythrophleum fordii. Taxonomy (NCBI): domain Eukaryota; kingdom Viridiplantae; phylum Streptophyta; class Magnoliopsida; order Fabales; family Fabaceae; genus Erythrophleum; species Erythrophleum fordii. The sequence goes on along the minus strand of JAVQMF010000054.1, from coordinate 49,464,398 downwards.
CACCTATGCCCTTTCTTCTCAGACGGAGCTGCTGATTCAAGCTCAGTTGACTCGTGAATTTGCAACCTTGTCTCCATCTTTGCAAGGTGATTTCAGGCGAATTTTAGAAATGGCACCTCGCCTTCTTGAAGAGTTAATGAAGGTGACTTTAGTAACCAATTTTAGTGTTTGAGCAGACCTAGTGCTCTTGCTTTCTTTACCATGCTGTTCACTTTAAATCTGACCTGTCATCCATAATCATTATCCAGTAGTTCTGTGAGTGAAGAATTGTGGAAACATTAAATCTTTAGATATTACATGGTGAAACAAGATCATCTGCACACATGTGCTCATGCCTGGGTCCAATGTGAGGTGGTTTCCTTTACATCTTTGTTAAGTCATAGGCACTTATCGAACATGAGTGCTTTTGCCTTCAGTGTTTAAAATGGAAAATATTAGAGGACCTGTCCTACAGACCATATAGCATATAAACATTCAGTTTTTCCTGAAGACTAGCTATGGACAGCAGATATGTTTCCTGCATGCTTGTAACTTAAATTTTACACGAGCCAAATTGTAATTAATAACTGAAGTGGTCCAAGCGGATTTCCTGGACACTTAATTTTTATATAAACAAACTCGAAGTAAACTTGGTACAAATATTTGATTTTCTGTTTGCCCCCCCTATAGGTGTATTGTATGACAAGGTTATATCCATCAAATATGGGTGATATTTATGAGCTGCATGTTTTCTGGTGCTGATTCTGATAGATTGATGCCAATAAAAAGATGTTAGATAACTAAGTAAGACAAGAGGACCTTATAGATTTACAATATAAGATAATGCCTGTTATAAAAGGTGGAGTAAGTCATATCATGCATAAGTTTTGCATAGGATATCAGTTATAAAGTTTTGATTGCCTGCCACCATTCTCTTGTATGATGGATGTGATATTGGCATATTGCTGTTATTGCATTCATAGTTATGAACCTGTGATGTTTCCATTTAACACTACATTCGTCAATGCTCTACTTTCTGTAAAAGATGGCAGTTATACCACGCAATGCTCAAGGGCATGGATGGCTGAGGCCTGCAATTGGTGTTGTTGAGCTTTCTCAAAGTATTATTCAGGTGATAAATCCAAGTTCAAAGCTAAGGATAATTTGCTATGATGCCAACATTTTTTTCCCCTCTGCTAACCTGACCATAAGCGTCTAATGTTAGGCAACTCCTCTTCTGTTTTGAAGTCATTAAATTACACATTAGTCTCACTATGGCACATGCTGCGTTATTCTTAGCTTTAAATCTTATTGCTCTGTGGATGTAACTTCTTAATCTCTATTTGATGCACTTGTGTGCATGCTGATTATCTGTTTACTTCTTCTAAATAACTTGTTAACATCATTATATTCGATTATGCCTTGTTGGCAATATAATTGCTTGAGTTCCTGGTGGATGATCATCTGTTGAATTTGTCAGATGGCTAGAATGTTGTTTCCGTCAATATGTGCAAACGTTTATCTTGGATTACTGGATTCTTGATCAGTCTTGCCTTTGTTCTATCTTGAACATTAATTTTACTTTTTCTCCTCTAAAATTATTTGTTGAATGTTTGCATTTTCTGTCACTCATTGATTGTGCAACATCAATGTGGAAGTAATGGAGAATGAAAAAAAGAATAGAAAAGCTATTATTAATTATTTGTAAATTATGGATTAAAAATAAATATAAGAAATAATATTTTATTGGGATTATGATTAGGATTACTTATCTTTTTGTTAGACTTTAATAATTATCTTTTTATTAGTTTTTAATTATCTATTAATATTAGGCATTTGACTTTCAATAGGATTAAGATTTTATATATTTATCTTTTATTATTAGAAGTTATCTTTTATTAAGATTAGGATTAGAGTTCTATAAATATGTGTCTTTGCAATTATATTTGAAGAACCTAGCATTGAATAATAAGAAGTCTTTTAGAATTTTCTCTCTATTTCTTCTAATATCTTCCCCCCTTTCTATCTTCTCCCCCTTTTTTCCCTTGTCCTACGTCAATTTGGTATCAGAGTAAGGTTGCAATTCCAAACTACTTCCCTTGTTGCCTTTAAACCTCATTTTTTCATTTTTCTTCATTATCCAACATTTTTTTTCGTCTCTTTCAAACTTGGATCTCAAAATTCATTATTTGAGGGTATTATGAGGGTAATACCACTAATTTTGGCTTTCTAAATTGCTTTGTTAAAGTCTACAATAGAACAAAATATCCAAGCTATTCAAACTAGTTTGGATAACTTCAAAAAAAATTGTGGACCATCGTTTTGATAAACTTAGGAGTGCTATCAATCAACTTTGTATACAAATTAGCAAAAACTTGGAAGAACTAAGGGCAGAAAAAGAATGTCGTCAAGGGTCCAAAGTATTAGAAGAAGATATATTGATCGAGTCTGATGTTATTATTGTGGAATCTTTTTATTGTCCATCAGACATTGATGATGATGATTCCATCTTGGGTTATGAAAAGCAGTTGGAAGTATTTTTGAGATGTGAAGAAATTAATTCTAACCAACAATTTTGAAATTCAACCACAAGTTGTAGAATGTTGTGTTCAGATTCAATTAGTTCAATTGCTTCACTTGATCAAGTTTGTTATTCTAGATGTATTAATGAATCCAAAGTTGTCCTTGCTACTATATCTTAAAGTAGTAGTGTTCATCCTACCTAAGATTTCAAGATGGTTTATTTGAATGTTTCTGTATTTTAAACTCGAGGTCGAGTTTTCTCCAACTAGGGGAGAATAATAGAGAACTAAAGAAAAATAGAAAAGTTATTGTTAATTATTTGTAAATTATGAGTTAAAAATAAATATAAGAAATAATATTTTATTGAGATTAGAATTAGGATTAGTTATCTTTTTGTTAGGCTTTAATAATTATCTTTTGTTATTTTTTAATTATTAATATTAAGAATTTGACTTTCAATAAGATTAGGATTTTATATATTTATCTTTTATTATTAAAAGTTATCTTTTATTAGGATTAGGGTTTTATAAGTATAAGTTTTTGCACTTGTATTTGAAAAACCTAGCATTGAATAATAAGAAGTCTTTCATAATTTTTTTTTATTTCTTCTAATATCTCCCTCCTTTCTTCTATCTTCTCCCCTTTTTCTCCTTTGTCCTTCATCAGGAAGTACCTACTTCATTGAATTCTTTTACTCAACCAAAATACTTGAAATTTTTTTCCTGTGACAACTTTTAACTCACTTATACTGATGCCCATTGGTATAATGGCATCTCTTTAAGGACAAGGCAATGAAAAACTTTCTGATATTGCTTAACAGAAGTTTACATGTATTGATATGTCCTTAGTTATGGATGTCTAATTGGTTCAAACTTTTGATATATGGAATGAAATTGTGCTCATTCCTGCTGTTGTTCAAACTTTTGATTGTTTTCCTTGTTTGATGTATCATTTCAATGTAGATATCCCTAACTAATTTTTTGTTCTCCTTCTTTGTATATTTATAAAGCCATTGAAATTAGAAGTTCTTCTTGCCTTTTGACCTCTTATGCAGGCTGTTCCTCTCAGTGCAAGAAAGGCTACTGGTGGATTCCCTGAAGGCACAGCTTCATTTCTGCAGCTGCCACATATAAGTGAGACTGTTATCAAGAAGGTAGCCCGCAAGGTAAGTCAAAATAATCTATATGCCTTCTTTTCAGCCAAACCCAATTGCCAACCATCACAACTTGTTGGACCCCACTCAATGGAAGTCCAAATTCTGCCAATTTCCCTGAGTGGAAAATGGAAATTATTCACATGGGTTTGGCTAGCTCTTATCAATATTGCGTAGGGTTTTAGTTGTTGAGTGACCAATCTTATGAAATTATAGAACTATCTTCCGTTTTTTTCCCCCCAAAAAAAAAGGCCCCCGCCCCCCGGGGGGGTTGTAACGGAACTACCTTTTGTTAATTTCCAATTCTACTGGATGAATTGAGTAGTATTATTGTTGAAGAGTAACTATTGAACATGTTGAATTTCCCATTTGTTCCCAATAATCTTGTACCTAAGCATTTTTCTTCCTGATCTGCAGAGGGTGAGAACATTTCAGGAACTTCGAGACATGAACTCACAGGAGCGAGCTGACCTACTAATTCACTCAGCTGGGTTATCTTCTGCTGAGGTACAAGACATTGAGGTGGTGCTGGACATGATGCCTTACTTGACAGTTGAGGTAACTTGTGAGACTGAAGGTGAAGAGGGTATACAAGAGGGTGACATAGTTACAATCCATGCATGGGTAAATATTAAACGGGGTAATGGCCTGATTGGTGCCCTCCCGCATGCCCCCTACTACCCATTTCCCAAGGAGGAAAACTTCTGGTTTTTGCTTGCAGATTCTGTTTCAAATAATGTGTGGTTTTCTCAGAGGGTTAGTTTTATGGATGAAGCCTCAGCCATAACTGCGGCATCTAAGGCGATTGAGGAATCAAGGGAGGGTTCAGGAGCAAACGTGGAGGAGATTAGTAGGGCGGTTTCAGAAGCTATTGAGAAGGTGAAGGGAGGGTCTAGACTAGTAATGGGCAAGTTGCAGGCCCCATCAGAGGGTAACTACGGTTTGACTGGTTATTGTTTGTGTGACTCTTGGTTGGGTTGCGATGGAAGGACAAATATAAAGCTCAAAATTTTGAAACGAACTCGGGCTGGCACCAGGGGTGCGGCTGTGGCAGATGAAGGGCCTATTTTGGAGGATGGGGTTGAGGAGGATGAGGAGGACCAGGATGGAGAATATGATGATTATGAGAGTGAGTACAGTGAAGATGAAGAAGATGATCGGGACACCAAAAATAAGCATGGAACTGCCAATGGCACTGCCGATAAACATGGTCAGAGGGCAGATAATTCAGGCACCGATGAAGAATGAGAAGTCGTGTTTATGTTGTTGTTGCAGCTGGATGCTATCTTTTTCCTCTTGATTGTTAGAGAAACAATCAAAATAGTAATAATCCATATTGTCCTTTTTAGTTTGTCATAGTCAGAAAGTTTTGATATTTGGACTTCTGTTACAGTCCTAGTCCAACCTCTGTCGTTATTAACTTGTCATTTTACAAATACTGAGGTTTAATTTATTTAACTTCTGGCATTAATTTCGTTAAGGGGCACTGGCAATGATAGCTTCCAAGTCACGGGGCCATTCCAGGTGATTATGTATAAAACGGTTGCGTGACCTGGATTGGGAACTCCGTGTCTACCAGTCTTCGGATTATTATGAGATTACTTTTTAAAAATAAGTAGAGACTGTCTTTTATTTCTTCCGTATAAAATTAATGTGCCTCTGCCTATTTATTTTTTTGTTTTTTATTTTTCTTTAAAAATATAAGAAAACTAAATTTAATATAATATTACCTTTAATTGTAAAAGATACAGAGAAGGTAAAAATAAATATTTCCAGAAATATTGTTAAATTACATCTAAAACCAGTAATTTATACTCACAAAAAATTATACCTATTTATTTTTATTCATACTAATCTGTTTAATTTCTATTGTCAAATAGACAAATATTATTATTGTCGTCGCAGTGCTTGAAGAGTATGATTTGATTTTTCCTTGTTTACTTTTTAAGAAAAAAATTATGTAGGGAAAAAAAATTCCTGGAATTCCTTTTTTTCAATTTGTGAAATGAAATTTCGCAATGGATATTTATGATGGCATGCGATTTCAGTGAAAGTAGGTCATTTTCTCGTGACAGTAAGAGGAAAAAAAATAACAAATAATCGTGATTAGAAGGAAAAAAGAAAAAAGAAAAAGCATTTTGCCATTAATCACAGAAGTCCACGTGTAATGGTTAAAAGGGTAGATTTACAGGTACTCAGTGCGTGGCGATCGAGAGTTCTTCCCACATTTTGTCTATCCGACAAAATAACTATATAACAAAACATAAATAATTAATCGTAAATTAAAAAATAAAAAATAATTATAACATGAGGTAGTCAGTGTCGGATAATCACGTGATAAGTTGTGGCGCCAAGCAAATGGAGATTTTTCTATACGGGCTCACTGGGTTTATTATTATTCACAATAGTTATATTCTTCTCGTTATTAAAGTGTGTGTGCAGGAGGTGGTGGGAGATCTGATTGCGGTTTTGTATACTTGGGATTTGAGAATTGAAATTGACCGTAAACGCTTTCAGTTCCCCAGAAGTTCTTGTCTTGGCATGCATGCTTTGAGCTTACGGTTAATTCTTTCGTGGGTTGGTGAGAGGGGAATTTGACGACGAGCTTCAGATGACGGTTATGTGCTTCTTTGGTTGATTGGATCCTTTTCTGGCATCTCGGTCATCGATATCAGAGGAGGAAAATTGGAATTCTCTTTCTGGGTTTGCTGGAAGTTGAGGCATTCTGCTCACTAAGAGTTCGCATATTGGGATTCATCTGAACTAAGTGGAGGATTTTATGTGGCGGTGGCCCTTGGCCTCCGGCCTTTGGTCCTATTTACATCTTCAAAAGCCCTTTGGGGTAATTGTAGGGATTGGAAGGCAGGTATTTGAATATATACTATCTGTTTATTTTGATTGTGAATTAGGAAGCTGCACCTTTGGTGCCAATTTCAGGTGCTTTAAAGTTTGGTTTAATGAATTTAGGGCGTTTGGGGATTTGAATAATCCAGAAAACGACCCACCAGGGTTCCTAGCTATTTTTAGCGTCTTAATTTCAAATTGTGCCGTTGTGGCTGCTCTGCCAGTAGTTGCTGCTTGTGTATAAAATTGCTATAGCAACATTACTCCAATGACTTAAATCGTTATATTTCGATGGCCGTTGCCCTTTCTTTGACGAACATTAAATTTTTAGCTATTAAAGTTCTGTATAGTAATGTAGATGCTACTATTAATTTAGTTTTAGTTTGAACGTAGTTCTACATGACTCATATTAGTGTCTATTTTCTTTGATTGATTTTTAGGGCTGCGTACATTTTAGTGCGAGGTGGTGGTTTCCCTTGCTTTTGAATTTCTGAAGTAGTGTATCGTAATCTTTATTTGTTTATCTGCATATAACCAGCATCTTGGCTTGAGATTTATGGGCTTTTAAAATGAATGGGCGATGAGTAACTCATGATGAATGGGCTCGGGTGGAATCAGACTCAATGGGCACCTCTGACAAAAAAATATCTGAGCTTGTTGAAGTAGTTAGGTCCTGGATCCCACGGAGGGCTGAGCCACCAAATGTGTCAAGGGACTTCTGGATGCCCGATCAGAGCTGTAGGGTATGCTACGAGTGTGATTCCCAGTTCACAATATTCAACCGTAGGCACCATTGCCGAATCTGTGGAAGAGTTTTCTGTGCAAAATGTACTGCTAATTCTATTCCTGCACCATCAGATGAACCAAAGACTGGCCGTGAAGATTGGGAGAGGATTAGGGTCTGTAACTATTGCTTTAAGCAGTGGGAACAGGGGCTAGCAACTGTTGATAATGGGACTCCTTCAGCCACCCCTTGTCTCAGCCCATCACCATCTGCAACAAGCTTAGCTAGCACCAAGTCCAGTTGCACCTGTCATAGCAGCAGTAGCACTGCTGGTTCAGTTCCATACTCGACTGGTCCTTATCAGTGTGTGCCTTATAGTCCTCTTCAATCTTCCCGAATGGATTTAATAACACATGACCAGGAAAATGTAACTTCTGGGACGAGTATGAATCCTGGCACTGCTGTAGGGAATTTGGCTTCTAACCAGTATGGCTATTGCTTCAACAGGTACGTCTTGTTTTGATGGCTTATTTTTTGGATTGCTAGATGAAGTAATGTCTTTCCGTTTCCCTAATCATGCAGTCTTTATTTTATTTGCTTGCATTTCAGATGCTGATGTGCTCATCAATATCAAATAAATATAAAAAAAGTAGAAAGTGAGCCAGAGTTCTTGTCTATTGAGACTCAAGGCATCTGGTTTTACATTTTAGTTGTTATTATTACCACTTATATCCTTCTAGTTCATTAACTTTTATATGGCATAAGTGTCTGGTACTTCAAACTATGGTGGCTATACCCTTTATTCTGATCAGATGCTTTATAAACTTTCTGTTCTTACTGTTATTTTACGTTTGTTCTTCTGAACCAGGAGTGATGATGAGGATGATGAATATGGTGGTTATCATTCTGATACAGAATCAAGGCATTTTTCTCATGTGAATGACTACGACGATCCAGTTAGCATTCATGGGATGGACCATGTCTATGGACCACATGAAATGCATCATTACAGAGATAACATTGAGACAAAAAGTTTGAGTTGCTTAACGCCAGCTCAGAATCTTGATCTAGAAGGTGTAGATGGAATTCAAACACCTGTAAAAGAAGCTGATGAGAATGATCATGTTGACAGATGTGAAACTTCTTTTGATGAGGAAAGCACTAATTTTGAACCTGTGGATTTTGAGAATAATGGGCTACTGTGGCTCCCTCCTGAGCCAGAAGATGAAGAGGATGAAAGAGAAGCCGTTCTTTTTGATGATGATGATGATGAGGGTGCTACTGGAGAATGGGGATATCTTCGATCCACCACCAGCTTTGGTTCTGGTGAATGCCGTAGTAGGGATAAAACAAGTGAGGAGCATAGGAAGGCAATGAAGAATGTAGTGGAAGGGCATTTTAGAGCTTTGGTAGCTCAACTTTTGCAGGTCGAGAGTTTACCTGTTTGTGTCGAAGATCAGAGGGAGAGTTGGTTGGATATAATTACGGCTTTGTCTTGGGAAGCTGCCACCCTTCTGAAACCTGATATGAGCAAAGGTGGAGGAATGGACCCTGGTGGATATGTGAAGGTCAAATGCATAGCTTGTGGGTGTCGAAGTGAAAGGTAATGCTACTGGACCTTTCAGCCAAATAAGAAGTAGTCGTTGAACTAGTATATAACTCTGTGTTGCTAAAGCTATGTTTACTCTCTCTCTCTCTCTCTCTCTTTTTCCTTCTTTCTGGGTAGCTTGTGTTTGTGTTTCATTTTGAGCTTTGACTGATAACTTTGATTTACTTATGATCTCTATCAGAATTTTCCTGTCACAGAAAAAAAATTTGAGAAATATATAAAGATAATATAGTACTTGGGGTCCCTTGATGGGAAAAAAAGGAGAAAAGAAAAAGAGGGTATTCTTTTTTTTTTTAATTTCTTTCTCTTTCTAGTTGGACAGTTAATGAGTATCTAGAAGAAGTGATGATGGACATGCTTCAATGATCTTGTTAAATGACTTGTACATTTAATGTAACTTGTTCTGGTGTGTTGGATTCTTTCAGGAATGAGATATTTTTGTCTTATTTGATGAAATTGACATGACATCACTGCTGGTCTTTAATTTGCTTTGCATTTATTATATTATATACAAATTATTTCATTCTAGTTGAATGATCTTGTTATCTGAAATTTGAGTCCATTTGTAATTTATGGCCGAATTATATTGTGTGCCAGTTGATCAACTCTGAGTGCATAAATTTATTCCAGGAAATTATGACCTGATACAGCATTTTTGTTTTGACTTCAGACAAATTCAATACATTTTTCTTGCTCTTTTTGGGGTCAAATTGTGCACTTGTATTGAAATTTCGTATTTATTTTTTTCCTTTAATTTTTAGGATATGATATGAAATAAAGTACATGAATTACACTGATGATAACAAGTACCTGCACAAAAGAATTGGCATTTTTTGGACTACACAGCTGTTTTATAGGCATATAGCTAAGAAATTCGTGAAGTTTTATGATGCTGATTTCTTATACCATCTGCCACTGAACTATTTTGTATACAAAAGATGGATGTTTCTATTGTGTTGAAGAACCATTGATAAATTAGTATCATCTTCTTCCATTCTTTCTTTTCCTTTCTGTTCGTGGTATTCATTCTGCTGGAAAGAAGCTTCAAGTGCTTCTTGGTTGTTAGTGCAGTGTGAATGTATGATTATATGCATATCTTGTCTACTGTATGTGATTTCAAAGTGCCTGTTGGGAACTAAGGCAGCCTGAGGACAGTAGAGACTAGAGACTGTACTGAAGCAGGTCTGTTTTCTTAATAATAAAAGATTCAGCTTGGCAAAGCAGGCTGGTAAATTCAATCATGTGTTACAGCTCTGTATGCTTTTCGTGGAGAAGGCTTTATGAATTCGTTGTTTATGCCATCTGTATCTGTATACCTCTGATGTTCTAGTTTGCTTTTTCCAGCAAGGTGGTTAAAGGAGTTGTTTGTAAGAAGAATGTGGCTCATCGGCGAATGACGTCAAAATATGATAAACCGCGTTTCCTAATACTTGGAGGAGCTTTGGAGTATCAGCGTGTTTCTAACCAGTTATCTAGTGTTGATACTTTGTTGCAGCAGGTTTCCCTTCATTCCATGCAAACAAACCCTTAAGATTTGATTATTATATCTGAAGTGTGTGTTGTAACTAGTGGATATAGCTGAAGAATTTTTTTCATGATTTTCATTGCCAGTTTAATAGCTCTCAATTATTATTTTTTACTCTTCTCTAGGAGATGGACCATTTGAAGATGGCAGTTGCAAAGATTGGTTCTCACCACCCCAATGTTCTCTTGGTGGAGAAGTCAGTGTCTAGGTATGCTCAAGAATACCTTCTTGCTAAAGACATATCACTTGTTCTAAATATCAAGAGGCTGCTTTTAGAGCGGATTGCCCGTTGTACCGGGGCACAAATTGTCCCTTCGATTGATCATATGAACCCCCAGAAGCTGGGGACCTGTGAAACATTTCATGTGGACAAATATTTTGAGGAGCATGGCAGTGCTGGACAAGGTGGGAAGAAATTGACAAAGACCCTGATGTTCATTGAGGGTTGCCCAAGGCCTTTGGGTTGCACTGTAAGTCCTGTAAACTTACATGTTTTAGAACTTCGAAAGCAGTGTCATTATACACACATGTTTGTGCATATAGAGTTTAAATTTCTCTTTAAACTCCTATAACTTTGTCATCATGATGGATTATTAATTATTCTAGACTTCAAGTTGATAGTTACTGAAAGTAAATATGTATATCAAATAAAAGATACTTGTGTTTCCTCACCTACCAGTATTTGTACAGGGAACTTAAATAAAACATGAGCAAAAAGCACAAGGACGTTGCAATATAATTTTTTGAGGAGTCGCTCAGGCTTGAATTACTGATCTTTTAGGCTACTGGTTTCACAGTTCACTGGACCCTGAAAACTTAAGCTGGTAGAAAATGGACCCAAGTAGACATGTATTAAGATTAGCAAACGGATATACAAATAATACCTGTTGTAATTATTTTGTAATTGGGTTGAACTAGTCCAGTGATTTTAATCAGGTTAATGATATCTGTGGTCAGAAGTTTTAGTCTCTCTACGGGTCTGTAGGAGCTCTTGTCTCCAGTACTTCTGTTCCTAGTCAATTGTTTCATTGTGGGGTGAAATTGCAATATATAGGTTTGCTATAATTTGTTTTTTATATTGTCAGTATGAAATCAACATCATCAGTTTCAAAAAAGTTATTTGCAAAGAGATTTGAAATTGATCTGTTGCTCTACTCTTTTTTTTTTGGTTTATCTATTCATTATTTATTTATTTATTTTGTGTTTTCAAGATCTTGCTTAAGGGTGCCAATGGAGATGAGTTGAAGAAAGTAAAACATGTGGTACAATATGGAGTTTTTGCAGCCTATCACCTGGCTCTGGAAACATCGTTTCTGGCTGATGAAGGTGCTTCGCTTCCAGAACTTCCCTTGAAGTCTCCCATTACTGTTGCACTACCTGACAAACCATCAAGTGTTGAGAGGTCTATTTCCACTATTCCTGGATTTTCTGTTCTGGGTGCCAGAGAGAATCAAGGAGCTGAACCTATTAAAGAATTACCAAAATCTAATGATGGCTACAAGACGGAAAGAACCTCATCTAATTGCATTAACTCCATTGACGAATCATTGGTGGGTAACTCGACCTACATGCATGAATTCTCTGGAGATGCCGTTCCTTCAGGACAGGATATTCCATCTTCCTACTACAAAGATTTCCTCCCAAATAATGCTTCTAAGGAGGATGATAATCCTAAGGAATTTTTTCAATGCAGACAAGATGTGAGAAGGGAGACTATGTTGAATAATGATCTTATTTCTAATTCTTTCTACACCTTGGAGTGCCCAGTTAAGTATACTAGCAGCGCTGCATTGTCTGCAAATCATGGAGATAATCTTGAGTCACCTCATGTAAAACATGATAATAATAATATTCAAAGTGACATGGTAAATTCAAAAGAAGATTTTCCACCCTCAAATTCAGACCATCAAAGCATTTTGGTTTTTTTATCAACACGTTGTGTCTGGAAAGGAACTGTTTGTGAAAGGTCCCACCTTGTGCGAATTAAATACTATGGAAGCTCTGATAAGCCTCTGGGACGATTTTTGCGAGATCAACTATTTGATCAGGTACTTATTGTTCCCTTGATAATTATGGTTTTATTTAGTTAATTTTAGCACCAATGGACAATGGCAATTTCTTGACCTCAAAACTCAAACAAGATTGACTTTTCCAGAGTTACCGCTGCCACTTGTGTGAGATGCCATCAGAAGCTCATGTTCATTGTTATACGCACCGGCAAGGGAGCCTTACAATTTCTGTTAAGAAATTACCTGAGTTTTTACCAGGGGAACGAGAAGGTAAAATCTGGATGTGGCACAGGTGCCTGAAGTGTCCTCGTGTAAATGGTTTTCCTCCAGCGACTCGGAGAATAGTTATGTCTGATGCTGCCTGGGGCCTATCTTTTGGTAAATTTTTGGAGCTGAGCTTTTCAAATCATGCAGCAGCTAGCAGGGTTGCGAGTTGTGGCCATTCTCTCCACAGAGATTGTTTAAGATTCTATGGGTATGCTTTTCTCCTCTCAAATTGAATTTACAGTGAACATGTAATATGGAAGACTATAATGAGCAAAAGGTATATTGAATATGGCATGAATACAGTGCTGGTGCTTTTGTTTAATTGGCTCTATCTATTTCTGTAAATAAAAGCTTGATTTGATAAGCACACCCTAACCTAATACTTGCATGCTTAAATAAATTCTGTGCTATACGAAACTGAAAACAGTTGTCAGATTGATATTACTTTTAAGTTAGTTTATAATCTAGATATAACTCAAATATTTAATAGGTTATTTTGTGCACCCAGAAGTGTCAATATCTTTCCTCTCTCTCCCCTTTTAGAACAATATTTGTGTGATAATGTAATACCCGATAGGTCATGACCTCCTGTAGAAGAGGAAACAAACAGCATTGAAGTAAGTTGGTAATGATACCATAAATTAGGACTATATTAGAGGTTCATACACAATAGTTGAATTTATACTTTATATTCACTATTGGACGGTACTTATATAGAATGATCAATGCACCAAAATTCAATATTGTGTGTGCCCACAATGATGCCTCTTCTTTCAAGCTTTAATAGAGTTCCCTATATGATGCTATGAAAGATTTTGTCCAGACCAACTTTATTTTAATATCTCTCTCATTTCATTGCTTCGCTGTACAACTTTATCTCTGCCAATGTGCACTAGCAAAGAAAAGGCTGCCATGGTCTTCATCTGCAGAAATACTATATTCATTGTTTTCTACATGCAGTTTTGGGAAGATGGTTGCCTGTTTTCACTATGCTTCAATTGACCTTCACTCTGTTTATCTTCCACCGCCTAAACTTGAATTCAACTATGATAATCAGGATTGGCTACAGAAAGAAGAAGATGAGGTTTATAACTGATCTTTGTTGAAATATACTGTCCAGTTTTGAGTGCTTCAGTATTTATGTGAATATGGATCTTGTCCACCAGGTGCGCAACAGGGCTGAAGTGTTCTTTACTGAAGTTTGCAATGCACTTAATCAACTGTCGGATAAGTTCTCAGGTTCTGTGCAGCAGGAGGGAGGAGATAAAGCATCTGATTTTAGGCACCTAATCACTGAATTTGAAGGGATGCTGCAAAAAGAGAAAGAAAAATTTGAGGTAGGTTGTTTGGAGTTGATTGCCCCTCTAATTCCTCTCTTTTCAACCTCCTTTAAAGGAAAGAATGAAGGCATAATGTGCCCAAATAATGAGGATAAATGAATCTCAATCACATTTTAGCTCTCTCTCTTGGACATTTGGCCCGCTACTCACTTCTTGTAATAATGGATAATACATTAGGGTCACTTTAATTTACGTTGTTTGACTTTGCTTGACTAAGAGGTGAAAGTACATTAATTTTTGGCTTCCCATTCATAATGTTGCTTTGTGTAGGAGTTGCTACAAAAGGTGCTGAATAGAGAGGTCAAATTTGGCCACCCTGTGGTGGATATTGTAGAACTCAATAAATTGCTCAGGCAGATCATGATCCATTCTTATGTTTGGGACCAACGGCTGATATATGCCTCCAATCAAAGTAAAATTAGTCTTCAAGAAGATTCAAGGAGTTCACATCTGAATGTCAAGGAGAAGCCAATTGGCTCCAGGGAAAAGGTTGTTGAGGTGAATGTGACCTCCAGGCCAGGAAGAGGCCATAGCAGTTGTGATTCCTTTCTTTTGGAAACGAAACCTGATGGAAGTCTTAATCGAGGAAGCACTGACCTCCTTAGCCAGCCTGGTGAAGTACATAAAGGTGAGGACAAGGGTATAGACACAAGTCATGGAAAGGTTGACCTTTCTCTTTCTGATGGTGCAAATATCAGTGATAAATCTGACCCTCTAGAGTTTGGAGGAGCTGTTCGAAGGGCTCTGTCAGAGGGGGAGTCTCCTATTATGGCTAGTTTATCTGATACCCTTGATGCAGCATGGACTGGTGAAAGTCACCCAACAAATTTGACACCCAAAGAAAATAATCATTTGTCCCCAGATTCATCTGTAACAGATCCTGCACCTATGGGAGATCTAGTTATAGCAAAATCAGAGTTTGAAAATTATACTGCTAATATGGGTGGGGATGAGACAGGAAGTACTCATGACTCTAAGTTGCTTCTCAAAGGTCTTGATACAAGATGGAGTGGGATGCCTTTTCCAAACTTATTTACGTCATTCAATAAAACTTCTTCCTTGAATACTCAGAAACTTGGTGAGTACAACCCTGTCTACATCTTGTCATTTCGAGAGTTGGAGCGCCAGACTGGTGCCAGACTGCTTCTGCCCCCTGGTATTAATGATGCCATCGTGCCTGTCTACGATGATGAGCCCACTAGCATAATAGCATATGTGCTTATGTCATTAGATTATCATGTGCAGATGGCAGAATCTGAAAGACCTAAAGACAGTGGGGATTGTTCAGTTTCATTGCCACTTTTTGATTCAACTAGTCTGCTCTCTCTTAGCTCTTTTGATGAGACAATTACTAATACATACAGAAGTTTTGGCTCTTCTGATGAGAGTATCTCGTCTAGCTCTGTTTCTAGAAGTTCTCAGGTTGGGGATCCACTCTTGGATACAAAGGATTTGCATGCAAGGGTTTCTTTTACAGATGATAGCTCTCTTGGAAAGGTTAAGTATACTGTGACTTGCTACTATGCAAAGAGATTTGAGGCTCTTAGAAGGACTTGTTGTCCTTCTGAGTTAGATTTTGTGCGGTCTCTTAGTCGTTGTAAGAAGTGGGGAGCCCAGGGAGGAAAGAGCAATGTTTTCTTTGCAAAAACTTTGGATGATAGATTTATAATCAAACAGGTTACAAAGACAGAGCTTGAGTCATTCATTAAGTTTGCACCAGCTTATTTTAAGTATTTGCCTGAATCAATCAGTTCAGGAAGCCCAACTTGTCTAGCTAAGATCTTGGGCATTTATCAGGTACTTTTTGTTAATTTAAACGTTTAGATAGCATATAAGAAATACTACTAATGACTCATTTTTTATATCTCAAGTTGTGGTCACAATATCTAGTGATGGAATGCCCGTTGAAGTGCTTGCCTGCCTCCATTTTTTGTTGTAAATAAGCCTATATTATATTTACCTATTCGGCATCATCAGTTGGGCTTACATCCCCTTTCCTCTTTTTATGCAAGGCTTAACATTGTTGCCATGTCTATATATGTAGAATATGTTGGCATATTAAATAAAAATATCTTGCTCATGAACAGCCACTTTGTTTTCCTTGTGTAAATTATGGCTTTATAGTTCTCACTTTAACTTTATATATTTTGAAGGTAACATCAAAGCACCTCAAAGGAGGGAAGGAAATAAAGATGGACGTATTGGTAATGGAAAATCTTCTTTTTAGGCGTAACATCAAAAGGCTTTATGATCTCAAAGGGTCATCTCGGTCACGGTATAACCCAGATACAAGTGGGAGTAATAAAGTTCTCCTGGATCAGAATCTCATTGAAGCAATGCCTACCTCTCCAATATTTGTTGGGAACAAGGCAAAACGGTTGCTTGAGAGGGCTGTGTGGAATGATACTTCATTTCTTGCTGTAAGTTGAATCTTACGGCCCTTCTTGATTTCATTAGTAATTCCTCCATGTTTTTTGTTTTCATCTCTTGGTGATATAATATTGTTAATGTTGGTCCAGTCGATTTATGTGATGGACTATTCTTTGCTGGTTGGTGTGGATGAGGAAAAGCATGAGCTGGTTTTAGGAATAATTGATTTTATGAGGCAATATACATGGGATAAGCACCTTGAAACTTGGGTGAAGACGTCAGGAATTCTTGGTGGACCTAAGAATACTACTCCAACTGTAATATCACCTCAACAGTACAAGAAACGGTTCAGGAAAGCCATGAGTGCATATTTTCTTATGGTGCCTGATCAGTGGTCTCCCCCAGTGTTACACCCTAGTGGCTCTCAATCTGACCTCTGTGATGAACATTCATGATACTGTCGCTGTTCTCCTATAGTTATACCTCATTGTATTTTGTCATCTCTCAGTTTTTGCTTCTTTTTCCATAGTTCGCGAGGGCTCCTCCAATTCCCGGAGATCCTTTATTAGGGAGGGAATGGGGGACGTTATCCCATGAAAGGGTAAATGTAAAGTCTATTGTTTAATTATTTGTAATCTTTTTCTTCCTTGTTAGTTGTAATATAATGTATTTCATCTTTTCCATTGTGTTTCTCTTTCTTCTTTTAGAAGGAAAATTATTGTTTGTCATTATCCGCGGAAAGTGTTGAATTTGGAGGACTAAATTATATTTTCCTCTCCTGTTCATGCTAAACAGCCGTTCTTTTTATTTTAAGAATTTATTTATTTTCTTGGAATTAAATGATGTGTTATATTAATTTTGTTTGTAACAAAAAAAAAGTTATAATATATTTATGTTGGCTAAAATATCTTTATATATATTATTTATATAATATGTCAAATATTAAATTTAAAATAATATATAACAAATTTTTAATGTAAAATATATAATATTTAAATAAAATTAAAAAATATTTTAATGTTATATTTTACAAAAAAAAATTATTGGGAGTATTTTAATTTCAAAACATTTGTGTGTATATTTATAATTTAACTTTTCTCTGAAAAAGTAATTTACTCAATTATACCATTGAATAAATGGAGTTGTAGAATGTTCCGGTAAATGGAGGGAAGCATCCCCATCCTATGCTTTTCAGGTCGACATTGAGATCTTCAGCTCCGATTAACCCAGGCATTGGTTTTAGGCATGTAATCTGAGCGTAACTGCGTTTCCACTCATTCTTCCACCAAATAGCGTATCCCTCGGTTTTCTAATGGGGTCAAATACGAAGGAACAGAACATGAGCTCAAGAAACATAGCTAACATCCAAGGGTGTTCATTGCCCCGGTTAGTCCTAAGGGTCTGCCTTAACTTGGCCTGATCGAGTTGAGTTTGGCCGGATTTAGCTAAAAATATAAATGAATAGAACTTTAAACAAAATTATATTGGGCCCAGCCGAATCACAGACAAAGACATATTTTGTCCAACTTGACTTAATAATTTTTTGTTTTAGTTATTAATATCTTATCATCTTATATATATATTATGTTTATTTTATCTGATTCTTTTTACATGCTGTAACTTTCATTATCTACTTAAACTCTTCCTATTTCTTAATTATTTTTATTATTGATGTGCATGCTTACTGACATTTCTTTTATTGAATAATAAAAATACACGTATTTACCTAAAACTAATTATGTTAGTATAGTTTATATTTTGCTTGATAATACTAAGCTATTTTTTTATCGTTGATAAAAACATAAAAGTTCCAAAAGCTTATTATTTTGAAGTATATGCATATGAGTTTACAAAAAAATATTTTTATATTAAGTATCAATTCATAAAAAAAAAAATTTTGGACAGCCTTAACCCACTCTAACCTGCTCTAAAATTGGATTTGTTCGGTCTGGGCTGGGTTACGAGCATAAAAACAAGCCCGATATCTTAATCAGGCCAGGCATCGAGCATACTAGATTTCCGGTCTAGCCTTACCCATGAACACCCCTACTAACATCATTAAACTAAGTCCTTACGAGTGACCATTTGTAATCACGTTCCCCAGGATAGCACCAACTTCCTCTACCAAATGTGGAGGGGTAATGTATCTCGGTACTTAACCTCAACCTTTCATGCGCAACTCAGCTAAATGCATTTCGATATCCAAAAGATGAATGTGTTTGTTTTTCTGAGATTAGGATCCAAACCTGCTACGATATGAGACCAACATTTAGTAGAATTTTGAGAACTAAATCCAAAATTGAACTAATTATATTAATATAGATAGATTTATGATTCCTCTCGGGGGAATTTTCTATTTTTCAAGAGCAAATCGATTATTTTAATCATTGAATTGATTGAGAAAAATTTAAGAACATAATTTTTGGAAAACGTTTGAGGATGGGTTTTTTATTTTTTAAATTAGTAATAAATAATATAGGCGAATTAAAATAGCTTTAAACATCTAGGATCAAGCAAAAGGCATGGCTATCACATCACCATCCAAAAGCATCAATGATCTGTTGGATGATTCACTTATGGAAATCTTTTGTCGTCTTCCTTGCAAATTCGTTTTCAGATGCAAGTGCGCTTCAAAGCGTTGGTCTTCTTTGATTTCTGACTCCAAATTTCATTGCTTATATCTCTGTCGCTAGTGTAGTCTCTTTCAAAAATTGCATCTAATAACCCAATAAATTTTAGAACTTAAAATAATGAAAAAATTAACTAAAATAGAAAATCAAGTTGTAATGTCCCAAAAAAATAAATAATTTAAATAGGTGGGGTCAATAATAATAATTTAACTAAAATATATTAAATTAAATTTTAGGATAAAATTTAAAGAAGTAGAAATAAGAAGTAAGAATAAAATTTAAGCTTGCCATATCTTTAGTTGCCGCACTCTTGTACTAAATCAAAGGACCCAAGTTTGAACTCTCATAAAGCACAATTGCTATGATTTCTTTTCTTCTCTTCCCCCATCCCCTTTCTTTTAGAACAATTCCTTTTCTTCCCCCTCCCTCCTCTCTTTTTAGTATAAAACCCTACTGCTTCGTTTAGGGGGACCATATTGCTATTATTAACTTGTTCTACAACCCTTGTGTTATTCATAAATTACTAAATGGTCCCTTGAAATTTTATCATCAGATCATGTGATTCTATCAACCTATATATCTTGAAGCTTCTTTTGTATGCTCATTCTAATGATTCTACTTTGTTCCCATCGTGCTGCCTTACTCTCCAAAACCTTCACCCTCTTTTAGCATATTTCATCATGTGTATTGTAGTATCTTTAGTCTTTGCCTTCTTTGTTTAAACTTTGATAAGAGAGAGATCTGCGAGTGGCTTTCCCCTCCTCACTTTTCTAATCTTCACTTTGCCCTGTTATATGAGCTTTTTGACACTTTTGTTTAGTTAAGTTTTCATCCAACTTGAAGATTCTTGGCATTCTCATAACTAGCTTTGTTTTTTGGTGTAATGTGTTTCATTGTTGTTGGGATTTTTGCCATTCTTGCTTAGAGCTTCTTCCTTCAATTTTTGTACCTTCATCTACCTCTCTGCTTTATTCGTGTCTTAAGATGTAGCTTTGAGTTTATAGGTTAACTCATCTATTGATTCATTTCTTCTTAAGGTAATTCTCATGCCTTAGTTGCAAAAGTTGCTTCATTTTGTCTTGAGCCTTTGACTCCAATTTTCATTGTTGTTGTTTAAGAATTTCAGCATGTAATTTTTCCTTGGGGCAGCCACCTTCCTCTCTACCTTTATACATCACCTTCCCTTTAATTTTATATTTTGTCCCTCCAAGTTATAACCCTTTTAACTCTTGGCAAGTTCCCACTTTATATAAAGATAAGTCATCTACCCTTGCTCATTGTTTCTCTCGTATGCTACCCTCAAGAAAGTACTATCAAATCTCTTCAGGTAGGTAGCTTCACTTCTTGCTTCCTCCATCTTCTTCACTGCTAAACTATTTTACTGTAGTTATGGGAATTATCTTTTTTTTTTAGCAACTCAAGCTTATTTTTCCATATTGCAAATATTATGTTTAACCTCTCTATTTTTCCTTTGGACCATGGGAATGATTGAGGTCCTTAGGTGGGATGCTTATTAGGTGTGGAAAGTCTTGAACATTAGTAAACTCAGCAAGACTGCCTCTCTTCTTGTTTAATAACTTCTATGGTTAAATTCTAAAAGAGCTATACCTTCTTGTGAGCTAATATGAAACATGAATTGAGGTAAAGTAAAACTAGTAATCAAAGTTAAATAGGGGACAAGCAATTAAAGCAAGTGAATATTAAATTTGAGTTAGTAATAAGAGGCAAATGAAATAGAATTCAATTAACCGAAGTAGTACTAGAACTAGGAATCATGGTAAGTAATAGAAAGTTATCTTGGATCCATACATTTTGCGTGTATGGCTTTGTGCCTACGTTAGCATGAACCTTTCTATTGTGATGTTTGTATTAAATTATTTTCTAATAACATTTGTTTACTTCTTAATATTTAATTTTTTTTGAATTAATTTTTATTTATTTTAGATTTTTATATTCTTCAAATTATATTTTGATTTAACCATTAATGACTATATGTTTTCTGTACTTTATTAAGTTAGTAATGAAACAAACAAATTTGTCATCAAACTTAATTTCATAGTTTAATTAAAATTAATCGTGCATGCATTTTATAATTTTTACCTCTTGTCTTTCTTTTGTTAGATTCTCTTATTCTTTAATCCTCATATTTTTGTATCATAAATAAATGTTAAACATACCATATCACATAATGTATGTTTATCATTCGATTATTATTGCTAACAAAAATATATTTTTATTTAGAAAAACTTAGTTCTTACTAGTCTCTTTGGTTATTGTATTTTATTTTCTATTTACTAAGTATCGCGACTCATTCCATTAATTATCATTACAGATAATAGGGCTACGTTTGAACGTTTCCAATCTAGACCATGAGCATAACTAGTGTTGAGTTAGTGGTCAGTTCGTCTAATGTTATTGGTTATTGTCCTTTGTATTTATGTATATATTTGAACTATAAAGTTGGCTCCACAAATTATAGGTAGGGTCTCTGCCTTATTAGTTATACTTATTTGTTGAATAGAAATTGAGAACCATGCTTTTTTTTATTATTATTATTACTTTTGATTGATTGATTGTTGTAAACAATTTGGGATGTCCTATTTAAAGAGGACATTTTTCCAAATTTTATGTAAACTTGTTACAAATGAAATATCATTATGATATTATATATGTGAATGCAAATTAATATATGAGGTAGTTTATGTTAGTTAAGCTTACAGATACAAGATTGTCTTGTATTCCATGCTAACCTATCCTTAGTTTTGGGGCGTGACATTGCAAGATTAAGGAGATGAATTGGACCCACAAGGCTTTATCATGGATCCATACAACACACTAGTTATTGTTTGAAAGGTACCATCTTTAGCATTTAGGTCTCTTGAACAAAGGTTATCTTTGAGTTTCTTAGGCTTGGATTTGGAACCCATTGATGAAATACTACTATTGATGTCATAGGATTCATCTTTGGATGTTCTAAATTTTAACAGTTTATTTTTATATAGCAAACTACATTCATAATCCCCATCTGCAACCCATTCACTAGAGATTATTTGGAGCTTTCTTTGGCCCTAACTACTTGTAATAAAGTCGGGGTTCTTGTGGGCTTCACATGTGATTCATATTTTCATATAGAAGTAAAGATTGTGTTTGTTAATTCTAAGTACAGGTTAAGGCAGTGTATATTTCTGCTTTCATTGATACAAGACTTGCTTTCAGTGTTGAGTTTTTCTCTTTTGAAATAGAGCAATGGATTGAATATGTTGTATCATGTTCAAGTAGAATTTCTTTTGGATTTTATCCGTGGTCTTGGGTGTTTCCTATCATGGAAAATTGTACTTCATAGGGAAAATGAAAATTCTTGTGCACAATCTTTGCAACAACCAAATAGTCACATCTGTCAATGATTTTTCAAAAGACTTTGGTCAAGCTGCTTTGAAGTTTCTTCTAGAAGTTTACAAATAGCTGAGTTCTCCACTCTTGCATTTTCCCTGTGGAATATGCATGCTTACAACAATAAACTTTGGGAGCTAGAAAAGTGTGGGAGAGGAGAGATAGCATCTACATCGCAATTGGTGCATGAGTTTTGTCTTCCTGAGATTATGAGGCGAATGTTTAAGAAGTTAAGAGGAATTGAAAATGGGTTGTTAAGGGGACACAATAGAATCCTAGCATTCAATCCATAAGATGAGGCTATTGTGTTTATGAATTTTGGTAGCTAAATTCTTTCTTATAATTTGTTGATTTAGAGTTTTAATGTTGGGATATTATCTAATAAAGCCTCTTTTGCTTCATTGGTGGCCTACTTCCATTCCTTCACCATCTCTATAACTTGATCATTCCTTTTAGCTTCTTACTCCAAGTATAAGGGCTTTTCCTTTTACAACATCAATATCATCTATTTTATCCGTTGTCATCTTAACTATCACATTGAATTTTGTTTATCCAAATTTTCAAGTCATTTAGTGGCCTTCTCATACAAATTACAAGGTGGTTGCATATTATGAAAGCAATGAGAATTTTATAATATTTTGACAACTTGGTTATGGTTTTTCCTAAAGTAGCATCTAAGGTTAAATATGAATGAAATGTGTAATATATACAGATTATGCAATCCATTATGTTTTGAGAGGCTGCATTGAGAATATGTTCATTAAGAGAAAAAAAGAGTAAAATAGTTCCCTTAAAACTTCCAACTACAAAAGGTGAAATTATACAGACATATATTACTACATAAAGTTTGCCTACCCGATCATAGTTTCTTCAAGACAAAGGATAGATCAAAATTTACAAGCATTAGAGTGATCTCAATTGTAAAAACCTTGCTGAATAGGTACACTTATGGCATTGATCCAAGCGTCACACAAGAAAATTTCTATCATATACTGGCTAGCTAAGAAGCACTGATATGGGTGTGTGTATTGGATATGACACAATATGATATGCAAGATATAATAATTTCTAAAATTTTAAGATATGAGTATGTGGGGTGTGCATATATATAAAACAAATGAACACATGAAAAGATAAATAATATAAAAGATAATTAAGTCTTAAATAAGAATTTCAAATACAAAATAAGATGTTTATAACAAATTATAAATAATAATATACAATAACTTATAACTAAAATTTGCAATTCAAATAAAATTTCAATCTTGATCTCATTCACATTTTTCTAGGCTTTTAAGCTATTTTAACACATTTTGAAATGTATTAGTATGATTTGAAATGTTTTGAGATATATCAGGCAAAAAAATTTAGATACAAATGCTGAAATATAGTATGCATATCATATTAAATACATATATGATATGAGTAAACTTCCTTTCATGGAGTATCAATGCTTCTTAGCCAGCTAGCTTCCTCTTTGTTAATTACTTTGAAGCTATGCCACTTCACCCTGCCATTGGTGGCGACACCAGCTTCTGTATGTGTTGTTAAACTTGGCATAATACAAAGTTTGGAGTGCAAAATCTCCATGCAAAGGAATGTATCCTCTAGGTTGAAATATATCTTCAATTTTGGACTCTATAATGATTATTCTTGAATGTTCATTATATGGCCTCCTAAAATAGCTCTTGACTTTGTTTTTCGTAGCATGAAATTTGTTATCAGGCACAAATACACATCTTTATAAAACAAGTCCAGTGGATTCTTGCCTGTCGACTCTGCCATAAGACAAGACTATGTTCTCTTGATCTTCTAATGGCTTCTTAAGAACCATAACATTATTTTGGAAGAAAGCAGCTATGTCACCAAAGATGAAATCAATGGTGCCTTTGATGACATAGTTATGGTAGAATTGTCTATAGGTTTGGACAATTAAAGTTCCTTAGTATCCTTCAAAAAAAAAAAAAAAGACAAATACTGTATGATATGCTTGCATCTTGCTTCCATTCTTGATAATTTTTTAAGTCAGCATTATTTTTGTACTCCATTGCTTTTCCTAAAAGTCCATCTCCTCAAATCACGGCAATAGAGTGTGTGCATAACAAAATAATCATTGCCACCTTCAACTCCCTTCGCTCCTCATGATTCATAACCTTATCACCCTTAGATACAACCGATAGTTAGTGCTGAAGGGATTTCTTAAGAAAGAAGAAATGGATTGGCTAATGGCAAGTGAATTGCTAACATATTCCATTGAATTCTTGATCATTTTGAACAAATCTTCTTACGTTTTTCCCTTGGGAAATGCATCTAGACATGTTTCGTGGTAAGAAATCACTACACTTAGCCAACTTTTAAATCATCAGTTCTTAAGGATAGCTTTTTCAAATCACCTGCTATAACTTATAAGAAAGAGAATCCCAGTTTTTCCTTAGCATCATCTTAAAGTTTCTTACACCCTTCAAATCTTCTATCTTTTCTTTCGATTCAAAATTCAAGGTGTTGGTTCTATTGAATGCCTTTTAAACCTCTTTTGTAACAGCTTCCATGGAAATTCTAAGAAGATATTTGAATTCTACCAATTTAGGGTCCTTTTTCATTGCCTTGCCTTCCCAAGCATATCTTTGCATTTGTTTTGGTTGAAGACAAAGATCCCTTGTCATTGAGGTTTGGAGATAAGAAGGAATACTGCATTTGCAATCGGGCTGGCTAGCATAATGGTAAAAATTGCAGCAGTGAGAATCCTCTTTCTTGACTTTTGTTTCCTATCATTCTTTTGCTATGAATCTTTTTGCCCTTTCTTGTGTGATCTTATTGGAATTTCTAATGCATATAGTTTAGACAAGAGACATTTTAGGTTTTCCTATTCAAAGGCCACAACAAGTTCTGGCATTGTCAACTGTATTTCCTACCAACTTATATCTTTTACCTTCCCTCATGCCAACTTTACAATCCTTTCCTCTTTTCACTATAGGCCTATCCCTCTAACTCTTCCAAAATAGAATAATTATAATTGTATGTATGCCTCTTTCGAACCTCTAAATCACACTCATCAAATCTGACAAAATCACAACTAACAACTTATCTTTGAATACCAGTAAAATCGCCTATAACCATACTGGTGTTGTCTAATTGACTATTCACCATGATATGGGATATGAGTACGGGTATAAATATGCTAGTCTATATAATTAATAGTTTGAGGGTATAAAATATGTAATTGTGTATAATGAAAAGAAAAAAAGAGGGATTTATTACTTTGTTATATAATAGAGTGAGGAAAGAGATTTTTTATTTGTTTTGTCTAGTATTGATATAATTATAAGAATTAAAATTATATCTTTTAAAATTATATACATTAAAATAATGCATGATTATTGGAATAGATACCCTATTTTCCTTCTTTTCTTTTATCACTTCTATCAAAAATAGAAAATCAAAACTCAAACCAAATCAATATTTCCCATTTCTTCATATTCTCTCAATCATATTTTCACATCACATTATTACGTATATTTTCTCAATCATTTTTTATATATTAGAATCCCACTGATATGATAATTAAAAAAGATAAATAATAAAAAAAATAAAAAAAATATATAATAATATAAAAAAATTATATCAAAAGACCAAAAAAACCAAGGATAGCTTGTAGGCATATGTTGCCTCCCACAATGTCCTCCTTAATTCACCCGACCTCCCTTTCTATTTTGATAACTTGCTCCTTGAATGGTAAGTGCAAGTTAAAAAGTACATAGCAGAATCTAAGAACAATATTGGTTTGCTGATTTTGGTGTTCTAATACACGAGAGTATCATGAGTTAGAAATAGTGGAGGGGAAAAGTTTGGAGGGAGGAAATCGAATTAGGTAACATTGAATCATAGCTAATTTCTTGCTTTGTGCTGTTTGACATCCATTCTTATGAATTTAAATAATTTTAAAATTATCAACCTTAGAATGGCCTGTTAAATTAGCTATGAATTTTTAAATTTGATGTCATCACTTTACAGTATCCTGTTTTAGCTATCATGCCTTTGTTTTGTCAAATCCCATCATTGTAAGGGAAGGAAGTAGAGTTGAGCCAAACGTCATCCACTATGAACTTTTATGTGAATAAAGTCATCAATGTCAGGTCTTTGGGTAAGGTTCCGTTTCTTGAGATAAAGCCAAAACGGATGTTGACACATCTTTGAAGAATAAGAAGTCAAAAATGAATAAGTAGTATGACTTTTACATCCTCCATTGTAGTTTTTAAAGCTATTAGAGATGCATGCACAACTTATCTTCGGTGTCTCTAAACTTCATAGTAATAGAAGTGGATTAGCCAATCAAGGGTAGGGATGAACCCACCTTATACAATTTGGGGGAACACCCTAAAAAATAATTAATAGAAATTTTGTATATATATAATATTATTTTTTTTAAAAAAATTTTTAATCTATCTCTCTAAAATTTTTTATTTATCTTTTTAATTTTTTGAAATCTTAAATATATACTTTTAAAAATATAATTGTCTCTTACATTGATTATAAAAATAAATTTTCTAAAACAAATAGAATATAATAAAATATATTTAATGATTTTCAAGGAGCCTTTGATCTTTATTTTTTAAGAAAGACTAATGATATATTTTTCACTTTTTGACCTCACTTTTTTGCAAAATTACTTCATTTTTGGCTTGTTTAACCATACTCTCCACTCACAGTAAAAGTAAGATTTCACAATAAAATGGAAGACAACTTTGTTGCAAATAATTTAATTATTTATATTGAAAAAGATATTATAAAGAATCTCACTACAAAAGAAACAAATAAATTATATTCAATCAAGAATAATATAGTATGATATTAATGGCTTATATATATTATATCACTTATAATATATGTTTTGCTTGGATTAAGATAATTATATTTATTTTGATGTTATTAAGCTTCTCTAATTTTTTTATTATATTTCTTTGATTTTTAATTTGAATAAATTTTAGTAATATAAGCTTCTTTGATTTTCTTCTAGATTTGTGTCTCAAAAATGGATCTTTGGATCAACCTGAATCAGTAAGTAGTTTTTCAAATTTGAGTCATTAAAATTTGATTTGGATGATTTAAATTTTATATTTAAATTTTTTAAGTTAACAATTAAAAATAATTTTATTTTATATCTTATATTTTTTCAGAAAAAATAAAATATGAAAAATAAAATATTAAATTTGAATCATTCAACTTTAATTTAAATAATTTAAATTAAAATAAATAAGAGATAGGTAAAGGATCCAATTTTCCTTTTGGATATAACGCTCGATGCTTTTCCAAACACGAAAAAATGCATGGTCAGGGACGGTAATAGATATTTCTTTCCTTTTATGGCCATTTCGTCGTTTACCGCAGGTGGCCATTCATGCTGGTTCAAGCAGTCACGTAGGCGCGTGCATACATAGGCTTCTTTTCATTTTCGGGATCCTTTCCCTTCAAAGTAAAAAATTATTAGGACTCACTGTCCTCTTGTTAGGTGCTGGGCCCCAGGAGGCCTGTAATATACTGTACGTGTACAAACTTTTTCGGGAAAAATTACAATTAAAACCCATAAAACTAAATTATTTATTTTAAAGGAATATTTTAAAACATACAAAGATTTAAAAATTTAATTATAATATCATAAATGTCTCATCCTATATATTTTTATTTATAGGAGAACATGCTATGACATAATTTTAAATGGATATCTATGATGACATGCTATACACAGGAAATAATTTATTTGTAGAGAACTTGCGCAACCTTGTCCAAATTGAAAATTTTAAATCCTCTTCAATATACGAGGGAGTTTATGGGAAAAAGAGTGATAGAGGAGGGAATAGGTTCAGGGAGACTTCTTTATATGGACTCTATTCTTATTTAGTTACTTTATCTAATTCTTTTGCATAAAAGAGAATCCAAATTAAAAATTAAAAAGAAATGAAGAGAATACACAAGTTTGTTGCACTAATTACTAATGTCAGTAAAAATATTTTTATCATAACATTTCAAACATTAGATATTTGAATCTTTTAAAATAACACATGGGTATTAAAACTTTTTTTTGTAGAGAGAGAGAGAGAGAGAGAGAGAGAGAAGCATTGCTTCAAAAGAAATGTTACCTTAAAACAAAAATAAGTAATTAACTTTTTTTTTTTTTGGAAACTATAGCGTGGAAGAATGGATCATTACCAGAGTGAAAGGACATCCACTGTCTCATTTACTATAACTTCCACTTTTGAGAAGTGCTTAAGCTTGTATATCAGGCTGCATTAAAAAAAAAATCAGTTTTACAATACAAACATAATAGCATCTTTAACCAAGTAAAATTTACAGGAAAAAGGACCACTATTTACATGATAGCATATTGATTTTAAAAGTTCTTTAAAGTACATAATTTTATTTTAAGATTTTCACTTATAATTTTCCCTGCGTTTTACATGCAATTGTTGGGCTCCCTCAGTCCATCACCCTCTGATTTGCCACCACAAGTCAAATGATACGACCCCACAAAGAGAAGAAAGAGTGATGGGATGATATTATAAACCCAAAGTATTACATATGTAATAATTATTACATATTATTAACTGATGTATGAATGTCCAAACTCAATAATGCTACAATGGACTTTAACAAACTTAGTAAATTGCTAGCGTTAACATGGTTTAAGTTGTTCCATGTAGTACAAGACCACACCAATTAATTTTCTTCAAAATGAGAAACACCCGAATCAAGTCCCATGCCAGAAATGGGGAATTCTTCTATAATCTAGTAATTAAGATCTAAAGTAAAGACTAAACACCAACCCATCATTATTTTAGCATTATGATATTTTGTTTTTAAAGATCCACTTGAGTATCAACTAGTAAACACAAGAAGGAAGACAAGGACATGCCAAGGTCTTTGAAGTTTTAAACCCCTAATCCCGCGGTGTAGGTTACACCTGTTGAGGGTAACCACAGATTCCCCTCAATAAATTGAGCCACTGTGAAATTACTGGCCTGGCTAGAATCATTCAGTGCTTGGTACCCTGCCCATTTCACTCGCTTGTCTACTGCTGCCCCTGCTCCATAATTCATGTACTCAGCATAGTACAATGTGTCCAATGCAAAATCTCCATTCCACTCTAGCCACCCTTCTGGCCTCAACACATCACTCATATATGACTGCATGAAAATGGTTCGTGAATACGTCTTCCATGGTCTTCCGAGGTAAGTTTGGGTAGAGTTAACTGAGGGTAGGAGGTCAGAATCTGCAGAGACGTTACAGAATTGGAAGGAGAAACCCGTTGGTTCATTTGGATCTTGTCGTCCTTGAGCTGTGATGGTGTTCTTTTGGTTTGGTAAGCCTTTCTTTGCCAGCAATAGACAGTTTTGGAACACAGCGGCGGCGTCACCGAAGATGAAGTCCACAGTGCCAGTAATTTTGCATTCTCTGTAAAATTGGCGCATGGTGTGCGTATATAGGCTGTCCTGGTATCCAAAAATGCCACATCGGTAGAACACAGAGAGGTCAGAGTCGGATCTTAGTGCTACTGCTTGGTGCTTCTCGGGCCCTGCAGTGTTCTGGAACGTTATGTCTCGTGCTATGAACCCTCTCCCACTAACAGCTGCACATGGGAAAATGGAAACTGGGTCAGAGATTTCAGCTATATAGTAAAACAAGGAGCTTTGAACCTTCAACTGTTATAATTGCACCACATGCTCATTTATTTTTCCACATTAGTTAGCAGCAGACATGGATTATGTTGGTCGAATAAGGCCCCATTTACATTGCTTCTTCTTTTAGCTTCTGTTCCATGTTGGGCCATTGCATCCATTTCGTTGTGTTGACCCTTCTAATAGTTTGGCTGCCCTAATTTCATAGCATTTCCTCAGTCATTGTCTGATCATTTTACAAAGCACGACACCCAAACTCGGGCAACTTTAGGCATCAAATAGGAGACCATATTTACCTAACTCCCTTGACCCACCAAAATCATGGGGTGTCCATTTTCAATAAGAAAATAGCTTAATTGAATTATTGATGACAAATAAATTTCTTTTACAATTAAACCTCATATGATGACAAATATTTAAATACAGGTAATGTATTATATAATTATATAATGAGTCAATAAATATTTATCAAAATAAATACTATAATTGATGGATTGATTGACATATTTATTTTAATAAATTCTTATTTACGGATTATATAATGACAAAGTGTATTATAGACCCCTAACTATTCCTATTACGTGATTAGATATTTGTGAAATTTTTTCACCCTAATAGCAACTTTTAATAATCAGTCTTCAGTTGACGCCTTACTTATTAAGACCAAGATAAACAAACATCAGCATAAACAGAAGAAGGAAAAAAAAAGGCAAAGAAAAAGAGTATTGGTAAAGCGTAGTTACCAAATGTAGCGGAGCGGAAGGTGGTCCAGCCATCGACGAAACTACGGTTGCCGGAGATAACAGTAGCATCCATACCATCACCAATCATCATGAGGTTCCACTTCTTCTTTTTGATCTCCACGTTCTCAGTGTATACACCCCTCTTTACGTATATGACATAGCGTTTCATGCTATAGTCAGGCGCTGCAAGCACTGCATCCATCACCCTTGTGTAATTTCCACTCCCATCGGCGGCTACCACAACATCTACTGGCACCCCATTTGCTTGCAGCAGCTTGCGGTCGCCCGGTTTAACCCATGAAGGAAACCGGCTCTTGCT
Source organism: Erythrophleum fordii (assembly GCA_032878935.1). Lineage (NCBI taxonomy): Eukaryota > Viridiplantae > Streptophyta > Magnoliopsida > Fabales > Fabaceae > Erythrophleum > Erythrophleum fordii. Next base: position 49,433,303 of record JAVQMF010000054.1, on the reverse strand, counting down.
GCTCGAAAATTGGTCCGAAACAGGGTGCACCTGGGTCAGCAGCTGCAGCACCAATGAGGTCACTTGTCTGAGCCCAGTTGATATCAAACCTCTCACAATGCTATTTGTACCTTCAAACCCGTCCATGCATGTCTCTGGATTCGCTAGTGCGGCGCTTAACCATGTCCTCAAATCAGAGCTTAAGTTTCCGGTACTGTTATGCTTGCCTGAAAGAATTACATTGATTATTATTTTTGGTGTAAAATGTTAGATTAAATCTTTTTTTATTAGTTGGGTCTCGGCGAAAAATAAATAAATAAAATCGGTCATGGTTGTGATCAGTGACTTATCGGCAATTATGGATCGAGATCCCTTGTTTTGAGTTATCACCGAAACAGAGGAAAATATTGATGGAGTTCAAATCTTAGGAAGTTAGGAGTGAGGTCCCTATTTTATTGACAGAAGATTTTCGAGAAACATGTAGAATTATTGCATTTGATTGAAATGGCACTCCAAATGTGGAAACGCATGGAGGACGAATGAGGACATTGGTAACAGTACCTTTGGGACTTTGAGTAGCAGATGCAGACCAGGTAAGGTCGTCAGAAGACGAGTCGAGCAAATCAAGGCAGTCGGAAATTGCATTTGAAACACGAAAACCTCCAGAAATATGGCCAAAGGGTGACAAAATGGAGATAACCTGTTGTAACACATCGATGACTGCTCTCACAGAACCAACGAATTCAGAGGAGGAAACCTTCAAGGAATCTGATCCCACCAGATCACCCCTAACACTAGCACCAACACCCAGAATTATCATAGACATGAAGATGAATGTGATAGTGGGTATTGGTGACATCCCTTTTGTTGAAGAAAGAGCCATTGGAAGAACTCGGGCTATTTTTGCAACAATTATTATTAGCATTATTCAAAAATACAAATACGAAGAACTCCGAAGAAAGATATGTATTTAAAGGGGTTGAGAGGGGAATAAAGATTAGAATGAAGCGGTTAGCTGGGCAGGTAAGGGAATTTAAGAGGGGTGGAGATAAGTGTCGCGAGAGAGCCGGTATGAGTTTGTAAGAAAATAGGGTCATAAAACTTCAGGTACAAGGGTCAGGGTAGTGTCCAAGTGTTGGCTACAGTTAAGTGAATCAAATCCATACGCAAATCCGCAAGGCTTGTTGTCCTATGCAGCCACCCATTGTGACTACCACAGCTTCTACCTAGTCAATTTCCCCACCTTTTCCTACTTTCGCACTCTCCTCACTTAGCTCCTCTGTGTTTTCTTAGACATCCTCCTCGTAGTAGGGGAAAAAAAAATGGATTACAAACTTTTATCCTTATAAACTGCTTCTAATAAGACTTAAATCTTTTCCAGTAGAAGTGGCGTTAAAAGAGACAGCTCACTCTCGTTTCCTGTAGAAGCGGCGTTAAACAAATTCGAACCATTTAATGTTAGCTTCAAATCCTAAAGGAATCAGACGCCTGTTTTCTATTTATCAATTATCAACGTCGTCTGACAATTATTCACTTTACTCTCTATCTTATTCTTCGCTTGTAAGAAATAACAAGTCTAATTTTTCAATTAAGGACGAAGGGACCCGTCCACGTTCTTTGACATTAGATAGATAAGAATGGCCCCTCTATAGCAGTGCTTTTTTTTTTTTTTTTCTTCTTTTTCTTTTAATTACTTCTTTTTTCCTATGCCAATCCTGGCACTTGTCGGAGTAATAATGGTGATATTACTAACGGTAAAATATTCAAAAACAAATCTATTCTGGCCGTTAGATCACATTGAATGGATCTTATACAAGGGTCTTTTTTTTTTTTTAACTTTTTTTCTGATTTTTTTAATTAGAACTTTGGACGAAAATATTAATAAATAAAATATTTTGCATCAAATTAAATATTTAAATTCTTTTTTAAAAAAAATAATAAATTATACAATCTATAAATGAAAGAGTTGCTCATAATCATAAGAATTTATGTTCTTTAAACTGTGAAGTTTGTAAAATATCACTAAAATGAAAAAGTGTATGAGATAAGGAGGAGTAATAATAAAGGCCGCTAAGATTTTAATACCATTGTTTCTATGTGTTTTAATAATAGATGGAGACATGCGGTGCAATGGCATTTAAAAGGTAAGATTTTGTTCGAGTTTCTCCTTTCGACAATAATTGTGTATATAATGACACTTTTTTTTAGCAATTTTGTTTATCAAAAAAATTGTTTATACATTATAAACAAATTATTATTTGAAATAATTCACATCGTGTAGAATGTAGCTGGACCTGAGCATAAATATGTTGAAGTTCATATGGGAAACCATTATAATCAAATGTTGCCTTGTAAAACACACTGATGTAACGTTAAGTTGTCTGTATTCATCGTTACTCTTAAATATTATAAGAAAGTTGGGATATTTTTATGAGAATGATCACTGCTTAACTGTTGAAATCTTTTTTTTTTTTGAAATAATTAATGTGATCTTTAATAAATATCCCTTGATTAAAATTTATTCTTTTTGCGATTTAATTACAAGAAAAAGATGCTAGCATTAGTAGCAGACATGCATCCATATGATATGTTAACATTTGAATATTAAGTAGTTTTCAAATAAGGTAATTCCTATTCTTGCTGCTGGTTGTGTTGTTTTTTAAGAACTTTGGATTTGATTTGAAAGATCTAAATTTTTTTAAATTTTTTTAATTTTAAAAAAAAAATTAGACTATTTAAATCTAATTTCAATGGTTTAAGCTTAACGCTAAGCAATTCGATACGAAGAAACCAAATTGAAAATAAATTCTATGGCGTAAATTCGTGTTATATATATATATATTGGGGTAATTGTTAGTAATGTCTGGTAACATCTTTTAGTATTGTGTTGATAACATTTTCTTAAGATATTAGTCGCATTTTTTCAATACAGTAGTAACTAACTAAAAGCTTTTTGAGCACATGGAGTGTTAATTGTGCTAATAACATCTTTTCAACATGTTAATAATACCGTCTCCTCAAAATGTTGATATGTAACATCTGTTTGTAGTCTGGTATTGATCTCTTAAGCATCCATAATTTTAACAAGAAGCTAGCGTTGGTAATCTTTCATCTCATTACTACTCCCTAGGGAACAAGTTAGAAATATCTCAAGAGTTGGTAACATCTTCTCAATATGTTAATATCAAGTCGTATTAATTAATTATTAACACCTTAAAAAAAGACTATTTTAGAATATAAATTTGCATATTAGGTAAGTCGACGTGTCAATAAGAAGGCATAGTTGGGTTTACATATGTCTCGGATTCATTGCCGCAAATTGGTATCATGAGAACATTGTATCAAGATTTCATGCGGAGACTTATTCAGAAACCATTCAAATATAAGAAGAATACAGAGGGCCGGGGCTGGCTATAGATTGTACAAGAGAAATTTTAGAATCATTAGTTTGGGAGGTTTCTTTCTCTGAACAACGAAAAGAAGAGATGCGGGTGCATCTATCTTTCTGAAAGGCGAAAAAGGGTGACAGACAATAAAAGGCAAAAGAGACGCGCTTTAAACAAGAGGGAGGGAATGCCAAAAACGCGTTTACAGCTTGCTCTGCGCTGCCGTTTTGCAATTTAATATTCTCTGAAAGTCGAAAAGATAAGAACGCGGAATTCGAGATCTCTGATCAATTGGTGGATCCACCATTTCATGTGGCTCATGCTGGTTCCATTAGGCGCCACCCATTACCATCAGGTATTCATCCAAATCCATGGCTCAATAAGTCAATATTTCTTTCCCATCTAGATTCTGATATTTTCCTCTTTAAACATTACTCGTCAAATTTTATTGGCCTTTCCTACACATTTATGACAAACTCATTTTTAGGGATACATTGGCACCTCAATATTAAATAATATTATATTTATAACTATGCATATTGTTCATATGAGTTTTATTACACAAATATTGTTAAGCACACCATACTACATGGGATATCTTGATTTATTCTATAGCTTTTTTTCTTTTTGATTATGCATGTGGACATATAGAAAAGCATACATTTTTTAAACGTATTTGAGCATCTCTTTGGAAGAAAATTTGGCAAGAAATAGAGAGACTCCGGAATGATACCTAACAACAGACACCTTAACGTGAACTTTATTTGAGTTGGTTATAAACTGAAAACCAATACATAATTGCATGCAACATCTTGTAATTTGAATTTTTTTAGATAGAATTGGTTATTCTTTGAAAAATTGGAAATTATACATGAATAAACGATATTTTTTTGGGAAGAAAGTAGATACAAATGAGAATTGGTTACTGTCCCATAATGACATTTCATTTTAGGCACTTATATATATATATATAAGTGCCTAAAATGAAATATTAGAGAGAGAGAGAGAGAATTTATGACGAACAATTTTAAAATTATAGAAACGTTTATTAAAACAGAACAGAAGGACAAACTGGGGAAAAAGAAGATCGTCAAGCAGATAAGCAAAGTAAATTAATACGTAGAATGCATTCATAGTTTGGAAAAGCCTCGTGATCAAAAGCCCTTATTTGAAAAAATAAAACAGTGAAATCCTATTGTCAAAAAAATATTGCATTTGGATGCTATAAAATGCCATATCCGAGTATGGCTGTACGTTTTAGCAACATATAATTATAAATAAAATTAAGTAATCTTTTTGGTACAATTTTTCAGTGCAATTTTATAAATAATATTAAATAATAATTTTATTTTAGTGTAATTTTTTCATTAAAATCAAAATTAAGTAAAACACATAAAGTGAAATATGATAATAAATTAAAAAATTACTATATGTCTGATAACGTTACATTAGCTCTAAAAAGGAAAAAATATTCATAGTAACTCTTGGTGCCATAATGAGATCTTGTCCATCCATGTTGTGGTTGTTGTTGATCCAACTATTTTTGTTATTACTCCTTTTGAAGTGAATTATTGATATTGACAGTTGAAAAAGAATTTAAATCTAAATTTAGGATTTGAATTAGAAGAATCGACTTATATGATGTCATAAACCTTATTACAACAATCTCCCAATCTTAAAGTATTGATTGCTGTATGTGACATTAAATGGTAGATTAAAAAGTAAGTTAGAAAGTAACCCAAAGGCATAAGATATTTGCTATGGGGTTAATGTAAACAACAAGGCTGCAAGTGATCCCAATTATGACATCGGCAATGGTGGCATGTAATAAAAGGACCTAACTCCTCCAAAGTCATCAAATTAGTTGGTCTACATAGAAAAAGATGAACCACTTGTGCCAAAATCTTGTTGCACCAATGACAAGATATAAGAAGAAACTTCAATACCTATAATAGGCATAGATAAAGTTTCTGCATGGGTGTTGTGATGTTAGCGCACTTTTGCAACATTTGGTTGTTAAGTTAACATATAATCTTAGTGTCTTTTTCCTGATCTACTTGTTGAAATTTAGGGCCTTAGCAAATCAGGTGTTGGTTCAGTAGATTGAGACATCATTATGAATCGTTGTTTCTTTAGAGCAAGTAAGATATTTTTAGAATCTCAACCTACAATTTTTCGAAAATTCATGGATCAAGGTTCTTGTAAGTGTAACCTGCACAACTCTTCTATTAGATTAGCCTAAACAAAAGATAGATAAAATATTAAAAGTCAACATAATATTTACTAAGAAAAGAAAAACAAATAATAGTGAAAACTATTTATAAGTTTATCACATAGCCAATAACAACACTAGTTGGATCCATTCACCATTGGGTATGTCTTCAATACCATTGCATATACTCGGATATGTGACTAAGAGGCTCTAGAACATAAGGAGTTTGATTTATACAACCTTGCCACCTATTCCATGCAAGGATAAATTTTGCATGTTTTATAAACCAATTGGTTTGGGTTCTTTTTCAAAATTGTGTAGCATAGAGGGCATCTATATTTATTGGATCTTGAAGGATTAATTGATACATGCCACCAAATTAGTATAAAACTTAATCTAAATGGTGTCATTTTATGTTGTGAAAGCAGATGAATGGAACTAAAGCCTTCCAAATATCTAAAGATGTTAAGCGACGCTCCAAGATTAGTTAGCACACGTGTTGTGGTTCATATGGAAACTAAACAATTTGTGGGCAAAATTATTGAAACGGTAAGTAATTAAATAGTTTTAAAGGTATGATAAACATCAATATAGACTTTAAGGCAACAAACCTCGCCCCTCATTGCATCAAGTAAAATCTCATACTATCTAAAGGCTCACATACCTAGATGGGAACATTGACTATCATTCTTTCATCTAGCAAGATGAGCGCGTATATTAACCAGTCAATTAGAAATATATAGAGACAATATAGATGCGATGTAGAAAATGGTAACATGTTCATATTTGAAGCTTAAAGGTGGAAGGAAAGGATAATCATTTATGCGGGGAACTGGGATAGGTAGTCTCTTGAACACAAGTATAGGAAATCGATACCATATCCACAGATGCAATAAGGTCGAGCACCCATCGATACCACATTCCTCCATATAGCTAGCATTATAGAGCTCTTGGTATAAATGAGCCAACATTGCTAACCCCTAACTTTACTTGCCAACTTTTTCAAAGTTTTTGAGTAATAGAAGGTACATCAAATAAACTTTTTAACTAGGCCTATCTAGCATTAAACAACCCTTGATCAATCTAAGAATGTAAGCACATGTGAACTAATGCACATGCTCATCATTTATATCATCGGGTAATAGCATGTTTGGATAAGCATTAGGGAACCTGAAAATCCCGTTTGCCAATCATGGTTATGTAAAAGCAACAAATTGTTACTTTGTCCGAAACGTGGTTTGGAGGAATAAAAACACTTATCCAAACATGCACTAAGTTGTTAAAGTTCTCGGCTAGCTAGGTAATGTTTAGCTGTTGACCATCAATCTGATCTCCTAGTACTATGATCCCAAGGAGCCACTTGCATGGTTTCATTCATGTATAATTAGTCAAACCAAAAATAGGTTCTCCTTCACAGGATAGGCTAAGATGCACAACAACATCCTTGAAGGTAATCGTAGACTTACCACTAGTGGTGTAAAACATGTGGGTTTCAAGATATTGCCACTGACACAAGTGATAGATCGTCTTTAAGTTGCCCAAGTCAGGGCATGCTGTAAAAAACAGCTTGTTGGAGATGTTTCACAATGGCTAGAGGTGAATCACGTGAATAATCCTTCTACTAGACATATCTAGGGGGAGCAAACGGTGGTTCTACAAAGAAAAAAGTTAATTTACTTACCTAGCTATGTAACATAAACAAACAATTAATAAGATTTGAGGATTATCTTACCAAGCCATACTAAACAACCAATGATATATGCAATTTTTGCAAGTGTCAGAGTGACTCGTCTTCTTAACTTGGATCGATCACTTGTTTAAGACCAACCATAACTTCAACGCACTAGTAAAATTTGATGAACATAAATTTTTATGAGCATAAATGGATATAAATTGACATAAATTTTGATTAATATACATTGATGTAAATATTGATAAATATAAATTGACATAAATTTTGATGCATAGATACCGAGGAGCTCCAAAAAAAAACTTCGATTCAAAGAATTCAAATTCACAAAATGACAAATGAACTCAGATTTCTTGAGTCCGAGTTCAGAAAATGACCAAAAAAGAAAGAAGACTTAAATTTTATCGATCCAAATTCATCGAAAGTATAGAATCTGACTCCAATAATTTTTTGTCACATAGGATTTGGTTAATAATTTTGTTTTGATAGGATCTGACTCAAAAGCCGCTGTAATTTAGCTTATACAGCTCACAAATTGCTTTGGGCTTATATTACCCGCTAACAAATTAATCGACCAAATTTCCTCCAAAATAAAAAATGAAAATTAAGCCTCCCAAAACAGCTTGAATCCCTTCGAAAAGAAATTACAAGGCCGAAAGATTCCTCTAAAATGCCTGATGATGTTATACCATGGATCATTACTATACCAACCGACATCAGATATCATAGCATTGCACTGCAAGATGGTACAACGTTATGATTCAATTTGCTTCTGGATCCTCAGAAGGTGTAAAAAAATCTTTGACTAGTTATTCCTGATATAGTAATCACACGAGAGTTTCCATCTTAATGATGTTGCTTTTTTTTTTTTTTTCTGATGAAAATGATGTTGCTTTTTTATTGGTCTTCCACCGTGATTATGATGCTGAGAAAGGGATAAATAATATAATCATGAGTCACTTATATTTGATTTAAATATATTTTTGGTGGCTTTAGTTTTAACTAAAAATTTTAACTTAATTCTCTTAATTTAAAATTAGGCAGTGATATCCTCCTACTTGATAAAATAAATCCAATTTTATTTCTCTGTCTTATAATTTAGATAAAATTTAATTTCAAACCTAATATTTTGTTGAAGTTATTTATTTGTTTGATATCAAAAACTCATACTCAAACTTGATATCTAAAACAACATATTATTAAATTTTACATTAAAATTTGGATAAATTATGAGAGAAGAAAAAAATTGAATCATTTCAAAAGGAAAAAAAAAAAGACAGCATTGTTTGTTTTTAAACTAAAAAAACCAAATTAAAACTTCTACAAAACTAGTGCGACCAAAGGTGTTATTAAGCCTTTATATTTCTTCCAGTTCAGCTTAACCCACAACCCCCTAAGCAGCCAATCTTCTCGCTTGCAGCTGCGTCAGATGATATCGCTTCCTTCAAAAATATAATTGACATATTTTAGACAAAAGGATTAGTCCAGCACTTCTTCCTCCGAAAAGGAGGGCGTCCACAAAACTCAAATGCAGGAGTTGAAGACACTATGAAGCTACCAATGGCATCAATTGCTGTTCCACTTCTTCCCAGTTCTTAACTCTAGTGACCAGAGGATGCTGATCAACAAGCTCAATCTTACCCCAAGGATATGAATTTTCGTAATCAAAAAGCAGGACTCTAATTCCAGCTTCAGCGCACTCTATAGCATATCTTGGGTTGTCATCAATGAGAACCTTGGCACCTAAAGATCTGTCAATACCAATTTATAAGAATCTATAAGCAATAACTCTGTAAAAGAAACAAAAGCACAGTTTGGGGGAGAAAAGGTGGTTCAAAGCATTGGCTTTTAGGCAAAGTCATAGAAATGCAAGTGAACTATGTTAGGAGGCATACCTACAAATCTCTGACTTTGGTCTAGACAACCCATCAAGGGCAAAATGATTTCCAAAGTGAATCTCCTGAAAGAGTCCTGCATAATACTTCTCTATCCACTCAATTGTGTGATCCTTGATTGCATTCTGCCGAGATCTAAGATATAAAAACAGCTCCAGTTAGTTGATGCGAACTAGATTACATCACAGGTTAAAGAGAGTTCAACACAAACAAGCATACGTTACAACTGATAGGTTACAAAATCTTGATAACTTCTGAAGGGCCGTCTGAGCACCTGGGATAGGGTGGATTCCTGACTTGAAATAATGTGTCTTAAAAAATTCATGAACGCGGATGTCGGCTGCAGGACAATAATATATTAACTTTCAACCAGTCCACAGGCCATCATGAAGCATAAATGAATTTCACTTGGCACAAACCATCATTATATAGAAAACATCAGAATATAAGTGAGCTGTTTGACAGTTTCAAGGAAATTTTATAGAAAATACATTCGCAAGTTAAAACGTGAACAGATCTCCTAGATTTCATTTGTCTATCTTGTAACGTCAACCTATAACTATAACTCATGGATCTTTGGCATGTTTGCCCTCTAGTACACTGCAGAGGCTTCTTATTTCACGCTGTACTATGGTTACTCCCCATTGGCACAGTATTTATTTGGAACAATTTTTACACAGCACGACTGAATTACAGAACCAACATCAGGATCCTTGCCAGAAATCAGGCTTGCCTCTAATAAGTCAGTTAAGTAGTCAAAACTAAAAGAATTTAACAAATTTTGACAATTAGATCAGGGGGCATTTAATCTCATGAATGATAGCATCCGAATTTGAAAACACAAGACACTTCATTCATTGAACTTCATAAGAATTAAATGAGAAGGAACAAAAATGAAGAGTGCATTCAGCAGTTACCTTCATCTTGTGAACAGTTCCATATCTGTACCAGAAATAAAGAGTGCATCAGACTCCACATACAAACATGCAAAATATTGACAAATAAGTTGGGTTTCAATACAACTCTTTAACCAATCATTGCTAAGGCTACATTCTTTTTGTAGAAAAATTGGAAAAAAAAAGGCAGAAATGAACCTCCAAAGGAACATGCAAATTGCTGTACTCATTGACATCATTTAATTAGAAAATCAACATAACCTTTGCAAACTCCAATTACTTATCACGTAAAATATAGAACTCCTTAAGCAATACCTTGAAAAACTCGTATACATGATACTCAGAAACTGAATAATTTGATGAGTATCGATCTGCAATGAACTGGTTTAGGGCTGACACGAAGTTGCCTAATACTGCGTATAAAAATTGCAGATGAAATATACACGTTAGAAGAACAAGAATGCATTATACTATTAGAAATTCAAGAGAGGCATAATTTATCTAAGCCTAGACATCACTATATGATGACATGTCAACAGTGAAATGTAGGGCATTCTTCATACACATGTCTGGAGTGGACAATTATTTGATAAAATAAATATGACTTCATTCACATGTGTATTGAATTATTATAAAATAACATGAAATCAAACTAACCAGGAATCCAGGATATGAAAGTGTTAAATTTTTAGCATGCTCTAAGCAGGCTATGCATAGAGTAGATTGTCATCAGTTATCACAACCAAATAAAAGGAGGATTCATATTTGAGCGACACAATAAAATATTCTTTTCATATATACATTTATATAAATCTCCAAAGGCTCATTTGATACACAGAATAGAAAAAAATGCTTTGGAAGAGGGAATGAAAAAAATAATTTTAAAGAATTTACTTAAAAAAAAAAGTAATAAAAAAGAATAAATATATTAAATAATAATTATAATAGCAAAATACATATTAATTTATAAAAAGAGATTATCTTTCCGTCAATGCAACCAGATGGGTTGCAAGGCTGTTATAAATTTACATTAACCCACAGGAAGTGTAAAGAGCTTTTATCTCGGCCGTTGAGAAAACTACTTTCAAAAGCATCGTCCAGAGAAGGAAAACTAAACATCAAACCGGCATTAAGCTTCAGACTGAGTGTAGAATAATTTGATCGTTTTTATTTAGCACAGGGAGGGAACTTCTTAATTCTTTTCTTCAATCTTTTAAATAAATAAAAAGAAGAATACAACTGGTACAGAATTACACCGCGCATAATCGAATATAAAACAGGGCCTATATGGAAAAGGTAAGTGAAAAAATTGCTAACAAGATATGATGAAAGATTAAAAAATGCGACAAAAACACACATACCCTCATCAACGTCAACGGCAACAACAAGTTTATGGGACAAATGATGATCCTGGAAACTAAGAGGACTGGCAGTTAGCGGTCTATTGTCAACATCAATAGTAGTAGCATCACGGCCATCGCCCCGAATAGAAATATCCACTAAATCAGCTAACAACGGCAAGCGAGGGAGGGATGTGTAACGACAAGCTTTTTTCTTGAGAAAGACATTATTACCATATCCATTGGTGTCAAAGCAACCTTTAACAGCGTAAACGCTTCTTTTAACTCGAGAAACATTAGCATAGATTAGCTTCCGAAGAAGTGAGGATGAACTAAGGTCAGAGGACAGAGATGGGTATTCGGAAAAGGCCTTGTTGAAGAGGGAGGAAGGGTCATAGCCTATCAAATAAGCCATGAGAAGACGATGGTGGTGGCGGTGGCGATGCAGAGCTTGCTGAAACAAGAAGCTCACAAGGCCTCGCCTATCCCTTAATTTAAACATGATAACAGTAGACTCTTACTCTCACATTCCAGCATCACCATAAACCAAAAAAAAAAGGTTAATGAATAAATGAATAAATTTGATAGAAAAGCAATATTCGCTTCAAAAAGTAAAGAGCTTTCTTGTCAATGTCGATGACTATTCAACCCAATCAAACCCAGAACCAATTGCGTAAAAACAGCAAAGACGGACAACCATTCCTCAGAAAGTCTCATACGGAGACAATGAAGATCCTCCAAACACAAACTTAACTGAAAGAAACCCTAGAAATAAAATAAAGGACAATCCAATCCCACTACGCGAATAATGCAAGTCTCCGATTTTAATATGATTATGTCCCTGTTAGGAGAAATCAAATCTTGTCACACGTTAGATCCTATCAAATAAGTACCCAGAAGAGAAAAGTTTCATACGGAGCATCCGTCTCCAAGAATTTGACGGAAAACCTGACAAAATTCGTTCAGCTTGAGAAGAATTTCCGGAAGATCCCCGAAGATCAGAACCGAATATGCGTCAAAACGAACAAATCCAAATCAGAGAAGCAGACGTCCCCTTTCTTTCCATCGTTGTTATACGCTGATATATATATGAATTGCCAACCAAAATTACGACTATCCCTATATATACTATTATATATATATATATATATTTTGGGTATGGATCCTTATATGAATTTTACATGCCGCGGCAACCGTATGCATATAGAATAAATCCTTATAGGCGACACAGATCTTGAAAATGGCCAAAAAGAGCAGGCATAGACCTAGATTCCTATAATCTTTGTTTGACGAATTTAAAAACCAAAAAAGAAAAGAAATTGTTGGTTAATGCGAAAATTGGGGCTTGATTTTCGATTCTCATTTCTTCGCCCTTTGCGACCAACAATATTGTTTTTTCTTGAAATTTTAAGTGAAATGTTGACAGAATTAATATTATGGCAGATTGGTGTCCATGCTGTACACGTCTATTACCTATTTAGTATTTAACAATTAAAAAATTATTAATAAAAAATACAATATATCCAGATTGAATTTAGAAAATAATGAATACGCTTCTTCTTCATCCGAAATTATGAAAGGGTTTTTAAAGATTGCGAACTTGCTTGTGGAAGGCCGAAATTAAAACGCAGCATTTGAAACCGAAAAGAACAAAAAGAAGGTCTTGAGCGGGAAAAGCTAGATGAACCGTGGGTGAGTTCTAGTTTACTGTTTACGTATATAGATTGTTTCTTTGTTGTGACAATCTCTACCTTTAGAAGTGGAAAGCAATCAAGTAAGGAAAAATTTATATGAATTTTTTTTTAATATTTTTGTTATCTGATTTTTTTTCATTAAACTATGAGAAGTTTATAATTTTTTTAGTTAATTATATTTTTTTTAATTAAACTATATATTTATTATATCTTAATTGTGAAACATAATAATAAAGATAGATAAAATTACATGTAAGTTTAATCTATTAAGTAATATTCAATTCACATTCTTTATCGAAACTAAATCAAAGTAGAGAATACTCAGACAATCTAAATTGCCCATATCTTCCTTAAACAGCTTAGATTAAAAACAAAAAATTTTATAGTTTTTAAAATGCCAATTTTTTTAATCTAAATAGTCCCAAAAAAAAATCTGAACGACATAGATTCTCTGGACATTTTTTATCCACACAAATTAATTTTTTTTAATAGGTATGCCTAATTTCTCATTTAGTTTTGAGGAATTTTTGTGTACATTAAATGTTCAGATATTAAATGGTTAGGATTTATTTCATATTATAAGTTTTATATGTACAAATCAAACCTTAACTGATATATATATATATATATATTTATAATGTATACCATTTTTTTTTCTTTATCTTTACACAAGGAGAAACGTCCTTTCCTCATTTCATTTGGACAAATCTATGAGTTAAAAATGCATTAATTTTCATTGCTTAAAGTAGTCGTGAATTTACGAAAAGAAAATTTTAGTATCTTTCAATATTGAATGTGAGATTGTACGTAAATTCAAAATTATATTGTGGATGATCAAGTTTTAAGTTCAATAATAATAATGCTTTTTTAACATGATGTCATTGATTTTCTGCAGTTGGGGTATAATGTAGACAAATCTATTTCTACTCATGGTACATGGTGGACTTTGATTTTGAGTACACCATTTAACCTTTATTTTTTTTCTCTAATATATATTCATACTTTGTCATGTTGAGAACCAAAATGCTCCAGTCCCTGTCCCCAGCTTTTTATTGCTATTTATCACTCAAATATAGTTCCATTTTATCCCTTTATATGTTAACACCAGTTGCCTCCGCTCGTGAAAAGTCTAGTAAAACATAAAATGAGAAAGTGGGAGACGGAAGGAAAGCATAGAAACCAAATCAAGCAGGAGACTGGGTACTGCTCACAGAGAATTTCTTTTTACTTTTTATTTTTTATTTTGCCAAAGAAACAGAGCAAGCAAAGTAACAAGATAGAGCAAATCGAAGAACACAGAACAGAACAGAACTAAGTATAGAAAACCAGAAGCAGCAGCAGCAGCAGCAGCAGCAGCTGAATGAAATCAAGGCAGAGATCTTCGAATAATGCTCTCGAATGAAATCAGCGGAAGTCACCTTAATTACTTGCTGACACATTACATAGATAGGTATAAAAAAATCTTGGTTGTGACATTGTTCACATAGACGAGAAAATGATGAGCATCAATCCTCCTATCATCATGATAATCGAGTTAGCAGGTTTTGCTTTCACAGCCATGGATTTACCCGACCCACCACCACCGGGTCCTGATTTTCGCGAGCCGGACGATCCGGGCGCAGGGGAGGGTGCAGAAGAGGGCGTATCTAGTGCAATATTAAATTTGCAAGTACCATTCGCAGGAGATGGGTCCTTATCGGTTATAATTGTCATACCATTAAACTTACATCCATCCTCGTTCTGATTCGTCACTTGGTAGAACGCATTGAATGCATATGATGCTTTTGTCCTATTATCCAATCCCTCACAATGCGATCCATTCCCCACGCTGGTGCATCCAGTGGAAGCCCCACAAGCAATGTTCCAATTCTCCTTCATCTTTGGGTCATAAATGTCGGCATCAGGAGACAGCACACACCATTGCTTCTTCATATACTTGACACCTTTTGCAGCCACCAACTTTGATCCATTCCCCATATCCACTTGGTATTTGATGCTCCCATCATAGTTGAATATACCCCAATGAGGCTCAAAATTGCCTGGAAGAGTACTCTTAGCATCCTCATCTAGGAGTCCAAAAACATACACGTCTGGCATGTCGTTAGGCCTCTTAGGGGTTCCTTTCTTTTGATTGATCCGATCAAACAGGCCTTGGTAAAACCTCTGTGCATTAGCGTTGTTGGCATTGGCATCGCCATCAGTGGGCCATCCAACTTCTCCAACAATGATACGCATGGATCCCAAGCCGTTCTTTTCGAGTGCAGAAGCAAGGGTGTCGAGATTGCCATCGAAGGCGTTGGTGTAGGTGAAGTCGCCATCGTAGAGGGAGTTAGAGGTGTCGTTGAAGAAGGCGTACTCTTTGGGGAATTTGGAGTCGTAGTAGAGGCTGAGGAATGGGTAGATGTTAATGGCGACAGGGGAAGCAGTGTCATTGAGAAACTGGAGGAGGGGGACAACCACGTCTTTAACGTTGGAGCGAAAGTCTCCTCCGGAGGGAAGACCATTGTAACTCTCGTAGATGTCTGCATTGAGAGGGACAGTTACCTGCACTTTGTTGCCAAGCCCAGCCTTGTCTAAGGCGTTGTATATGTTTTTACACACTGGGAGCACCTGATGTATGTATTTGTCCTTGTAGTCCTTCAGAAATGCTTCATTGCTCACTGCCACGTACCTATTACATATCATCATCAATTCCACCAACAATTAATAACAGAATCAAATTCTGGTGCCTCTAGTGTCAACATTCCCTCAAATTTTGATGTGAATTGATTACCTGATGTGGACCCCAGTGTTGATGTATGCGGACACATTTTGAGCGACCCAGTCTGCGGCAGCCTTGGTGTTGTTAACCAAGGGTGCTAACCCGTCATTGGGTATCCCAACCATCACTTGTATACCAGAATTGGCCAGAGCCTTGAGCGCGTCATCGTCAACGTCGAACAGCTTTGCCTTGTCGAATTTATTGTCCTTCATAAGCTGCACTGTTATATTTGCTGGAAGTGGATTTGCTGAAACTCTTCCCCAGTTGCATGCATACCCCACCACACTCTTTACTATGTCTGGGCTCGATAGCCATATCACTACTCCTACTAAAATGCTCCTAATATATCCCGCTCCCATCTCTTCCCCTGCAACCTCAATTTCACTTGCTATTATGTTCTTCTGATGGATTTTCCTTTCTTTCTTTCTTTTTTTTTGTTTTTGTTTTTGGGTATTTCCTTATAGACAAATAATTGATACGTAGTCTGGAATCAAGACCACACGGAAATTAGACCTTCGTGAGATCCTGTTTGTTTGTCACTTGTTTGATGTGAAGTTGGAGCTTTTAAATGTGGAGTAAAACAATTTCCACTTTTATCGGATTAAGAATCGTTCAACTTTTAATTTACTTCAGCATCACAAATTGCCCAATTAGTGACAAAAAATTGCGTTTGGTAACAGTAAACAACAGAATGCGTCGTGCCACTGATTTAACAAGATCTATTACAGCTAAACAAGTGGCTATATTTTACATTATTTATAGATGCATGATGCTCTGAAAATTGTTGGACACCTTATTTTTAGACGGGACTGGACTTGGTAGATGAATCGTCAACCGGTTGAAAGTTACTTGATATGTGGTCTTTAGAACTCCTCCCCGAGTCTACAGATAAATTATTTATAATTTTTAAAATTCTATATGAACCCAAATTTATAACAAACAAAACTAATTTTCATTTGACTTATGGTCTACACATGTCTGCTCTATTAGGAAAAGTTCGAGCTTTCAAACTTTTTTAACTCGGGTGAAAGGGAGATAATATGCATAGCTCTTGGATGAGATACGTATCCCAATACTTCTACTCAGAAATGTTACTAGAAAAAGTAGTACAGCGTGGGAGGAAATGTGTTGCGCGCCCCTTTTTTTTCTAGGGTGAAAAATCAAATCTTACACATAGTCATAAAAAATTAGTAGTCTTTAAATTATTCTATTTCTTAATCCACAATTCTGTCCTTATTCTCATACATGAAATAAAAAGTTTGAGCCCTCAAGTTTTCTACATCATCATCCCGAAATTGATTACACACGCGGACCACACATGTAAGACAAATCTTGAGTAATATACTCAAGGATTGGCGTTACCGACATACTAAATTAAGATATTTGCCGTACTAAAAAGGCTGAATTTAATAAAAAAGTCCAAGTCACTCGGAAGAATAAGACCAACTTAACATTTAACTGCTTATATGTTTATAAATGAAATTGAGAATGTCGATGAAAACGACATTAGTTACAAATGGAAATCTTGATGGTGTTCAGTAGTGAACTTTGAGAACGCTAAAAGAATTAATGATGATGAAGATGAAGCTTGATACCAGCATGACCATTGGCTGGTTTATTGGTGCAGCCTCGGAAGTGGTGGTGGTGGTGGGGATCGTCCTATTTTCATGCTTCCTCAGATCGATCATGATCTTAAATCTGCAGCTACTGTGGGGTGGTGAAGGATCTACCTTGGTGATAATTGTCATGTTGTTGAACTGACATGCATCTCTACTCTGATTCATGGTTTGGTAATACATGTTAAATGCATATGAAGCATTGGTCCTAGCGTCCATTCCTCCACAAGACGACCCAGTAGAAAGACTAGTGCAATCAGCATATGTACAAGCTTTGCTTCTACTTTGTCCCAAACTGACGGGGTCTAAGACACTTGCTTGAGGTGATATTACACACCATCTCTTTGGCAAATACCTCACACCTTTCGCACCAACGAGTGCTTTTCCATTTCCCAATCTCAATGGGTATTTTATTGATCCATCATAGTTGAATATGCCCCAATGTCTCTCAAAATTGCCTGGATCAATACTCTTTGCATCCTCATCTATAAGTGCAAATATGTATATATCTGGTGGGGTAGCTCTCTTGGGACTTCCCTGACTCTTCACTATGCGATCAACTAAGCCTTGATTGAACCTCTGGGCATTTCTTTTGTTGGCATTGGAGCTTCCATCAGTGGGCCATCCAACCTCTCCAATCATGACAGGCATTGAGCCAAAACCATTCTTTTCAAGAGCTGAAATGAGGGTGTCAAAGTTGGCATCTAACACATTGGTGTAAGATACGGAGCCATCAACTAGAGGGGAAGCAGAGCCATCGAAGAAGGCGAATTCTTTTGGGAAGTTGGGATCTGCGTCGAGGCTAAGGAAGGGGTAGATGTTGATGGAAAGAGGGGAACCGTTTTTGTAGAGAAACTTGATGATGGAGATCATTTGGTCATGAATGTCAGGCCTGAAGTTTCCTCCTGATGGAAGACCACTATCGCTCTGATATACGTCTGCGTTTAGAGGGATAGTCACCTTCACTTGCCGGCCTAACCCTGCATTTAGGAGAGCCGCTTGAACGTTTTGGAGGGCTGGAAATGTGGAGTTCACGAACATCCCATTGTAGCTTTTCAGATAAGGTTCATTGCCCACAGCAACATACCTGGCAATTTCACAAGCACCTGTTAAACGTGCAATTCATTTGCAACTTTGTCGTCACCGAAATAATAAATGATAATATTGTCAACGGGTCAGAATCTACGAACTCATTGTAGCCGTTATTTGCACAGGCTTGAATTTATAGATACGAGTACATATCGCCTAATATCGCCTAAGGTTCTATTTGGTTTAACAGAGGAGAAAGGAAGGGAGGTTAATGAAAAGGAGAAAAAATGAGGTTTAATAAGTTTTATTTGGTTGGAAGGAAGGAGAGGGGAGAAAAGAGTAGATTATTATTTGGTTTAGAAGGAGAGAGGAGATAATTATATTTGGATAAATTTACCTTTTTATATTATTTTAATTTTATTTTTTATAAAAAAAAGTTATTTATATCAATAAATTTTTTAAAAAATTATAATTTTTAATTTTTTAATTTTTAATTTTTGATAAAAAATTATCTTAATTTTTATTAAATATTAATATATTAAAAAATTAAAAAGAACAAAAAAATAAATTAAAATTTAAAAAATATTTCATTCCTCTTTTTTACTCCTCTCCCCTCCAAAACCTCTTAATTTGAAAAGGAAACAAATTTGGCTCATTTTCCCTTTCCTCCCCTCTCATTTTATTCAACCAAACACCTTATTCCCCCTCCTCTCCCCTCCCTTTCTCTCCCCAACCAAACACACCTTAAATCGCCTAAGGTTCTAACTAATTGCAAAGAGACGGAAGTAAAACATGGTCAAAGAAGACACGCTTTGATAAGATGGTCATACATTAATCCTCTATTAGTAATTTTTTTAATTAGGTTAAATAATTATATAATATTGGGATTAAAATTAATTATAGCATCTTGTTGAAAATGGATTGCATCAACTGGTCAGTTTTATAAATACATTGAGCCGTTTCAAGTTAGTATAGGCCCATGTCTTGAACAATGGTAAACACAAAACTATCTAGTGAAAACAGGATACAAGTAGATCACCTTATATTGACCCGATTTCTGGATATGTAAGTGGACACATTTTGGGACACCCATGCCACAGCAGCATTGACATTGGTTGCAAGGGATGCTAAGAGGTCATTGGGTATCCCAACCATAACTTCGATGCCAGAATTGCCCAGAGCCTTGAGTGCTGCTGGATCAGCTTCAAACAGCTTCACTTTGTTGAATCCATTGTCCTTCAACAGCTTCACGACTATGTTAGGGGGAAGGGGATGAGTTGAACGTGTTCCCCAGTTGCAAGCGAAGCCATCCACACCCTTCTCAAAACCATTGCTTAGTATGCATAGGGCTAACAAAAAGTATTGGAATCCCATTTTTTCTTGAAGCTGATTTCTCAATCCCAAGATTAAAATACAAGGTCGGGATGAAAATTCGTGTCCTTTTATTCAGAAGAAAGTTACGTAAAGAATTGCATAAAGATTTAACAAGGAACTCGATTCCAAAGGAAAATCTATTGATAACACCAACTCCTAACCTTTTTTCCAAAAAATGCTTACCTGGTGGGAGAGGGAGAACAATATTGCAAAGAAAGGAAGAATCACACAAAAAGATAATTCAAATATTTTGTAATTGTATTCTGTTTGGCAAATTCATGACCCACAACCTTATACTGAAGCAGTGCGCGTTTAGAAGTGATGCAAAAAGTCCCTTTTGCCATATTCGTTTCTTCTTATTTCCCAATGTATTTCTTACACGACAGAGTAAAAATTTAAATTTAACTTTTTTATTAATTAGTTACGCTCTTCAGATCACTAATAACATAATGAACGTTCATCTTATGGAGATAAGGGTTTGAGAATCAGTCTCAACAATAACTTGCCGGAACCCCAAACTCCAGCATAACTCCAGACAAGTGAGAATGCCCCAAGCCTCAAAAGTCATGCAAAAAGTATGCTAGGTCTAAGATACAAATTAAAGTATGCTAGGCCTTTTCACTAATCTTTTGTATGCATTATCAAAAGCAAATATTTAACATTTCTCCTCATATCTCGAACATTGCTCTCAGGATTGTCCTCAGCTATTATCATACAACAAAAAACTGATTAGAGATCTTCTCAATCAGAGCTTTGGCCATATACCGCCCAAACAAATGGAATTATGTGCAAATAGAGATAGAGCGAACCAAAGAATTCAATTACGTCAATGAACTGCATATTTAGAATAAATATTTGCTCTTTCAGGTCAACGAAAATTGGTAACGCTGATGCCGAAGAATGTATCTCCAGAGAATCCTAACAGTGCGATTATTAGATAGCTATGGTAAAAGAGCTGTCAACTGTACTTGAAACACATCACCAAGAGCTCCTCGAACGTCCATCTGATCAAACGAAGGGATTACCATTTCAGCAAATGACAACTATTACAAGCAAAGGGAAAAAATGCATCTAACAGAAGAATGTGCATATTCCAGGCTCGTCAATGGATTTCAATGTTTTAGAAGTTTTATATAGAATGTTGACACTTGGCAGTTGACTGATTTTCTTTTAGCATCATTCTTAATGACAAACGGCTATCTGCGTCGTCAAAGGAAATGAAAATCCTGTTTAATTTAGTCTTGCTGGCTTTCTTATATCACCCTATGATTATAAACACGGTAATATGTTGATAACTTGATATTAAGACCGTTCACCCAGTCTCATGAGGAAATGTACTTCCCTGTCTCTCTCACACACATATGTAATAAAATAATAACCAAGGGAAAACATATTTTGAAACGAAGAGAGGGTTGACAACACTTAGGGGCTGAAGTTTTATATTCTACTCACTTCAGCCCCATACCTTTATTTGTCTATAATGACCAGGGAAAAACATAGATAGCAGCAACCGACCTCTCCTTTCAATATTATGACAATTTTTAATTTCATCTTCTTGACAAATACAGACTAAAAATGGAACAGGTTGAAACCTATAAGATGAATGGTCCCTCTAGGAAGCATTTTGACTCTCTCTAATACAGAAATACATCATTTTGGAGATTAAAGATACCTAGACAAGTTTATATCAATCCCATTTTTACCTAACAAGAGATTGTTTTAATTGGAGAAATTAAATAGAAAGACTTTGTCTTTGGAAAACTAAATTGGAAAGAACTAAATCATTAGTCATATATATATATATATATACAGACAGAGAAAGGCTTGTTTCGGGCTACATGTCTGTTTATTTTTTATTTTTAAAATTCGCAGCCTCTTTTCTCTTAAATCTGTGCAATGCACGAGCCCACCTTTAGTTTACTTTGATCTATAAAGCAAAAAGCCAAAAACAACCTTCAATTGTCGTAAAAACAAAAAATTACCTGGTCACAGCATACAAGTTTTGTTAGCAAAGGATAAAATTCTCTGAGGTGTCTTCTGAAAGTATTCTTCTTCATATAACACATGCTTTTAAGCACCTGAAAGAACAAGGTTAATAAATTTGTCTATTGCTGACAGGAAGGAACAAACTCAACAAACAATTCTATCTCAACATATAATGAAATATTAAACAAAATATGGGCATTCTGGGGGATACAAAATCCAAATTAAAAAAAAAAAAAGAATGCAGAAAATGTAACCGACCGAGAATGGTAGACCTTAATGGTTAAATTGTTTCGATTCTGTGGTCATTTGTTGAAAGAAACATAAGCTAATATGAACATTGTCAATATAAATGGAAAAGCAGTATGCAACCTAAGTAGCTATTTAATTAATTTAGGCATTTCATGAATGGTAGATTAAATGCAATCTGAATCAGGATAACACATAATGCATTTCAACTTTCATATAACAACATAGAAGATATATTTTGTACCTTAACAATGAGAGGAGCACGCAGCTCCAAGACACGGTGAATATCCACGTTAGTGGTTTCTCCAGCACCAGATTGGAGATCAGATGCCTCCCTGAGTACCTGTTCAAAGAAACTTGCCATTTTTTCCTCAGCTATTTTTCCAAATTTAGTCTCTTCATCACAATGTTGAGTAATGCTTAAGCCATTATCTGATACAGTACAAGCATTATGAAAACCATTGGATTGTGGAGTTTCCTTTTTGTTTGTATCAAATTCGTAACTTGATTTTGTTAAGACGTCCAAATATATGCTCACAGCAGCTAACTCCTGGCGGAGAAGATTCACTGGTGACCTATCCAAGACAAGTTTATTGATGACTAAAAGTTCTTCCATCCCAAAAATAAAGAAATTACAACAAAATGAATAAATGAAATGCTATTGATTTGCTACTACCTTTCATCAGCAATTTGGTGCATGCGCATCCTGAGGTTATTAGATGAGTTATATGAAGCAGCAAACTCCAACAAAGACAACAGAATGTCCATTGTAGCAATCTTTTGTTGTACCTTTAATTTGTTCCAATATTTCTTCTGCAAGTAACAAGAAAAGCTTAAAGTGAGAATAATATTAAACCTTTCCCTCTCTCCTCATCACTAACTTTAACCTTTGCAACCTACAAACAAGCTTATGATGAATTTAATTCGACCATCAGACCCCCCAAATAAAGTTTTTGTTGCAACTTGGAGATGGGTTCCAATTTCCAAAGTTTCGCCACACTTATCAGCCAAACCAAAAAGATCCAGGCGAATAGATGGTTTCACATTACATTCTCCTTCCTTTCCCTGCATAAGAAGTTTGACAATGAAGTTCCTCAGGCAGCAGGTTTCCACAGTGTTGGTATTAGAGATAAGGAGTTAAGAAGGAATATTTGAATAAACTTAACTCTAAAATTAGCTTAAGTCAAAATTGAGTACAACTAAGATTGAACGTACTAAAGTTAGTTCAAGGGAGTTGAATGGACTTGGAAAAGTTGAGTGCACTATGAGTTGATTTGAGTCAAGCATCTGAAGTTTAGTGTTTTGAGCATAGATCTTTTGTTTTTCCCATTTCTATTTTTTGTAACAAAACTTGTTATGGCTAGTGAAAAGCTAAATGTTAATGTTGTCTACTTTTAGGAAATGTTAAATTGTTATTTTTTTTTTCACTTTATGACCTTGGTTTCTAGTGTTTAGAGGAATAGTTAAGCATTAAATATCACTTAATCAAGTTGTGAATCTTCAATTATAAATTAGTGGATGAAATGGAGCAAATCAAGCTTTGTTCCTTAAATTTTTCTTTTAGTTTTCATTTAGTTCCATAGCTTGTGATTCTAACATCTAATATCAGAGCTGTAATGATCTTTTGAGAGATTGTGAACAAGAAAAACCACTAAGAAAACTTATTATGACCCACCTTTGAGCTATTATTTTTTCTTTCCTATTTTACTATAGCACCCTCTAACATTTCTAGAGTTTCTCCACCCATTTTTTAATGGGAAAAATTACCAAATGTAGGTTGTTAAAATAAAAACTTGCCTTAGATCATTTAATCTTTAAGAGTATGTTAAAACTAATAAAGTTATATCCCTTACCATCTAACCCAACAACAAACCAGATCAAACATCATTAGAAAGAGACAGCTAAGAAGTATAGAGCTCCCTTTGTCATTCATTTAGCTATTGATGAAGTCATCTTCACCAAGATAAGGGCTTATAAAATTGCAAATAAAGCTTAGAAGAAGTTAAAATTGGAGTTTCAAGGGAGTCATAAGATTCAGCAAATGTAAATTCATAACTTAAGAAGAGAGTTTGAGATGTTACAAAAGAAAGAGTTTAACAAGGTGAAGGATTAACAGAGTCATGTTGATTATAAACAAGATCAAGTTACTAAAGAGGATTCTAACTCTTCCTAAGATGTTTAAAGCAAAAATTTCTTTGTTGGAAGACACCAAGAACATGGCACAATTTTTTGTAGTAGAACTTGCAAATATCTTACAAGTTATGGAGCAAAGAAAAGCTTATAGAAAGGAAGTTAGTGCCAACAAAGTTTTACTAGTAGCAGTATAAAAGTCAAAACTACAAAATGATGGTGTCTCAAAAAAAGCAAAATGGTGAAAAAAAAAGGTACATGGAAGAAGGAGTAATAGCAAGGTAATAGAAGAAAATTTAAGAAAGATAAGTTTATATTATGTCCTCATCGCCAGAAGACAAGCCATGTTAAAAACTACTGTTGGTTCAGACTTATACTTTAGTGCTATTCTTACAAATAGTTTGGTCATATTGACAAAATATACAAGGTGAATCAAAAACAACAACATTAAACCCAACCTACACAAGAACCTAATAACAATGAAGCTAAATAAAAGAAGTTGTTTGTAGCCACTATTATTGAAGTTTGCTAAAAGATAACCTTAGATATTGATGTGTAGTTCATCGATAATGGATACATGCGTCGCATAATAGCAAATTTAAACACTTTCAAAACCTTAAACAAAGGTCATTCCTCTAAAGTTAGATTTGAAGATGGCAAGCTTATTGGTATCAAAGGGACAAGTGCTATTGCTATTCAAACACCCTTAAGTACAAATCTTATAAAAGATGTTTTATTTGTATTTAAGTTAAGTCAAAATGTGTGAAATATTTCAATAGAAATTTTACTCTGTCATTTAATAGTAAAATGTTAGAAATATTTAATTTTATTAGCATGAAGATTTCTTTAATCAAAATGAATAATATAAGTTTTTCTCTTGAGTTGAATGACCATAAAGAAGGAGCATATATTAGTGTGGAAGAAAATGGTGATTTGTAATATAAAAGACTTGATCATGTTAATTTTTCCTCATTAAAGTTGCTCTAAGAGAAGAAGTTAGTGTCGAATTTATAATCTATAAGTACTTGCAATGGTTTATGTAGAATATGTTAGTTGGAAAAGTTAGCCAAAACACATTTTCCCATTGATTTAGTACTGAGAGTAGGACTGTATATGGGTAGGGCCGGGCTAGACATCTAGTAGGCTCGATACCCTACTCGATTAAGACATTGGACTTGTTTTTATGTCTATAATCCAACCCAGCCCGAACAAACCCGATTCTAGAACGGATTAGGGCAAGTTAAGGCTACCCAAACTTTTTTTTTTAATAAATTAATATTTATAATATAAAAATATCTTTTTACAGACTCATAGGTATATATTTCAAAATAATAAACCTTTAAAACTCTTATATTTTATTAGTAATAAAAAAATAGTCTAGTATTATCAAATAAAATATAAGTTATACTAGCATAATTAGCCTGAAGTAAATATATATATTTTCGTTATTCAACAAAAGAAATGTCAGGAAATATACACATCAATGATGAAAATAATTAAGAAGTAGGGAATGTTTGCGTAGGTAATAAAAACTATAATATGTAGAGAAAATCGGATGAAATATATATATATATATATATATATAAGATGACAAGATGTTAATAATTAAAAAAAAAAGTGACTTATTAGAGCAGGTTGGGTAGAACATGCTTCTGCCCATGGCACGACTTGACTTGATATAATTTTGTTCAAAGTTTGTTTATTTATATTTTTAACCCGGCCCTACCCGATTAGACCTGGTTAGGGTAGGCCCTTAAGGCGTATCGGGTCAATGAACATCCCTAACTGAGAGTAGCTGGCAAGTTGAAACTTATTCATGTCATTAAGGGAGTCATCCTAATTACTATCGGTGAATCCCATTAAGTTGATATTAACAAATCTTTTATAAAATATTCCAAAATTTAAAGATTTTTAAATATACCTCAATACTTGGTTGGTAGTTAAAAGGTAGTTTTTAGTTGAAGTATTCATAAATCTTGCGAAAACACTAGTAGTATACATTATATTGAGCTTGGTAATAGAAAGGTATATGATGACCTCATTATGCTCCGATACACTAAATCTAACTCATCATCTTTCATTAACTTATTTCTCTAAACTTCTAATATGCTTATAGTCTTAACCTTACTTAGATTGAATCTTTGTAAAACCTCTGTGGCATAGTTTTTTTTAGAGATAAAAATACGTTTGGAAGATTACTTTACTTCAATTCCAAAAAAATAGAATCAATTCCAAAAAAATAGAATATACTTCTTAGCTCATTCATTTCGAAAACTTCCTTCAATTGTCTTTTAAAGAAGTTGAGTGACTTAAAGTCACTTCTAATCACCAATAGGTCATTAATATAAATAAAAACTATAAGGATTTCATTTTTGTTGTTGTTGGTAGGTATATAAGGTAGCTTTATTATAGCTTCTTTTGAATCTTAAATTGATAAAAAAAATTATCAATTTTGGTATACCAAACTCTTGGAGCCTGCTTAAGGCTATATAAAACTTTCTTTAATAGGTACACCTTATTACTATCTTGTGAAAATCTTTTTGGCTATTTAACATAAATTTTTTGCTCTAGAACTTTGTTCAAAAAGATTGATTTGACATCAAGTTGAATTACTTTTAACTTTGTTGATTTGCAATTGAAAGAAGCAGCTTGATGATATCGAATTTTGTAATTGGAATGAAGGTTTTAATTAATTATACACCTTTCATTTGTGCATAATTTTTTACAACCAATCTTACTTTGTACTTGTTTATAGACCCATCAGAATTCAACTTAAAGTTTGAAAACCCATTTTGTGTCAATCATATGTTTGTCGCTTGATTTTGACACTAGTACCCATATGTTATTTTTCTCAGTCATCCTCAACTCTTCCTTCATAGTAGTTTCCTATTCTGTTAACTTTAAAGCATCTTCAGTGCTTGTGGATCTTAGGAAGGCAACATTGTATTTGGTATAGATATCATCAAGAGATCTTGTCCTTCTCATTACATTATCTTCATTAGAATTGTATTCTTTAAAAGTGCCAACAAGTTTTTTTAGCAATGTCTTCGATATTTAGGACTTGACTGGAAAAAGTAACAACCATCTTCTTCCAATTTCAAGCTCCATTTTCATCAACATTCACATTTTTACTAATAATAATTTGTTATATAACGACATTAAAAATTCTATACCTTTTGAAAACATGGTTGTAACCCTAAAAAAAAACACCACTTTCTAATCTTTAATCAAGTTTGTCTTTTTTACCTTTAAGAATACGAACATACCATAGACTCTTAAATACCTTAAGGTGGCTTACAGACAGTATTTTACCTATTCATAATTTATATAGGGTCCTCTTATTTAGGGCTTTGGTTGAAGTCTTGTAAATAGACAGAGGTGTTTACAACCTTTGCTTCATTCTTAGACCTAAAAGTGTGTGCTAGAATTTCAAGAAACAAAGTATTGTCGCCCAATTAATTCTTGAAGCAAAGCACATTGCAGTTTCAACTATTGTAAACTAAGCATTTTAGTTAAGAAAGATGCTAAATGATTTAAGGATGTCTCAAAGTAGTGCTATAAAGATCTTACGTGATAGCAAGTTAGTTGTAGTAATGATTAAGAATCTAATATTCCATGGAAGGACGAAATATATCAAAATGAAATATCACACAATTAGAGAAGTGATAAAAGAAATTGAAGTTTAGTTCCTTCATTATAATACAGAAAATCAAGTGGTGAACATTTTCATAAAAGGCTTGTTAAAAAAAAATTGAAACTCTAAGAGAAAGGTTTGGCATTAGATCCAACACTTAGATGATCTCATTGTTTTGATTGCTTTTCCCCCTCTAGAAGATCTCGTTGTTGCTCCCCTTCTCAAAAAAGATGATCTTATTGATTCGATTCTCCTTCCCCCTTAGATCATCTCATTGGGTTCCAATCTGCACCTAGTCTTTCCAAGCCAATTGTGGGAATCTCCCCATCACTCCTTCATTAAGGTCTCGCATGTGTGGAAGGGCAGTGTGCAGATTTAATCCCATCGCTTGTTGTATTAAGGTGGGGTTTTAATTTTCTTTATTTTTCTTTAAGCTAATTTTAAATTAAGGATGAGAAGATTGGACGTAAGGAGTTAAGGAGAAATCTTTGAATTAACTTAACTCTGAAATCAGCTTAAGTTAAATTTGAGTATAGTTGAGGTTAAACATACTCAAGTTAAGTTAAACAGAGTTAAGCACACTTATGCTTTGTTTGGATAGAAAAAAATTAGTGAGAAGAGAAAATTAACGGATAAAATATGAGAGAAAATGGATTTTCTCTTGTTTGGATTAGAGAGAAAATTAGGAAGGAGAAAAAAGTAGGGGAGAAAATAATGGTAGGTCTCACCAAAAAATTTTCTCTTCAAATTTGGAGAGATTTTGGAGAGAATATTCTACCTAACGTGATGCATATTTTATCTTCATTTCGCCTTGAAAAACAAATACTAGTTTCTATTAATTTAATTTTCACTCTTTCATTTTTCGACTATATATATATTTTCAAAAACAAATAAGAACAATGAATTTTCAAAAAATATATATAAAAACCACATTTCAATTTTTTTAAAAAAATTTAGCCAAAAAATGAAATTTTTTTAAAAGAAAGTTCAAATAACAGAACAAAATTAGTCTTGAATAAGGTTATAAAAAATTTCTTAAAATACACATTTAAAATTAAATAAAGTAATTTAAATAATTTTAAAAAAGAAATTTTTGACTAAAACACAGTAGAAAACATATTCTAACTATAATTTGGTTGGACAAATTTTGACTACATTACAATCGAAAATTTTTTTAATTGTAGTTTAATTAAAAAATTTTTGACTGCATTGTAATCAGAATAATGTTTTTTGATTGAAAATCAATCAATAATTTTTTCATTGAAATTTAGTTAGAAATCAGTATTTTTTGACTGAATTTTAGTCAAAAATTTAAAATTATTAATTTAGTCAAATTTTTTTAATATTTTAATGAATGAATGAATTAATTTTATAATTATTTATTTAAGATTTTATTATAAAATTAATTAATAATGAATATATTTTACAAAATAATAATATATTTTTTAATATTAAAATCAATAAATTAATTAATTAATTTTTTTAAAAAACTACTTACTGAATTTTAGTTAGTAGCATACAACCAAATGATAATCAATATAAATTTTCAACTGTCATTTAGATGATTCATTACCACAATAACATGGCAATACATCATATATATATATATTTTTTTTTAATATGTAATATTTATATATTAATATATAATAATATATTATATATATGATATAAAAATAATTAAAAAATATTTATTATATTTATATATATTAAATTTAAATCAATTAATATATATTAAATAATATTTATAAAATTTTTAAATAAATAATCATACTTATTGTATTAAAATAATAATTTATAAATTAATTTTTTATTTTTCTTATTTCATTATTTAGCTATTTTTTTTTTTGAAATTGAAATGTAGTTTTTATAAATTTATTTTTTCCAAAATTCATTATTCTTATTTCTTGTTAAATATATATATATATATGTATGTATAAATGCAAAATAATTAATTTATATTTAAAATATAACTTCTTTTCTTTAAAATATTGTTAATAAAAGTTATTAATCTTATACAATAAGAGAATTATTGTTCTTATAAATTAACAAGGTTTTTTTATATTTTCTCTTAATCTATTTAAACACACAAAGAAAAAATTTTTTTTTTTTTATTTTTCTCTCTAATTTTCTTTTTGTTCACTTTTCTCCTCTCTCGTCTAAACACAAGGTTAAAAAAGTTGAACACGTTATGGGTTGAATTAAGTTGAGTATCCTTAGTAAAGTCAAGTGGACCTTATTTTGATAGGTTGAGTGCAAATATTTTGTTTTATTTATTTTTACTTTTTTCAACAGGACCCATTACATTAATTGGTAAATAGCTGAACGTTAATGATGTTTGGAAAACGTCAAATTGTTGTTTTTTTTTTTTTTTTTCACTTTAGAATCAAATTTCCTATTATTTAGAGGAATACTTAAACATTTAATGTAACTTAATCAAATTGTAAATCTTAAATTATAAAATAGTAAATGAAATAGAGATTAAGTTTTATTTATTTATTTTTTGCCTTTTGTTTGGTTTTATAATTTGTGATTCTGCCCGTTGTCTAAGAAAGAGAGATACGAGGAGAACAAGGGCGGAGTAGAAAGAGGGTAAGCTTTCCATTGAAAGTAGCATGAAAAGAGATATTTATTATTCATTTTATTTGAGAGGTAGGGTTATGTAATTTGAGAAAATTGGGATAACTAAATCTTTTGAGCTTAGGTTAACGTTTGCTGAATAGATCTAGAGTTAGGTTATCCTACGTGTCTTTTCTTCAAATATGTGTTTAATCAGGTTTTGAATCTTAAAATTTTTGTCATTTCTCCGTCTTTCCTCCCCGTCCTGCATGAAATTAGTATCGAAGTCCAACCTGGATATGAGCATACGTGACAATTCCGATCCTTATGTTTTTGTTGAATCTTGAACAGCCTGTCGCATGTTACCCAAAAACGCTGAGAAGTTGTCTAAAAGTTTACTGACAACTTAATCAAAGATCTGAGACCACAAACACCTCACAACCAAGAATTCCAAGCTCGCTGTCATTGGAGAGGACACGCATCGACATCGTCGCCAACGAATGTCTCGTGCAGTGGACCTCGGAAGTCCCACTTCTTGACCTCCACTTGTGACTCCGCCGGAAGGCCAAAACCATTAGAACCAAACGTTGCCATCAAATATTGTGGACGAAGGCTTTCATCTCCAATGCGCAGAACTAGTCCTCTGAGCTTACTGAACATTGACCCAGCTTTGACGGTTCACTGAGCTTCTGGATATCGTTTTTTCGGATCCTTTACCCCTTCATGAACTCCCGAGCTTGATTTTGTGGTTATCTTTATCATTTGGGGCTTCAAATTTACTGTTTTCTTTGCGGTTTTTGTTGCATCTTACTAATTTATGATGGATTTTCCTAGTTTAGAGTTGCTAAGGTGTTCACCATATGGCACACAGGGAACGTATGGAAGCTATAATATCTATGAAGAAAGGGATTATCGCTCTACAAGACATTCAGACGGAAGGTACATACAAACCTGAATACCATCGATTGCACCAAGAAGCAATAACTGCGTCACGCACTTGCCCCTAACAGTTACTAGCAAAGGACTCTCGTCATTCTTTTTATATGGCTCCGCAGTATCAGCAACCTGAATAAGGTATTGGTATAGGAAACAAAATAAGAAAAGCACCCACAAGTTCATCCCAAAAAAGATGGTTGACAGGCACTGCGTATCACAATACCTTAATTGGAGAAGATGGTTGAGAAGCGTCTAATGAATGGTTTTTAGATTTGGAAGAAAAATTTCTGAGGAACAGATTATCCATCATATTTCCCACAATCCGTTGACCCAATGTTTGACTCCGCTGGAGACCTCCTGCATCTGCAAGTTTGGGAGCTCTACCAGATGGTGATGGAAGGCCTACAGTAATGAAGAATTCATTAGTCAGCATGAAACATATTTAATCTGCATTTTCTATTCTCCCAATCTCCTCACTTCTCCACTGCAATTTTCTCTTTGAATTAATCCCTTTGAAAGTAGAAAAGGCTTAAATCAACTTTTTTTCTGTCCAACTAATGTCATGCAGCTCTTCAGTTATCTGACTGAATGCATGAACATGCTTAAACATGCACTCAAAATTTTGAAAATCAAACCTTCAGAACGATCAATATTCATTTGCGATACTGAAACTTCAAATCCAGGATAAGTATTTGAGCGTTCCAGTGGGGATAATTTTCCATTATCACTGTCGTCAAGCTGATGGTGTACCTCATTGTCAATAGACTGTAGAACATTATCACCTGCATTGGTGTCTGAATTTCTAACAATGCTTCCATGGTTTCTCAGATTTTTAAAACTTAAATCATTAAGCAGCTCTAGTGGTTGCGTTGTGTATGAAGCATCACTGGAGGCGTAAAAAGGTGGAATATAGTTAACGTCGGAGTAATTACGTAAGATCTTTATAAAATAAGATAAAATGAACCTTATGCTTTTAAGTTGTAATAACCCAAATTAAAATAACAATAATTAATTAATTAATTAAATTAAAAAAATTATTATTTTTATATAAATGTTATATTTAGGAATTCTTAAGATAATTATAGTGTTTTAAAATTATTTTAAAAAATTATTTTAAAAATTATTTTATATTTATTGAGATATTTCTATATATATCCCATAATTTTAAAATAAATAAATACAAAAATTCTAAATAATTATAAGATCCTAATTTTTACATTTAGACATATAAAAATAATTTTCTATAAATTTTAAACAAATTACAAAAAAAAAAAAACTTGAATACTTTTTTACAATTTCTCCCTTTCTCTTTTTATAATATACTTTTCTTTCTTATAACCCCCAATCTGAGGCAGAGCCTTCTCTCCCCCCTTTCTTCCTTTTCTCTTTCTTCGAAAAGCACCTTCTCTTCCTTAACAGCTTCCCGTTAACACAGCCCCCTTCTCTTCTCCTTCTTCTTCCATTTCCTTTCTTTTTCTTCTTCGTTCTTGTGCTTGCTGTCTATTCTTCTGCTAAGGCGTTGCTGCCAGCATCTTGCTCCAGTGGCTAAGGACTGGGTGGCCGTGGCTAGTAGGTGAGAGAAGACACATTGTGGTGAGCTCCATTAAATCTTTGATTTCGTTCTTCTTCTTCTCATATACTTACGTTAGTTTTTTCCTTGACTTTAACTTTTATTTTTGCTCCATTTTCATGCCAATGGTGATTCAAACTTTAGTGGTAGCTTCCCTTCTCTTTTTGGCCGTGGAAGGAATTCTTAAATTGGGGCATTTTATTTTATACCAATTAGGTATGATTTGACACTTCTTACATATTCATTTAAGTTCCTTAAAATATCTTTCAAACTTAAATTAAATTTTAAAAACTTAAATTGGATTGTGAGAATTAATTTGTGAAATCTAAAATTTAGAGTTAATAGTAACATTAAAAAAATTTAAACTATAATTATGGGTTTAGGTATTAGAGTGTGAAATTAGTTATATTGAACATGTTAAAACTAATGGAGTAATTTAAAGTGATGTTTTTATATTCAATATAATTATAAGTGATATTAGGACTACTCTTTCAATTGGAGATTCTTTCAAATTTTAAAAAATTTAGGCCTTTACTATTGGCCTCCACAGGTGAGTATATAGATAGCAAAATAATAATCTCTTTTACTTCATATTTATATATTATTAGTTTAAATTTTTTATTTTGTGATTTGCCTTATTTACATTGTTGGGGAAATAAATCTTATTTATTTATTTATTTATTTTTAAAACTTTATGTGGATTAAATTATATGTGTGAAAGTATATATATATATAAATGGTTTTTATGTTGGGGAGGTGATGAATAACTTTTATTTATAATTTTATTATGTAAATTTCGTTAATTCATTGTTTTTTTTATATCTAAATGATTTCTTTTATTTGATTTAAATTTTACTTACTTATTTATTTACTTGTCAATATTTAATTTATATAAATGATTTTATTTTAAAATCATGGACGAAAACCTGATTAAAACCCCGTAGTCGTTAGCGAGAGTAACGGCCTCAATGTACCTAGTTAGAATAATAAATAATCATTGTGTGGCAGCACTCAGTGATAATTATACTGGATATATCATGATATGTACACTGTGTGGCGGCACTCAGTGATGGTGGTGATATTGTGATACTGTGCAGTAACATTAATGGTAGTATTGAATCCTGTGTGGCGGCACTCACATTAATGGTAGTATTAAATCCTGTGTGGCGGCACTCAGAGTTGATTATAATTCTTACACGTGATACCCATTATATCTTGTTTCCTTTAATTTTAAATTATGTTTTATTGATAGCTTGCAATGTAATTTAATTGTTATATATATATATATATATATATATATATATATATATAAACAACAATTAAAGGTAATATAACTTCCTTTATTTGTTTAAATACTTTATTGTGAGAAACTCAACTTATTTGTTTCCCCTTCTACTTGTTTTGTTATCTATGCATTCACTAAACCAGTGGTAGGCTTATCCTTTTCTTTTGTCATATTTCAGATCAGCATAAAGTAGATTAAGGTACTCTGTGATCTGCGTGCTACCCAGACACAGATGGTAGGATATTTTGGTTGGTTGAATTGTGTAGGAACTCCAAGACACATTGGCTGCTAAGTGCTACATTTTTTTTTTAGTCTTAAGGATGTTATAATTCTTTGTAGATCATATAATGACCATTGTAATGGCATTTGATTATACTTTGAAGAACTTATGTACTATACCGTATTGTGGCAAGAATTCAAAGATATAAGATACTGATAAATTTTTGAAATGAAATATATTGGGTTGTGTTGAATTTACAGGGTTGGGATGTCCAATTTTTAGGGGAGGTGCTATCGGATTTTCGACAACCTCTAATCACTGAAAGTATGCTTATATAAAAGTATGAGCATTGAATGAGTTGTCAGGCTTGCTAGATTAGGCCAATTATGCTTAGCTTGGTTTAGGTGCTGGTCATGGCTCGAAATTTGGGTCGTGACATAAATAATGCATCCTAGTCACTGTCATTGAACTGATGTCCCCCAACTTCAATGAGATGCACCAAAGCGCCTAGAGATATTGAGACTACTATTTGATCTGTCTTTTTGGCACAATCTAATAGCAAACCCAACAGTGGCGGCAGCATAAAACAAACCTCCTGAAAGGAAGTTTTATCACAATTTTTTTTTAGATGAAAAAAAAATTTATTGATGAGAATAGAGAATAATACTAAAAGGTACAAAAATAGAGGACAAGAGATCCTCTCCAAACAAAAGAAAACATCCCAAAATCTAGCTCTGAAGAGCCTTCCAATCCCTTCCCAAAAAATATGTGGTGGGAGATTCGCAGGGATACCTCCTAAAGAAACCCTCAGCAGAAACCCACAAAGAGGACATAAAAATAATCCTTTCCCAAAAAATATGTGGTGGGAGAAATCTTTGATGAAACACTCTTGCATTCAGTTCTAACCAGAAAACTGCTAGACAAATCTAACTCTCATAAAAGAAACCAGTCTATTAATTATTTTGATGTCTACATTTCTTGTTATTTAATCTTCATAACATATACTCATTATTTACACATAAACACATCAGGATATTTTGTTTTGTATTTTCAACTCCACCCTCTTTCCATAGGAAATTAAAAAACTTTACAAAAGTGAGAAAAGAGAGGAGCACAATTTCAGAACAGAGATTACAGAATGTCTACCCACTAAAACGAAACAAAACAAAATTAGGATGGAAGAAAGCAATAAGAGCGGTAAACATTGTAGTAATGATCATGATTGATAAATCTATTTACACTTGTGAAGGACACTCACAAAACAACTGTTATCCAAATAACACAGAAGCTAAAAGGACAGCTTTTCCCACTTGAGGTGGGGATTAAAAGCTTTTGCACATCATAAGAACATCTTTGCCTCACCTCTCC